>JAJJMB010005871.1:377118-407451 GCA_023531105.1 Papaver atlanticum | reverse complement strand
CTCTCTCTCTCTCTCTCTCTCTCTCTCTCTCTCTCTCTCTCTCTCTCAGGAAAAACGTTTCTTTACAGATTAATTACCCTCTCTCTCTCTCTCTAAGGAAAAACGTTTCTTTACTTATAAAACAGATTAATTACCCCTCTAAGGTGAGATACATTAAGGAGGGTCGTGAGTAGACCAATTTCTGATTACATAGTTATTATAAGCATATTTGCATAGGTTGTGTACTATACTGTTAGCTCTTCTAGGAACAAAAACGAACCGGGTATCCTTAAACTCAAAACAAGATTCTTTAATTTTGTAATTGTGTCAGTAACCTGTTTAGCATCCCCTTCTATGATTATCTGTTATAAACTCAAATCTCTAGCCAGACTGATACCCAAAATATGTGCTCTAATTTCCGAATTCAGAGGAGAAACATTATTAAAGCATATAGTTTTGCAGGCCAAAAACTTACCTTTTTATCTTAAGAAACAGTCGCTATTGGACTAGACCCAAAATCGAATGCAACATCCACATTTATTTGGATGTATTTATGATGAGGTTTCAACTAGATTTCATTTCTTTCCACAACAATTATATGACAGGTTCTTATAATGGCTTCTGAAATCATCCCAAGTGTTCTTCAAAACTATTTATTTAGAAAACGTCACTCCATTAAAAGTAATATCATTTCTCATCTTCCATAGTTCCAGATAAGACAATAACCTAGAGTGAAATACTTTCCTCCATCTTACGGTGCCAACCACCTTACAAAAACATCTTTAACGTCTTGAACATCATCTATATCAGGAAAATTAAAATGAATATCGTTAAACCTAGTTTTAGAAACATGACACCGAAACAACAAATGTAAGATGGATTCTGTATGACTTGAACACAACGTCCAAGAAGTATCAACAATGGTATTGAATCTTGTTATGTTGTCCTTAACTGTCAGACCATTGTGAATCATTTTCCATATAAAAAACAGAATTATCATGGAAATGTCTTTTGTTTTTCAGAATGACTTCCATCGAAAACTACCATGAAGTGGAAGCAGTTCCCTCTGATAAAGATTTGTAGCAGGATTTAGCCGAGAATAAACCAGATGGAGATTTTTCCTTAGTAAGAGTATCTTGTACAGAGATATCATTAAATAAATATTAATCAGATGTTTTCATGACAATATCATCCGGAAACTCTTGCAACAACTCAATATTCCAATTTCTAGAATCTGAGAGAATGAGATCTTTAATAACTACCACCCGATCACAAAGCATCCCTATGTTTCTAAGTCTATTACCTAACAATTTTGGAATCCAGGTATCATCCCAAATTCTTATTTCTTCACCTTTGTTTACCATCCAACAAACATTTCTCTCCATGAAATCCCTTACTTCCAGCATGCTCCTCCAAGTTGAAGAACACTGACTCACAAGGTAACATTCCAGTAAGACTCTCCTTTCAAGTATTTTGAGGAAAGTAATTTAACCCCCATAGCCTCCTTATCAGTCAAAAGTATCCAAACTAATGTGTATATCAGATATTTGTTTACCCTCCCCATATTTCTGATGCCTAAACCCCCATCTTCTTTAGCCTGAATTTTTTCTCCAAACTTATGAAGTGCATTTTCCTTGTATTTTCTTCATGCCCCCACCAGAAAGAACATTGAATTCTTCTGACCATCTCAAGAACCTTATTAGGAATCAAACAAGTACCAAAGAAAACATTGGAATTTAAGACAAAACCGATTTAGAAAGTATTGTATTCCCAGCAACCGAAAAAAAGTGATGTTTAAAATAAGATAATCTCGATTTAAACTTTTCAATTAAAAAAAAATCAAAACTCTGTATTTTAGAGTCAGCAAGTAAAGGAAATATACCCAAATACTTCTCATCTTTTATGATCTCCCTAACACCAACATCTGCAAGAGTTGTTAATTTCCTTCATTCATCAACACCACCACTGAACACTGAAAAGACGAGGGTACCAAAATACACAACAATCCTTTAAATATCAACCTATAAGTCCGATACCAAGTGTGATTGTCTATGGACAAAATCAAGACAATACAACAACTATGGTATACGCTTTTTGAGACCGTATATGGATACGAGATCGAGACAATACAACAACAAAGTGTTCACTTGATAATAGGTACGGTATAAAACCGAAACACTATAGGATCAATTTCAAGTGACTTGGATTAACGTACGTGTGTAATTTACTTAATTATAATAACAATTATAATGCTGAAATAAAGTAAATGACACAGCAGGATTTTGTTAACAAGGAACCCAAAAATACAGAAAACCCCGGGACCTAGTCCAGTTTTGAATACTCTCAGAATTAAGCCGCTATACAAAATCTAATACCAACTTCGTATAGTTGAGACCAAGTAGACTACCCCTAGCAATTTAGTTTCCTCAGTATCCCTGTGCCTTCGAATTCTAGAGTCACGCAGTGAATCACGGATCCTTTTGATTGTATTCAAAACAGTAAAGGATAAAGTTATTTGGTAACCACTCTATTCAGTCTTTGGTAATAAGATATTTATGAGTCATTGACAAAGGCTCTTCCGTTTAATCTAATAAACTCTTTTTTCTGGTTAGATCAATCTAAACTTTGATTACCGAAATAACCAATTTCTAGATTTGCAACCAATCAATATAGAACTCAAAGAGCAACTACAAAGTAATGCCGATCTCACGCAACTAGAAAATCAAGTCTATCAAAGATAAACACGATTCTATTTGGATCCCAACCGATCAAGGTTTGTGCATTAAATTCACTAGATACGAAAACTAATAAGAAAATCTTTTTCGTCTTCAAATCTTCGATTGTCTTCTTAATAACATGCACAACACAACTTGAATCCTCTTGTGATCAATCACACACAGAACGGAGTCTGTTAACAATGGATTATCATAAGATGTCTTTAGATCCGAAAATGTTTCTAAAGATCCCATCGATACTTTAATCTAGTTTGAGTGATCCTTATATCAGAAGAGAAGGTTCTCAAAATAAACAAACTAGGTGCAACCAAAGTTTCAACAACCATTAGTCAATCAAATCAATAATCTAGAACTAAAATAACAATGCAATTATCTAGTTTCCCACCAACGGTACTCGTAGAGCTTCTTGATCCTACAGAATCCTTTAAAGGAGCGGTCATAAGAGATTTCGCCTAATTAGGGTACTTTCCTCTCCAGATAGATGGCTCCACCAGAAACAACACGAATGAAGTTTCCCTGGCTCTTAGGATGGTTTGCAAGAAACGCAAACTGAAGTATTTATAGACCAAGTTGTTTGGACAACAATGAAATTTTAAAACCGAAAATATTCTCAAGATATTCATTAAAGTACCTAATTTCGGTTTTCCTATTTCCAATTAATTACCAAACCATATTTCCGAACTCCCTTAGAAAACTTCTATTATTAGTGCAGCACATTAATTAATAATATTTTCCAAAGGATATGCTTTAATTGCTGGTAATTAAAAAAACATATATTATAAAAATCATAATTAAATGTTTTTCAATATTTCGGTTTGGGATCACCTTGAGTATCAAGGAATATCTTTGAACAATTAATGATATGAGTTATGTAAATGTTCAAATAATGTCGACATCTAGAAGTTTCTCAGCAAACCCAAATTCCAAGCTTCACACAAAACATAAAGAGATATGTGAATATTGGAAACTCGGTTTTTGCTCCTTGGGATCGGTTCTACCATGAATCACAATGTAAGTTGTGATCGGTTATACCATGCTTTCCAAACTAGGTTGTGACCGGTTACACCATGCTTCCCAGAGGTATCTTGTGATCGGTTACACCTTACTTCCCGAGTTAGCTTGTGATCGGTTACACCTTGGTTCCCAAAGTAGCTTGTGACCGATTACAACTAACTTCCCAAATTAGCTTGTTATTGGTTACACCTTGCTTCCAAAAGGTAGCTTGTGACCGATTACAACTAACTTCCCAATATAGCTTGTGACGGGTTACACCATGCTTTACAAAGTAGCTTGTGACCGATTACAACATGCTACACAGTATAGGTTATGACCGGTTATACCTCAATTCTCAACATAAGTTAAGATAGGTTCTACCATGTCATCTTGTCTACTTCCTTAAACTAATGTAATAATACATAGCTTTCTAGGATGAAATCACACCTATATCTTACACATAATCAAGTAACTAAATACAAAAATTATGTTGATGTCGTATTTACGAAGTTCCAAAAGATAAGCTTTTATACTTCGTAATTCAATAAATTCCTTGAAACTTTGACATAGTGATATGACCAAGTCTAACCACTAGAGTATTATATATATACAGCTTCGCATGTTATGTTTTCAATATAATCCGACTTGAAAGATACTTTAGGAATGGAAACAAGATCAAGTCAATATTACTAAACTCATGTGGAAGGATGATGTCTTTGTTGTAGTCGTTACTTCATCACATTCTTCAGGTCTTCGGAGTAGTACTTGTACATCTCAACATTCCTAGACTTTCTAGTCTAACCTAAATGAAGTTGACACTAGTATTTAATCAAGAGACTCAAGATGAGTTTTGATACTAAAATATGACAACCAAACTTTACATACCAACACTTGGTGGGTTCAACCGAGATATGCTCTAACAGAAGGGAATCAATTGCGTCGAGCCTTGCGAGGTTCAAGAGATGTAAGGAGCACGACTGCAGCTAAGTTGCTTGGAGTGTATTCGGTTTCAACTACATTCCAGGCCTAAGTCTGATAATAGGCTAGTGTCTGTAGCAGCTTAATACAGTTTGGTTCAAATCTGGACTAGGCCCCGGTTTTTATTTTAATTTTTTTGCATGTGCAAACAAAACTTTTGGTGTCTTGTGTTATTCCTTTTCCATATATATTGGTTTATTTTTATAATAGGAATGATAAAAATAATACGTAACCAATCTCAGTAAATAAGTCCATATTGATTTTGATCAATTACAAGACTCGTTCTTGTGGAATTTGTAACTTGAAAGATAGATAACAAGTTTCATACTTGGTAGAATCAGATCCTTTTTGTTTGGATACGACTAGATTGATCTTGATATTGATTTTTGAGATCATCCAAGTACTCTTCTATACAATTAGGTTCACGAACTTTATTGTCTTGAATTTCTGATTGTGAAGAAAAACAAATATAAACTTTATATACACATATTGTGCAAGGATCTTTAATTAGATCTACTTGCAATTATATTTGTTTTGTCCATACAGGTTGCCGAACGAAAAGGTTGGCGGTGTACTTAATACCATCTTCTATTCAATTGGTATATTTCAGAGAATACAAACAGTGGCAGAACTAACCAGTTTGTGTTTGTAAACGGTCTAAACATGTTATTAATATTGAGTCAAAGCATGGTTTTCCATTTACCAAGAAAAGACTCATTGTACCTACCACCTAGAATTAAGAACACCTCTGGAAAGGAGATTTATCTACAGACCAAGTAGATAATGTGAATCTTCATAGTTCTCCACCCTCTGAGAAAAATGATGATAAAAAATTCTCTAAAGCAGGCTCTGCACCACTTAAGAACATTAAAACTGATCTAATGAGATCTTAGAAAACCTGCTCCTACACTATGAAATAATGCAACAAAAATCTAAGGAATATTGTTAACGTGTGAAAACTCTTTTCCATACTTCTATCAATAGTAAAACGTTCGGTCACTATAGATCAAACGAACAATTTTTTCAAGTATTGTTCCCCACAACTTGAAAGTAAAATAATTTATGTTTTACAAAATTCCTTGCATCCGATTCTTAAAGATGTGGCCTCTCTCAAGTCTAGTGAATATGAAAAAGCGGGGGTACAACAACCACACCAAATATTTCGCTTAGCAATCTGTATGGACTAACTCCAATATACTTTTAAGAGAATCAACTAGACAGTCAGACTCAATCTTAATAAAATTATATTAAAGAGTTATATCTCAATTTCTCGATTCAATCCACACTCAAAAAAATAGGAATTTGCGAGCCTGATTGAATACAAGAGAAATAACTTGAACGGTACCAAAGACCAATGTTAAAGGATAAATCAATTTCAACCAACAAACAAAGGTTGGATTTACCAATTGATCGATTCAACGCACAACCTGTGATATTTCAATTATATAACAAAATATAATGCGGAAAAGAAATAACACAGACACCAGAAGTTTTGTTAACGAGGAAACCGCAAATGCAGAAAACCCCCGGGACCTAGTCCAGATTTGAACACCATACTGTATTAAATCGCTACAGACACTAGCTTACTACAAACTAACTTCGGTCTGGACTGTAGTTGAACCCCAATCAATCTCATACTGATTCAAGGTACAGTTGCGCTCCTTACGTCTCTGATCCCAGTAGGATACTACGCACTTGATTCCCTTAGATAATCTCACCCACAACTAAGAGTTGCTACGACCCAAAGTCGAAGACTTTAATAAACAAATTTGTCTCACACAGAAAAGTCTATAGAAATAGATAAATCTGTCTCCCACAGAAATACCTACGAGTTTTGTTTCGTCTTTTGATAAATCAAGGTGAACAGGAACAATTCGATAACCCGAACTTATATTCCCGAAGAACAGCCTAGAATTATCAATCACCTCACAATAATCTTAATCGACTAGCGAAACAAGATATTTCGGAATCACAAACGATGAGACGAAGATGTTTGTGACTTCTTTTCTATCTTGCCTATCGGAGAAATCAATCTCAAGCCAATCTTACGATTGTACTCAAATACGATAGAAACAGCAAGATCAGATCACGTAACTACAGAGAAAATAGTTGGGTCTAGCTTCACAATCCTAATGAAGTCTTCAAGTCGTTAACCTACAGGGTCTCGATAGAAACCTAAGGTTAAAGGAGAATCGACTCTAGCTTATACAACTAGTATCACACAGTAGGTGTGGGGATTACCTTTCACAGTTGCCAGAGTTCTCCTTTATATAGTCTCCAAATCAGGGTTTTCAATCTAAGTTACCTTGGTAACAAAGCATTCAATATTCACCGTTAGATGAAAACCTGATTAGATTCAAGCTAATATCTTTCAACCGTTAGATCGAACTTAGCTTGTTATACACAAATGAAATATACGTCATTTAGGTTTGAGTAACCGTACCTAAACATGTACAAGTCGTTGGTTCAACAGTAGTTAACCAATGGTTAGCCATATGAGCACTTTCATATCAACCTTATTCATCTTCACCATAACTAGTCCAAATGACTCAAATGAACTAGTTCAAGAGTTGTTCAATTGCTTAGATCTTATAGAAGTATACAAGACATAATCGAAGCAAAATCGGTTTTGATTCACTCGAATCGATTCATGAACTTTATAGCCACGGTTTGCAAATATGCATTCCTTAGTTTATATATATTTAAGTTCACGAATAAACAAATTTTAGAAAGTAACACACTTAAGTATGCGTACAGGTATGCGTACTTAAGTAACCGGATTTGAGTTTGTTTTGGTTTCCAAACCCAGTAGAAATTCAGGGACGTCAACTTTCCGCCAGTATGTGTATGGGTACGCATACTTAGGTAACTGGATTGAGTTGGTTTTGATTTCCAAACTCAGCAGAAGTTCACGTCCCAGTCTCCATCAACCATTTAGTACACACACAAGTATGCATACATTTGGTTCCCGGTTTTGGACTTATACACTAATACGCGAACACATTATATGCTTATATCCAAAGATGGTTACATGTTCTAAACTCTTTATTTCAATCATTGAAACATTCTTAGAGGATGTTAAATAGAGGTTATTCACACTATTTTTCATCAAAGCAATTTTCAAGATATTGAAATAATCAACATGACTTTCGTCGCTTGTAAAGATGAACTTGGCCAAAGCGAAAGCTTACCAACACATATTTCGAGAAAAAGATAAGCAAGATAAACTCGGCTCGAAATAGCAAATGTGTATAATCTAAGTCTATATAGCAATACGACTTTTGTCTCAAGATAGGAGATAGATAGACTTTTTGAGTGATAGATAAGTTCAAGTCTCCACATACCTTTTATTCGATGAAGTTCCACCAGTTCCTTGAGTAGTTATTCGTCTTTGTATGATGAACGTCGTGGAGTCTAGAGCTCAACTACACTTTCTATCCTAGTCCGAGACTTAGCTATAAGTAGACTAGAAATCAAGACTTATAGTTTTGGCAACTTAACTTGACAACAAGCTTGAGATAGAAACGCTTGCGAGTTCGACCGAGAAGTGCTCTAACAAAATGAAAAAGGATGACTTCAAAAAACAAATTTATTATTTGAAGAATGCATATTCTATGATTCACCATCACAATAGCACTGTCTCAGATTTCGATAGAGATGTTAGCCTAACTAGTATTGACAAAAGAATCTCTAATTTTGAAACTCACATTAACAGGCTGAGGACGAGGCATCAAAAAGGCAAAGAAATTGGATGTTTCAAATAACTATACTACTTCATCTGTCTCCAGTTATTTTTTAATACTAACGATATCAAGGATAGCGTGGTTAGAACTAAACAATGATTTACAACAAGGGACTTCATTGTTCATAATGGTTAGAAGGATGCTCATCATGGTTTTTAAAGCGTACGCTTCGCTTCGAAATTTTTCAAAACGCTTCGAGTCGCAATGGTGAGGGGATTCGAACCTCCCTCCTCCTACCCGCCAATAGTAGGCCTAACCACTGAGCCGCGACTTATTTTTTGACAATAGTTGGACTTATATTAATTTTATACATATATTATTTTCTTAGGTGATTAGGTGAGCATTTAAATTTAAATTTCATAACTAACTAAGAACAACTAATGTTATTTATAGATGCTTCAAACATCAACCATGAATCGACGCTTCACGCTTCAACATACATATCACTTCTTAAAAGTCAAAAACGAGTAACGTTTCGCTACACACTTTCAATACCTTGATGCTCATCTCAACAAAAACTTATTGTGGTGCCATGTGCCTCCTCCCTCATAACAACTTGGGGGACACACAATAATTGCAAGGAAGATATTCTTTCTTGTTAGTATGATGAGTTCTTGTCTGTGTATTACCTTTTGGAAGAATATATATAGTCATTGCCTTGACACAAAAATCGAAGATAAAATTAAAACATCTCCTTTGTTGAGCCCCTGCT
Source organism: Papaver atlanticum (assembly GCA_023531105.1). Classification (NCBI taxonomy): domain Eukaryota; kingdom Viridiplantae; phylum Streptophyta; class Magnoliopsida; order Ranunculales; family Papaveraceae; genus Papaver; species Papaver atlanticum. The sequence continues at coordinate 398,311 of JAJJMB010005871.1, read as the reverse complement.
CCAAAGATATGTATTCATTCTCATCCGTCTACTGGTTGTGTTCAATTAACCTACAACTAAACAAGCCGCTTTGTGTTATTATCTTTTATGCACCATTATTATAAGTTATTCGTTAACTTGGTGCTACCACATCACAAATAGTGAGTCCAAAATGTAATGACGATGTGGGTATCAACTGATCATGTGATGATATTGGGTAGTTTTCTCCATGTCTATCAATTAAACAAGTACAAAGTGTGAGACCTTGCAGAGCAATCGCCTGTAAAAACAACACTAGAAATTTGACCGAGTCTACTTGGTTTATTTACTAGGATCAAACCTAAATTCACAAACCGTAAAGCGTTTGACTTAAGTTATACCTTGAGAGCTAGCGTACTCTTTGGTAGATCAAAAGATTATAACTCGGTAACTAAACGTACTTGTTGTCCGCTGATAAAAGAATTTTGGGGATAACTGAGAGAATTTTTTATCCTACGGTGATAACCTATGAGTTAAAGAGTATATTATTTCAATAAGTGTTTAATAACGAAGAAGAACTCCTCAATCATATCTCTCTTTATTGTTCGCACCATAATATTGAGTTGCTTTGTGCTTTAACTAACTTATTACAAAACATCGTTTGTAATATTTGATGACTAAAACCCCTTGTTCTTCATCAGAACGAACCTTATTTCTGCCATACTACTTATTAGTTGAGTGGAAAAGAGGATAAATAATTTGTTGGGTTTACGATAACCATCAATTATGCTCATGAATACTGGTAATTCTCCCAAAGATATCTTTCCAAATCCAAGAATCCCCATGTTGGGTTCGGTATCAAGTTTACAATATCCTTTCCTCTACTATACTTCGCCCTCGTTATAAAAGAACAGATAAAGTCTTTAATTCTGGGTAAGTCATCAACTTATTTGTTCTTGTAGCATTGTTGAACATTTAAATGTTCATGAAACCTAAACCACTTAGTTAGGTTTGTATATCGAGCCCTAAGCTTTAAGGTAAATACCTTTAGGACTCTCATTGGTTTTATGTTGATTAAAAGACCCATCTTCTTACACCCAAACTTGAGGATTCCATCCCACAAAATTTTGGAATACTTGTACTTGTACGAAACCAACCAGAAAATATAGGTGATGGTAATAATGTTGATGGTGGTTAAAGTGGATATGTTGGTAGTGGTCAAAGTAATGCTAGTGCTGGTGGTTTTCAAAGTAGTCAAATAAGAGGTATTGGTGATGGCGTTAATGGTGGTTAACATAGTCAAAGTAGAGGTGTTGGTGGTAGTGTACTTGAAATGAAAGGTAAAACTCCTGAAAATTATGGCCATAGTAGGAGAAATGGTATATGGACTAGTTTAAATCTTGAAGATTGGGTGTTGTATGTAGACAATGAGCATAAGGGTTATATGGTTACAGATAAAGGTATTTCCGAATATATCGTAGGAGGCTCATTGCAAAGGCTTGAGGCACTAGTAGCACGAATTAATCAAACTTGAGATGCAAGTATGAGTTATGAAACGATTGTAATTTCGTATATACACGTCTAACTATAAAATTTTGAAGTTATCTTTGGAAGTAACATACCTATGATAATTACTTGGCGCTAAATCGTTTAAATACTTCAAACTATGGTATAAAGTTACCAATAACAAATATTGGGCAGTGGATTCTAAAATAACGCCTAAGGAAGTGCACACACCATATAATATAGCTTGTTGACGCTCAATCACGTCTACAGTCCAGCTAATAGTTTCTCACTCAAGGTGGAACATTCATTCATGTGATTATATCTTGTTCTGGGAACCCCATATAGGTTTGCTATGAGGTTGTATTTTTTGACAATTGGTTGGGTCCCGATAGGTGTCTAAACACCTAATTATAGTATCAATTTCGCACGCTTTTCTTATTGGTTTTCTTGTTATTTTGTATATTACGTTTGCTTTATGTTTATTTAGGTACAATGGTTTGAGTTTGCGAAAAGGAAGAAAGAGCATCGGAATGGAGCATAGAAGTTTAAAGCTCGTGTCAAAAAATGCGCTGATTTGCAGACCACAGGACATGAGATGGTGCTACTATATGAACAAACAAAGCTAAAGGCACATCAGTAACAGGTTGCAGTAATTACAGTCACATGAGGTGACTAAGTGGATGATAGGTGCTAGGCATTTGTCAAGGGATTACAACTGGTAGGGTTAACTTGCACTAGCTGAAGAGTGTCAGAAGCCCACTGTATTTTTTAGTGGAGTTCACCATCTGTGAAGCACACATGTGCTGGTGGAGAAAACAACTCAAAGAAAAGAGATTTAGGTTTCTTTGTTACACAGATGAAGACCATGTCTCTCTTAATTCAACACAGATGTCTCTCTTCTAACTGGGACTAATTATCGACCAAATCTGTTGCCAGTTCTAGCCGTGATGCCATGGGTGTTTACGTTTTAATAGAATCGAAGAAATGATGGTGGACTGGTAAGTTTCTGGCAGGGAATTTAAGCTTGAATTCATATTCGAAAAGGGTTATGTTGCCGTTTGAAGTAATGGGTCTGATGGTTGTAACTTGATAAGGTTCTGAGCTTGGTTTGCTGCTAGAAAGTCAGTGAACGAGACTGACCTCTGTTGCTCTTTTTGGGTGAATTCATAAGTTAGCAAGGGGCAACAGATTATAAGCTGTGAAGACCAGTTGAATCAAGCAGGGGTTTGGAGCAGTCAAGATATGGAAGGAATGGCAAGGTCAGATGTGTGGTTCAGGCGAGATTTTGAGCTGAAATTCAGAAGAACTGAAGCTGTTGTTGTCCATTTTGTGGGGTTTTTGATAATGGTGTTGATGTTGATAATGATTGTGGTTTGTGTTGGATGTGGAATTGTTGCAGGGAAGGTGATACAGAGAGGCTCAGAAGCTATTTCTCCATTAACAGAGACAGTGCACACTACATGCTCGACTAAAGGCCGGAATGAACTTTTCTTCACTATCTAGCTGAGTCTGTCTGCAAAGGTTGCTGCTGCAATATGTGGCTATTTGCCATGCTATGGTGGATGTGCTGGGTAGATTGAGCTGAGTTTAGCAGTTGGTAAGAAAGGAAGAGCTGAATACAAAGGTGACTAAGAATTGTGGAGTTTTGATTGAGTTTGGCCGTGAAGATTAGTGAAAGAGGGTTACTATAAGAAGATGATCTTGCTTCCATGTGTGCTGTTTGAGAAGAGATATTGAGTTTCAGCAGGTTGTAATAACATAAAAGATGGGTACAGAGATGTTTAGGAAAAGTGGGAGCTGTGTGTTGGTATGCTGCTGTTTCCATGGGAATTGTAGCTGTTTACAAGGGTTCAAGATAGCCATTTCTGTGACTGATATGATGATTGAAGAGGAATTCACGGAGTTGTAGAGCTTGGTGGGGTTCTGCAGTTGTTTTGGTGCCGAAAGTCAGTGAAACTGATGCGGTTTCTGTTCAGTACAAAGGAGGTTTATTCTGTAGCTGGTTTGCCGCGAGTCTATGGGCTGTGCATACAGGGTCTGGTGAATGTTTGGCAAGGGCTAGGACCTGATTTAAAAGCCTACAAGATATGAAGATATTGGGTACAGTTAGGGTCCAGATTTGGAAGTCTGTAGGGTTTGTGAAGATTAAGATTTGTGAGGTGTCTATCCAAGTTGATATTGCAGAGACGAGAAGCTATAAAAAGGAGGCGCAAGTTACAGCTGAAGACTACCTTGACATCACCAGAGGAATTGTGCAGCAGCTGTTCGACAGAAGTACCAGGAGGAGCTCCAGTCACAGAAACACCAACAGACCTAGCCTTCAGAAGTAGTACAACAGCAACTCTGGTTTGCTGCCTGGGTTTAATCTAAACTTCTCCTTTTTTGAACATATTTTAAGCCTTGTATTTTTGAGAACAATGTTTACTATGAGTAGCTAAACTATCTTTTGATTGAGGGTGATTTCAAAGCCCGGAATATGAACTCATTGATAAGAAATGGCTTCTTCTTTCGCCATTATTTTCGTTATTGTCTGATTTCTACTATACTAATAATGCTTATGAGTTATGTGTTGATTGTTTAAGTTTGAAATTAAATAGTTGATTCATAATTCTATTGCTAGTTTAAATTTTCTTCGACACGTAATTGTCTAGAGAATTAAACCTAAGTGTTAGAGCACTGCTCGGTCGAACTCGCAAGCGATGCTATCTCAAGCTTGTTTGTCAAGTTTAGTTGCCAAAACTATAAGTCTTGATTTCTAGTCTACTTATAGCTAAGTCTCGGATTAGGATAGTAAGTGTAGTTGAGCCTTAGACTCCACGGCGTTCATCGAATGAAGACGAAGAACTACTCAAGGGAACTTGTGGAACTTCATCAACAAAAAGGTATGTGGAGACTTTAACTTATCTATCACTCAAAAGTTTATCTATTCTATCTCCTATTTGAGACAAAAGTCGTATTGCTATATAGACTTCAATTATACACATTTGTTATTTCGAGTCGAGTTTATCTCGCTTATCTATTTCTCGAAATATGTGTTGGTAAGCTTTCGCTTTAGCCAAGTTCATCTTTACGCGTGACAAAAGTCATGTTGATTATTTCAATATCTTGAAAATTGCTTTGATGAAAATAGTTTGTGAATAACAACTGTTTTAACATCCTTTAAGAAAGTTTCAATGATTGAAATGAGAGTTTAGAACAAGTAACCATGGTTGGATATAAACATAGTGTGTTCTCACATTTGTGTAAAAGTCCAAAACCGGGAACCCAAAGTATGCGTACCCGTACGTGTACTGGCGGTTGTTGGAAATCCGGGTAAGTATGAGTACCCGTACGCATACAGGCGGAAGTTTCACGTCCGTGAATTTCTGCTGGAGTTTGGAAGTGAAAAACAAACTCAATCCGGATACTTAAGTATGCGTACCCGTTTGCATACTTAAGGAGGTTACTTTCTAAAATCGGTTTGTTCATGAACTAAAACATTTATATAATAAGGAATGCAATCTTTGCAAATCGTGGCTATGATGTTCATGAATTGATTCGAGTGAATCAAAACCGATTTCGCTTCGATTGTGTCTTGTATACTTCTATGAGATCTAAGCAATTGAACAACTCTCTAACTAGTTCATTTGAACTAGTTATGTTAAAGATGAATAAGGTTGATATGAAAGTGCTCATATGGCTAACCATTGGTTAACTATTGTTGAACCGACTAAGTGTACACGTTTAGGTACGGTTACTCAAACCTAAATGAAGTTACATTTCATTTGTGTATAACAAGCTAAGTTCGATCTAACGGTTGAAAGATATTAGCTTGAATCTAATCAGGTTTTCATCTAACGGTGAATATTGAATGCTTTGTTACCAAGGTAACTTAGATTGCAAACCCTGATTTGAAAACTATATAAAGGAGAACTCTAGCAACTGGGAAACCTAATCCCACACCTCCTGTGTGATACTAGTTGTATAAGCTAGAGTCGATTCTCCTTTAACCTTAGGTTTTTCACGAAACCCTGTAGGTTAACGACTTAAAGACTTCATTAGGATTGTGAAACCGGACCCAACTATTTTCTATGTAGTTGCTTGATCTGATCTTCCTATTTCTATCGTGTTTGAGTACACTCGTAAGATTGGCTTGAGATTTATATCTCCGATAGGCAAGATAGAAAAGTAGTCACAAACACCTTCGTCTCATCGTTTGTGATTCCACAATATCTTGTTTCGTTAATCGATTAAGATTATTGTGAGGTGATTGATAATTCTAGGCTGTTCTTCGGGAATATAAGTCCGGGTTATCAATTGGTTCCTATTCACCTTGATTTATAAAAAGACGGAACAAAAACTCGTAGGTATATTTGTGGGAGACAAATTTATCTATTCAATAGACCTTTCTGTGTGATAAAGATTTGTTTATCGAGTCTTCGACTTTGGGTCGTAGCAACTCTTGGTTGTGGGTAAGATAAGCTAAGGGAATCAAGTGCGTAGTATCCTGCTGGGATCAGAGACGTAAGGAGCAAAAATGTACCTTGAATCTGTAGCGGCTTAATAAAGTATGGTGTTCAAATCTGGACTAGGTCCCGGGGGTTTTCTGCATTTGCGGTTTCCTCATTAACAAAACTTCTGGTGTCTGTGTTATTTCTTTTCCGCATTATATTTTGTTATATAATTGAAATATCACAGGTTGTGCGTTGAATCGATCAATTGGTAAATCCAACCTTTGGTTGTTGATTGAAATTGATTGATCCTTGAACATTGGTCTTTGGTACCGTTCAAGTTATCTCTCTTATATTCAATCAGGCTCGCAAATTATTATTTGTTTGATTGTGGATTGAATTGAGAGATTGAGATATAATTCTTTGATATACTTTTCTTAAGATTGAGTCTAACTATCTAGTTGATTCTCTTGTAAGTATATTGGAGTTAGTCCATACAGATTGCTAAACGAAATATTGGGTGAGGTTGTTAGACCCCCGCTTTTTCAATTGGTATCAGAGCAGGCAAACACGTTTAAGACCTCATAAGTCTGTGTTTGTAGCGATCTGACTATATGGAAAGAAATTCTATCTCCATAAACGTACCACCAGTCTTCGATGACTCGAACTACTTATGTTGGAAAATCGCTATGCGTGCTTTTCTTCAAGCTCGTGATTTTCAAACATGGGTACGTGTTGTTAATGGCTATGATCCTCCGGTTAATACAGAAGGCGATGTATCTATACCTAAGGATATTGGTAGATATAGTCTAGAAGAAATCCTTGCTGCGAAGCAAAATTCTGACAGCTTAAATGCTATCATACATGCCATTACCCCAGATCTTCAGCATCATGTGACTACTTGCACAAAGTCTAAAGAAGCCTGGGATATCTTAGAAACTGTATTTGAAGGGAATACCTCTGAAAAGGAAGCTAGGCTTCAAAACCTATGTTCCGATTGGGAAAACCGTCATATGGCAGATGAAGAGTCATTTGATGAGTTTAATCACAAAGTGTCTGAAATTATTAATGCATCTTTTGCATTGGGTAAGACTATTCCTGAAAAGGACATTGTGATGAAAATTCTCAGATCACTGCCATCTAGATACGATTCTAAGAAGCATGTCATCGTTGAAGGAAATAATCTCGCAACTCTTTCCAGAAATACTCTGGTTGGGAAGTTAAAGATCTTTGATCATGAGCATATATCCAAATCCGGAAAGGATGTTGCTTTCAAAGAACAAAAGAACACTAAATTACTTGACAAAAGTAAAAGTGTTTGCATGTCTGAAGATGATCTTTCTGAGGATGATTCATCAGATGAAGATCTTGACAAGTCAGTCTCCTTGATCACAAGACAGTTTAGGAATCTTCTTTTGAAGAGAAGTAAACGGTTCTCCAGAGATAAACCCAAGTCATCAGTAAAACCTCATAATCGTGTTCCTCCAAAAAACAGGGATAATGATGAAACTGATGACGATGATATGCCTCAGTGCTTTAAGTGTAAAGGTTTTGGCCATTTTGCAAATGAGTGTCCAAATCGTAAAAAATACACTGGGAACAAAGGTCTAGCTGCAACTCTTGATGAAATGTCTGACAACTATGATTCTAATGAAGATGAAAAGTCAAGTGTTGCACTTCTTTGTGAAAATATTGATTTTGATAATTGTAGCAATAAGTACATCAATCTTGATATTCTTTCAGAAGAAATCTCAACCGATCTGGAAGAAAAAATTGATCTACCTGTTTCTACTGGTAACTCTTTTTCTGATTTTTCAGGTTCCACTATGTGTCTAGCCGTGTATACATCTCGGGCGTATGAATCATTTTCCAAGTTGACATGCTCTTATTGTTCTCTCAAAGGTCATGAACTTTCAAAGTTTTTCAAGTACAAACACAAAATGAGATATGTAAACAAACTTCAACGAAGAGTGAATCGATTAGCAAACAAGCTAAAACTTGTTCAAAAATCACCAGAGGTATGTAAACGCATCTCTTCTTCAAATAAGTTAGTTTCCAAAGAAAATACGAGATCATTAGACAGAAATTTATGGTCTAATCACTGAAAAGACGAGGGTACCCAAATATACCTCAATCTAAAACTTTTCCACCTATAAGTCCTTTCTCCGAAAGTGATTGTCTATGGACTGAGTCGAGACAATATAACTAATCGGTTAACACTTCGTGTGATCGTCTATGGATACAAGATCGAGACAATACAACAACGAAGTATGTTTACTTGATAAAAGGTTCGGACTTAACCAAACACAATAGGATTGCTATCAAGTAAATAGGAATTAACGTTTGTGTAATTTACTTTAAATTATAATAACAGCAATTATAATTGCGGAAAATAAAAGTAAATGACACAACAAGATTTTGTTAACGAGGAAACCGCAAATGTAGAAAAACCCCGGGACCTTGTCCAGAATTGAATACTCTCAGGATTAAGCCGCTATACAAAATCTAAACCAACTTCGTATAGTTGAGACCAAGCAACTAAACCTATAGTTCACCTAGTTCCATCTGTATCCCTGCGCCTCCAACTTGCAATAAGTCACGCACTTGGAACAATTCCTTTGGTTCGTATTCCAAACAGTAAAGGAACAACAAATATGTTTGGTAACAACTCTTTTCAATCAACGTGATATGAGTTCGACAAAAGGCTCTTCCGTTTATCCCAATAAACTCCTTTGTCAAGTCCTTAGATATATCCAATAACAACTACCAAAGTAATTGTCAAGATTTTGCAATCAATACTTTTAATCACAAAGAATTGTATTGATGCCGATCTACTCAACAAATCAATCCAATCTATCACAAAGATAAACCGATTATAGTTGGATCCTCTTTACCCAAAACAAGTATTGTGCACACCGAAGATTATGAACCCAAATCATAAATCTTCTTCGTCTTCAAATCTTCTTAGATCTTCAATAAACACCTGCACATAATCAACTTGAATCTCTTGTGATCAATCACACACAAAACGGAGTCTGTTAACAATGGATTATCACAAGACGTCTTTAGATCTACAAACAGTCTAAAGATCCCCATCGAAACTTCGATCTAGTTTGAGTGAATCTTATATCAGAAGAGAAGATTCTCAAGCATAAACAAACTAGGTGCAATCAAAGTTCAACAACCGTTAGTCAATCAAATCAATCGAAAACTAATAATAAACCGTAATTATCTAGTTTCCCACCAACGGTACTAATAGAGCTTCTCAATCCCAAAGAAGTCTTTAAACTGAGCGGCCGTAAGATATTTCGCCTAATTAGGTTACTTTCCTCTCCAAATAGGCGGCTCCACCAGTAACAACACAACTAGGTAGTTTTGCTGGTTCTGAGGATTAGTTTGCCTGAAATGGAAACTTCAATATTTATAGACCAAGGAAGTTTGGACACCAAGGAATTTCCAAAACCGAAAATATTCTCAAGATATGTAATATATTTCCAAATTCGGTTTCCATAATTCTTGGAAATGCTTTGTCCAAATATTGACCGAAATCTCACTAGAAAATCTCCAATTAGTAAATGCAAATTACTAATTTTTATTTTCCAAATATAAAATTAAAAACCTTAATTAAAAGATTCTCAATTTATTTTTGGCTATTAAGGAATAACTTTGAACAATAAAAGATAAGCGTTAATGCACATGTTCAAAGTATGTCGACATCTTTTCTTTGTAAGTCATTTTTCATACTTACAATCTTGGAACCGATTTGCCACACTTCCAAACAAGTTTAGAATTGGTTCATCTGACTTCCAAAAACTATGTGATTGATTATCCTATCAAATCACAAAACATGGGTTTAACGGTTCTACCAAAACAAGTTTCGGTTCTACCTCCATGTGGGTACTAGAATTAGTCACGCTAGTTACCAAAACTTGGTTGACTAGGTACTAGGATCGGTTCCCACATATAAATGGTATCTAACTTGTATTTGGTGCACATGTCCATAGGATCGGTTCCCAATAACTAAAAACGTGTTGCACATGTTCATAGGATCGGTTCCCAATAACTAGAAACTTGTTGCACCTCTTACAAGGATCAATTCCCCTTTTGTGATCGGTTGCACCTCTTACTAGGATCAGTTCCCCAATGACTAGAGTTGATCATACCAATTACAACAAATCGATCATACCATCTCAGGTGATTACTTTAGATCGGTTTCACTAATAAAAGTCATACCAATACAAAAGTCAGGCCTTGTGAATAGTTTTACCAAGAACATAAGCAAGTCATGAGCGGTTATACTAAACACACATATTGGTAATTCAAAAGATTTGCAATGAATAACAATACCAATAGGCCTAGCGATTTCCCTTTCGATTCACAAAACAAGTTCATGAATTTACTTCCTTTAAACGAATGTAAAACATTGTTTCCTAGGACGAAATCTCCACCCCATACCCATACATAATCACAATAGCATTCATACGATTATGTCGATGTCTTATATACGAAGTTCAAAAGATATGCGTTATACTTCGTATTGTATTCCTTAATACTATGTCTAACTAGAGTATAATCATTCATAGCTTCGCAGTTATGTTTTTAATATGCACGACTTGAAAGATACGTTAGGGAATGAAACAGTTCAAGTCAAATATTACTAACCTCAAGTTGAAGGATGATGTCGTCGTTGTAGCTCCTTACTTCTTCACATTCTTCAAGTCTTCACGTAATACTTGTAATGTCTCATATCCTAATACTTTCAAGCTAACCTATACGAAGTTGATTCTAGCATATATAATCAAGCGACTCTTTAAATGAGTTTTGATTCACTAAAATATGACAACCAAACTTGACATACCAACGCTTGGTGGGTTCAACCGAGCTATGCTCTAACAATCACTATGAAAAACAGGGCTCTATGAATTCCTTTCGAAAAGGATATGGTGAACAGATTATTGTCCACCCCAGCACAACTTAAATTGTGTTGGTTAGTGCATCTTGTCTCATGTGCCTGATCAAAAGAGACAAGATTTTGCACACCTCAGGCTTTAGGAAAAGAAAATTCTTTTAGATTTTTTTTTTTTTTAGATTTTATGTCTTTTGTTCTTGCTCTGTGAGCATTGTAAAGTATGGAATTCGTGCCGCTTTTCATATCTAGTTGATATTGGAAAGGACTTCCCTGTTTAATCAATAAAAGAGGGTTAAAATAGATAATTATGCCTTTTTTAGGGTAAGAGTTGTGCGTACGTGAATCCTTTAAGTGTGTAAAGGTTCCGTAACCCTACATTCCTTTTTCCTTCTCTAAGAAACTCTTTTATCTTAAGTTTGCTTGTAGAGCTTGTTCTGAGAAATTCCTCTCACAAACCCATATTGTTTGGAGACTCCAAGCATCATAACTTCTGATAGAAAAGATGTTAAAATGATTGTTAAGCCATCAATCATGAAGGAAAAAGATAAATCTCCGTTACCTCCAACTTTAAAAAGAAAAAGAAGGAATGTGAGGAAGCCAAGAGCTATTCCTTCAAATTCTCAGAAGTTTTCTGATGTTCTTGAAGAGTTGAAGGAAACAAGGAAGGAGATTTAGGAAATAAAGGCTTTTGTGTTTAGGACTCTTGAAATTCAGAAGGCCCTGGTTCGGCATCAGTCAAGAAGGTTTGTTGATATCAATCCTTTCTTCATGAACCTTATGTCCCAATGGCTATTGACGACAAGGAGTTCGGGGACGATAAAGAATTTTTCAAAGGTCTTAATATCTAGGAAACTTCTTATGAGAATTTATTCTTATGTTTTAAGAAGGATAACTAGGGTGTGGAATAGCATCTATTGTGAGTACACATAGCTATTTCCAATGATTTTCATCTTGCAATGTTTTTAGATTTATTTATTTAAATTCTAAAGTTTATTTGGAAGATGATTTTGCAGTATTAATCTTTATGGTTTTATATATTGCAAATTGTTATGGGATATGTGTGTTTGCGTCCGTGAACTTTGATTGTCCCATACGTGGTCAAAAGTTAAGTCTTTCATATGTCAGTATGCAAGTATTGATAAAAGATTGAATGAACTTTTGACAAACAAAAGTTAAGCCTATTATGTCATTATGCAAATATTGATGGAAGATAGGATGAACTTTTGTTTACAAATATTAAGTCTATTATATGTCATTATGAAAATAGTGATGAAAAATAGAATGAATCTTTGTTTATTCCGCAGTATTAATCTTCCCTGATCCATATCTTTATGTAAATACTGTGCGGCTCTGTAAGTTCTCTTATGTGATCATTTCCGATTAAATTAATCATGGGTTTTCTTGTGGTTAATTTAATTGAGATTTTTGGATACAAATTCATATTCTTATGTAATTTGTTAATGTCCAAAAAAATTCTTCTTTTCTAGTAAAAGTAAGGTCGCTCTTGTTGTTCTTTCGGGAGTGACATTTTATGGGGGAGAGTTCTTAATTGAACTTGTGCTTAATTGCCAAATCTTTGTGGGGAGTGCGGCTGTGGAATATTATAGGAGTTATCTTGTATCTTTATAAACTCCTTGATGAATGCATTTAGTTTCGACTATATGATTGCATCTAAAAAAGTTGATATGTGCTTTTGTTTTGGTCATGAAGTGTCTCTATGGAAATTTCATTAGGATCCCACTAATTTTCGTACCTTTGCCAATTTTATTGACAAAGAGGGGGAGAATTAATGTGTAGTTCACACTACAAATACATATGGTTTTCGAATCATTATATAAGGGGGAGTGGTTTTCATGTGAGATGAAGTATTGACTAAGGGGGAGTGATACATATCACCATAATATTATTGTCGAAGTTGTGATACAATTGAACTTTGATGTTGTGTAATAATACTATGACACTGTATAACAATGATTGAGAGCTATTGGTTTTCTCATTGTTATAGCTACGAATCTTCAACAACGATGATACTGAGCTGAACATCTTTAGAATCATTGGAGTACTTGGAAGTGATGAAGATTTCGAGTAATGTTGAATAACCAAGGAGATCAAGCATTTGGATGAGAAGCTACAAAGTTTATTTATTTTGTATTCCATATGTATTGATAGTTTTGTCACTAAAATTGACAAATGGGTAGATTGTTAGAGCACTGCTCGGTCGAACTCGTAAGCGTTTCTATCTAAAGCTTGTTTGTAAAGTTTAGTTGCCAAAACCATAAGTCTTGACTTCTAGTCTACTTATAGCTAAGTCTCGGATTAGGATAGTAAGTGTAGTTGAGCCTTAGACTCCACGGTGTTCATCGAATGAAGACGAAGAACTACTCAAGGGAACTTGTGGAACTTCATCAACAAAAAGGTATGTGGAGACTTGAACTTATCTATCACTCAAAAGTCTATCTATTTTATCTCCTATTTGAGACAAAAGTCGTATTGCTATATAGACTTCAATTATACACATTTGCTATTTCGAGCCAAGTTTATCTCGCTTATCTATTTCTCTAAATATGTGTTGGTAAGCTTTCGCTTTAGCCAAGCTCATCTTTACTCGTGACAAAAGTCATGTTGATTATTTCAATAACTTGAAAATCGCTTTGATGAAAATAGTTTGTGAATAACAACTGTTTTAACATCCTCTAAGAAAGTTTCAATGATTGAAATGAGAGTTTAGAACAAGTAACCATGGTTGGATATAAACATAGTGTGTTCTCACATTTGTGTAAAAGTCCAAAACCGGGAACCCAAAGTATGCGTACCCGTACGTGTACTGGCGGTTGTTGGAAATCCGGGTAAGTATGAGTACCCGTACGCATACAGGCGGAAGTTTCACGTCCGTGAATTTCTGCTGGAGTTTGGAAGTGAAAAACAAACTCAATCCGGATACTTAAGTATGCGTACCCATTTGCATACTTAAGGAGGTTACTTTCTAAAATCGGTTTGTTCATGAACTAAAACATTTATATAATAAGGAATGCAATCTTTGCAAACCATGGCTATGATGTTCATGAATTGATTCGAGTGAATCAAAACGATTTTGCTTCGATTGTGTCTTGTATACTTCTATGAGATTTAAGCAATTGAACAACTATCTAACTAGTTCATTTGAGTCATTTGAACTAGTTATGGTAAAGATGAATAAGGTTGATATGAAAGTTCTCATATGAAAGGATGGATAACATGGAGAGGATGATGCAGCAAATGGCAGTGGCCGTCATACCATCATCATACACCAAGGAAGTCGAGCAAGCAATTGCTATGTATCAAAATCACCAAAGGCCAAGATATGACCCGTATTCCAGCACATACAATTCGGGTTGGCGCGATCATCCTAATTTCAGTTACGCCAACAAGCAAGCTACAGTTTTTAATCCTCCTTTCAATCAACAAGGTGGGTACCAATTCTTGCAAAGGCCGTAACAAGAAACTCAAGGTATGAGTATAGATGACAAGTTGAATCTTATTCTCAATACAATGGCGCAAGATAAGCAAAAGACGGAGATGGCTATAAAGGACGTGCGAACACAAATGGGTCAATTAGCTACTACCGTGAGCAAATTGGAAGCACGAGAAGCTGGAAAACTTATTTCGCAACCATTGAATCATAGGGATAATGTCAATGCTATTGAACTAAGAAGTGGAAAGCAAGTAGAGAAACCGATAACATCACTGGAGGCCCATAAACCTGATTTAGAGAAAGAAGAGGACGAAATAGTCCCTAAAAAGGCTGATTCGGTAACAAATTCTAATTCTAAACTTCTTGTTTCTATTTATGTTACTCCTCCACCTTTTCCTAGCATGTTTTCAAAGTCAAAGAAGGAGACGTTGGACAAAGAGATTTGGGAAATCTTCAAGAAGATCAAAGTGAACATTCCACTAATTGAGGCGATAAGGCAGGTTCCTCGTTATGCAATGTTCTTGAAGGAATTGTGCACTAACAAAAACAAATTGACCGGTAATGAGGTAATGAGTGTGGGGGAGAGTGCTTCGACATATCATCAAGAGAAACTCCCACCTAAATTGAAAGACTCCGACAGTTTTACTATACCTTGCACAATTGGTAAAACAAGGTTTACAAAAGCTTTGCTAGATTCAGGAGCATCTATAAGTGTTATGCCTGCTTCAATTTATGAATCTTTAAATCTTGGTCCTTTCAAAAGTACCGGCGTAGTTATTCAACTTGCCGATAGATCTAATGTCTACCCGAAAGGGGTTGTTGAAAATGTTTTGGTGCAGGTCAATGAGCTTATATTTCCTATAGACTTCTATGTTCTTGATATGAGTGACCAAAACTCATCCTTGTCTACACCTTTGATGTTGGGTAGACCATTTATGAGAACCGCTAGAACTAAGATTGATGTCTACACAGGCACCTTGACAATGGAATTTGATGGAGAGGTCGTACGCTTCAACATATTTAAGGTGATGAGATATCCAAGCGATGTGCACTCATGTTTTGTTGTTGAGGAGTCTTCCGCTGGCTAAGAATGCAAGCGAGATGAAAGTCGGGATGACGACTTTAAACCAAGCGCTAAATGGGAGGAAACCCATCAGTTTTGTATCTTTATCTTTTTTTTTTTAAGCATTTTATCTTTATTTTCTTATTTTGCATATCAAAACTCCAACTTTTAAAGATTTTTGAACAATTTAGAATGGACACTAGCCTTTCTAAGTAGATGGATTTTTTTCTTGACGATGAGGTATATATTGGCTGAGTTAGGATTAGATGCTAACTAAAAGCTTGTTTAGTGTTCATCCTCTATCGTTCAGAAGTATCTATGCGTTGGAGTATCCGTTTTATAGTTATATTCCTATATTTTTATTTTCTTATTTTGCATATCATTTTAGGAATTTCCCACCTTGAACTTTACTTTATATGACTAAATTTTACATTGAAGAAAATGTAAAGTTTAAGTGTGGGGGAGTATTTATGTAATTTGTATATAATTTGTAGAGTTTGAAGCCTTTAGTTAAAAAAATGGAAAAAAAATTGCTTTATAAACTCCGAAATCTAGAGACATGTGCCTTCAGGATGACACTAAAGTGGATGGAAACATCTTGGTTGTAGGAGTTGAGGAACCCATTAACTAAAAGGACAGAACTCAGGTATTAGAAATAACATGATAGTTATCACCATATCTCGGAGTCGTCACCATATCACCTTCTGTTTTTATTTTTGCAAAATTTGTGTTTCTTTAAGTGATTTGGTGGGGCACCAGCATCAAATTGTTATCATTGTTAAGATGAAATAGAGGATTGATTTACAAAAAAAAAGGGACCAGAACAATCAGACCAATCGGACAAAAATAAAATAAAATAATAGATTGACACTTGGATAGAAATATGTGTGTGTTCTCCTTGTCTCCGTCGCCTAAACAAGTGTGGAATGCAGGATCCATGGGAATTACCATGTAATCTGCTGACAAGAAGCATGCGCTTGGATCCAAAAGATCTAATCATGTTGTCAATTCCAAAAAATTTAAAAAAAAAGAACAAAAAAAAGTTAAAAAAATTATTGTTTTATTAATAAATCAACCACTGGTTCCCTTGTATATGCCAGCTGAGTTGATCTAAAATTAGGATTATCGACAGTTGGTTCCCTTGTATATGCCAGCTGAGTTGACATTAGAGTTCAGACCAGTATCTCAATCCATTAGGATTCATAGGTTCATCCTAGCAGCGACCTTCATACAAATATGGGAAACACCGTTCACCTTAGTCAACATAGCAAACATCTATCTCTATATCCATCTTCTTAATCTACTCATGTGTGATTGTGGTTAGTTAGATTCCGAGTATTATGGTTTGGTTCGATTATTTGAGTAGAGCTTTGTTACTTATATATGAATTGGATTCGCATCAGGGTACTTCCTCCTGTAGTCATTTTGGATTCGTTCATAGATTTTCACAGGTAATTAGAATTTGGAGTAAAGGTTTTGTGGGTATACCTCTAGTAAACCCTTGCGAGACTATAACTCGTCCACTAGGGACACCTAGAAGTTTAAAGGCTTGTTATACATGCTAAGTGTAACCGTAACCTCGACGAAAAGGAGTTGTTGTATTTTAGTTTTGTTTTATTTGATCGAGGACTAGCAAATATTAAGTGTGGGGGAATTTGATAGGTGTCTAAAACACCTAATTATAGTATCAATTTCGCAAGCTTTTCTTATTGGTTTTCTTGTTATTTTGTATATTACGTTTACTTTATGTTTATTTAGGTACAATGGTTTGAGTTTGCGAAAAGGAAGAAAGATCATCGGAATAGAGCATGGACGTTTAAAACTCGTGTCAAAAAATGCGCTGATTTGCAGACCATAGGACAGGAGGTGGTGCTACTATATGAACATACAAAGCTCAAGGCACATCAGTAACAGGTTGCAGTAATTACAGTCACATGAGGTGGCTAAGTGGATGATAGGTGCTAGGCATTTTTCATGGGCTTACAACTGGTAGGGTTAACTTGCACTAGCTGAAGAGTGTCAAAATCCCACTGTATTTTTTACTGGAGTTCACTATCTGTGAAGCACACATGTGCTGGTGGAGGAAACAACTCAAAGAAAAGAGATTTAGGTTTCTTTGTTACACAGATGTCTCTCTTCTAACTGGGACTCATTATCGACCAAATCTGCCGCCAGTTCTAGCCGTGATGCCATGGGTGTTTACGTTTTAATAGAATCGAAGAAATGATGGTGGACTGGTAAGTTTCTGGCAAGGATGTTAAGCTTGAATTCATATTCGAAAAGGGTTATGTTGCCGTTTGAAGTAATGGGTCTGATGGTTGTTAATTGATGAGGTTCTGAGCTTGGTTTGCTGCTAGAAAGCCAGTGAACAAGACTGACCTCTGTTGCTCTTTTTGGGTGAATTCAGAAGTTAGCAAGGGGCAACAGATTATAAGCTGTGAAGACCAGTTGAATCAAGCAGGGGTTTGGAGCAGTCAAGATATGGAAGGAATGGCAAGGTCAGATGTGTGGTTCAGGCGAGATTTTGAGCTGAAATTCAGCAGAACTTAAGCTGTTGTTGTCCATTTTGTGGGGTTTTTGATAATGGTGTTGATGTTGATAATGATTGTGGTTTGTGTTGGATGTGGAATTGTTGCAGGGAAGGTGATGCAGAGAGGCTCAGAAGCTATTTCTCCATTAACAGAAACAGTGCACACTACATGCTCGACTAAAGGCCTGAATGAGCTTTTCTTCACTATCTAGCTGAGTCTGTCTGCAAGGGTTTATGTGGCTATTTGCCATGTGCTGGTGGATGTGCTGGGTAGATTGAGCTGAGTTTAGCAGTTGGTAAGAAAGGAAGAGCTGAGTACAAAGGTGACTAAGAATTGTGGAGTTTTGATTGAGTTTGGCCGTGAAGGTTAGTGAAAGAGGGTTACTATAAGAAGATGATCTTGCTTCCATGTGTGCTGTTTGAGAAGAGATATTGAGTTTCAGCAGGTTGTAAGAACATAAAAGATGGGTACAGAGATGTTTAGGAAAAGTGGGAGCTGTGTGTTGGTATGCTGCTGTTTCCATGGGAATTGTAGCTGTTTACAAGGGTTCAAGATAGCCATTTCTGTGACTGATATGATGATTGAAGAGGAATTCACGGAGTTGTAGAGCATGGTGGGGTTCTGCAGTTGTTTTGGTGCCGAAAGTCAGTGAAACTGATGCCGTTTCTGTTCAGTACAAAGGAAGTTTATTCTGTAGCTGGTTTGCCGCGAGTCTATGGGCTGTGCATACAGGGTCTGGTGAATGTTTGGCAAGGGCTAGGACCTGATTTAAAAGCCTACAAGATATGAAGATATTGGGTACAGTTAGGGTCCAGATTTGGAAGTCTGTAGGGTTTGTGAAGATTAAGATTTGTGAGGTGTCTATCCAAGTTGATATTGCAGAGACGAGAAGCTATAAAAAGGAGGCGCAGGTTACAGCTGAAGACTACCTTGACATCAGCAGAGGAATTGTGCAGCAGCTGTTCGACAGAAGTACCAGGAGGAGCTTCAGTCACAGAAATACCAACATACTTAGCCTTCAGAAGTAGTACAGCAGCAACTCTGGTTTGCTGCCTGGGTTTAATCTAAACTTCTCCTTCTTTTGAACATATTTTGAGCCTTGTATTTTTGAGAACAATGTTTACTATGAGTAGCTAAACTATCTTTTGATTGAGGGTGATTTTAAAGCCCGGAATATGAACTCATTGATATGAAATAGCTTCTTCTTTCGCTATTATTTTCGTTATTGTTTGATTTCTACTACACTAATAATGCTTATGAGATATGTGTTGATTGTTTAAGTTCGAAATTAAATAGTTGATTCATAATTCTATTGCTAGTTTACATTTTCTTCGTCTCGTAATTGCCTAGAGAATTAAACCTAAGTAACAATATATGGGTATTGATGATGGGACTTTGTTAAGTAACCATATGTAGAAATTGACACTGGTAGATGATTCAAGCCTCTGAATTTATCACTCGGAGCAACCTTATCTCACAAAACTTAAAGCACTTGTTTAAATCATACCTAGTAAGCGTACCTCTAGGTAATTTGACAAGTAGAATCCGGTAGTCGAGCGCTTCCGTGTCCGGTGAGCTTAGGAGATAATAACGGAATAGTTGAGCGTACTAATTATTCTAGGGTTGTTAGTAACAAAATAATGCGAAGAATGTGCTATATGTCAATTTGGTTTATATTCCATGGCCGAGAATGAATCCTTAATCAATCTCATCTCATATTTGAATACAACTTTGTGATTTTCAGAATTTTACAACACAATCATCTTTGCAAAGAATACTTTTACAGCAACTTTTGCTCAATACCTCCCTTGGGACGAATCTGCTTTCGTTATATTACTTGTTAGTGCAAAGAGAAGTAGAAAATATTATTTGCGAGTTGACACCTCGTCATGTGTTCAAACAATCAAAGACAATGTATAAAAATTTGTTTGAGCTGGTGCAAAATAGATCTTCCTCTCTAAGAGACTATGTTCGAGTCGATAGTGGTTCACGAACGCGAGTTTTTGATTTGAAGGGGAATTTTAAAGATCACGAGGTACTTGAGTTCCAACACTTACGGTTAGCCATCATGGACGTTCCTTCAGTATCATATCATGGAGATGTATGTTAGGTTGTGGAATATCTTAATGGTTTTAACGTTAAATCCTTATACGCTCACCTTGTAGCTAATACAGATAATATAACTTCACTCTTTCCGTGCCCTTTCTTTTAGAATGATGTTTTGGGGACTAGCCCAAAACAGTGGGGACTACTCTTCCAATTTGAGGTGGATATTTGAAGTAATTTTGGGTCACCCCTTATCTAATATTTTTTTTAATACCAAATTTACCCTTGGTAATTAAATTAGTTAATTTCCTCCTTCTTCTTCTTCTTCTTCTTCTCCAACATCAACCAAGAAGTCCGATTCGATTAAAATGAAAATCCGCAGGTAATTTCCTTCATACCCATTCCTTTGAATCGTTTTTTGTTGAAAAAATCGATTAGAAATCATCAAAAACCATTGAAAATGGTCGTTACAGTAGAGATTTCGGCTAGGAGAAATTTTGAAAACCCTAGATTTTGGTAACCGAACTTTCAATATGAAGAACAGTTCGGCCAATTAGGATTTTTTAGGTAACCGAACTATGTAGTTCGGTAAGCTCGCAAAAAAAAAACGTAACCGAACTCCTTATTTATATGAAAATTTTGAGTTCGGTTTAGTCGATAAATTTATATAGGTAACCGAACTTTGATAAAATATAGTTCGGTTACTTCGCAGTTTCTATGTGGTAGCCGAACTTTGATCTGTCAACACCAAACTTGTAGTTCGGTTTTTAAGATGGTTGATTTCGAAATGAGGGTTTTGGGTACTTAGGTATACTTCAAAGTTAGTTAATGTTGCTTGAATTGACAAAAACTTTCGAAAAAATGAGAAATTTATAAACTGATTTCGACCATGGAAATGAAGTTCGGCTACGACATCTGAAGAACAGGTAGCCGAACTCATCTGCAAGTGTAGTTCGGCTAATGGTTCTGAAGACACAGGTAGCCGAACTCAGCTTTAATGGAGTTTTTGCTTTCAGAGAAAAGTTCGTCTAGGAAAAAGAAAGTTACGACGTAACCGAACTAAAAGTTCGGCCGGAATTTTCTCTCTCGATGTAACCGAACTCAATATATTGGTTTTCAGAAAAAAGTTCGGTTAGTAGAAAAAAATTGAGACAAAACTGAACTAAAAATTCGGTTAGGAAAAAAACGAAAAAAAGTTGCGACGTAACTGAACTAAAAGTTCGACTGGGATTTTTTTTTTTACGAGGTAACCGAACTTTTTTCTGAAAGAAAAAACTCCATTAAAGCTGAGTTCGGCTA
>JAJJMB010005871.1:355139-377108 GCA_023531105.1 Papaver atlanticum | reverse complement strand
CAAAAACGAATGACAAGTAATGGGTTTGTGAGAATATCTTCGTTAATGATTTAAATTAAGCTATATACATAGAGGTGGTGGTGGTTGGTGGTGGTGATAGTTGGAGGTGGTAGGTGATAGGCGGTGGTGGTGGGCGGCGGTGGTGGTTATATATATATATATAGGTGGTTATTAGGTTGGTTTTAAATTAAATTAGGTTAAGGGTAGGTTAGTCATTTCCACACTTTAGGACACCCCTTATAAATATAGGGTAGAGATTCCTATCACAAAATAGTGCCCCTCCATTTTTGAGTAGTCCCCAGGAGTCCATTCTTTGAGAAAGACCGTGTGTATAAAATGGATGAGGAATTATACTTTGAAGCAAGAACTTGGATCTCATCTTGAATGAAGGCCCATGGTCACACTTTACACATAAATATTTTTGGTTTTTGGTTTTTCTTCTACTTCTTTGTAGATATTGTAAATTTCTTAAATTATTTTAAAATCTCTAATAAAATTTTTCCTTTCCATTAATTTTATCTTCAGAGCAATAATTACTCGTGATATGAAAACCGGCGTTTATGGTTAATATTTGTGGTGGTAAACGTTGGAGAAAATGCGTTGTAATTGAATTTTATGATTTTCGATTGGATTTGATCTTGTGTCCTATGAGTCATTAAGGATATTTACTCAGTTTCATACGACTGTAGGATGAATGAAAGAAAACCTTCAGCCCCACATTGGGTGGGTGGGCACAGGCATGCAAGAATCCAGCGACGGAGGCAGTAAGAGACAAATGGGTCCGTAGACCCCACTTATTTTTGAAATTTGGTTAGATTAAACTTGCACTTTCCGGAAATATTGTGTCCTATTGGGGCAACTATGATGGATAAAATTGGGATTGTATGGCTAATGGGGTCAAATATCTTTTGTTGCTAATGGGGTCAAACTAATTAAGGATAAAATGATATATTCCCTTAAATCTGTAAAGAAGATTAGGAATGGATCTCATACTTCCTCAACAAACTGTGTCAGCCATAAATCTTTAGTTGATTGAAAGATGTGGTACTCCATGAGGCCAGAATAAGAGCATCAGAACTGAACCATCTCAACAGATATGCTTGCTATAGGAATGTACGATATGAATATCCATCAACACTTAACCAATTTAATTTACTTCTAAATTAAGACATTACAGAATATATAAACATACTGTTAGAAGGTTGATGTGGTATATTTGTCGCTATAATTTTTCGCCTTCTCCTATAACTATAGGCTATAGCAATATCCGGTAGATAATCTTTGCTACAACTTGTGTTTTATGCATAATAGATAGCTTCTGATGTATTAACGGAGTTAATAAGATTCCAGTAGCACTTACACTTAAAGTTGAATACTTATGGACTAATTTTTTTATTTTTTTTTGTTATCAGAAGAATTTTTTTTTTTTTTGACCCCAGAGCCAAAATGTCTTGGCTCCGTCACTGCAAGATAGCTATACTTGCTGCTTATGCTTGGGCTTTAGGCTTCGGGCCGCAAACAGTGGACGCATACCATGTTTTTTTTGTCAAAATTGTCAACCATTCTTAAGGAAATTAAAACGAATTTTGATACTCTATTAATTCTTATGGGAAATATATAATATGTATCGGGGAGTTCTATCCGGGACACATCTACAATTTAGGAGTATAGGGATTACTCGAGGACTATTGCCCCATCCATCTCTAATTCGTCTGTGGAAGCCGTCTCATTTTTGCAAGTGTCGAAAAAGAAATAGCCCCACCCAGACTCACATCTATTTCCACCACTGACTATACCTAGGTTCCTGATGGACCAAAACCACTCCTCTTTAGACAAAATATTAGTTATGGAAGTAACTCTGAGAAATTCATCAACCACTCTCTTTATTCATCTTGCTGCATCACCTAATCTCTCCAACTGTCCCAGACAAAATTTATCATTTTCTCCCCAAATTGATATCTTTTTAACCGCGAAAATCACCGGTTCACTGAAATTTCCAATCAAAAGAACGCCCTCATCCATCAGATGTGGTGGAAACCCCAACCAAGAAGGAATTCTGTTGACTTGTAAGAGTTGTAAAACCCAATTCGATCCGTCTCTCAACCATCCTCAAGCTTGCCGTTTTCACACTGCTCATTTTGGAGGTAACCCTATATATCATGTTTTTTTTCATTTCTGAAATTTTAGTTTTCTGATCAACTGACCATGAAATCCATATACTGTAGTTCTTGTTGTTTATCAGTAATTTAGAAGGTAGGCGAGTTTCAACCTTAGTTTGTGGATGGTAAGAACAACTTTGCCACCCTACTTATCCAATTATGTAGTTCATTTGTTTCGAATAGCAAGAATAAGAATACTATAGGCTGAGAGTTTCCTTTATGTTTGTAATGTTGACTCAGTTATGTAGAGGATACATACAAGATGGTGCGATGTGTATGTAATGTGGGGGAATAGATCCATGATTTGTATCAGCGTAGCGTCAAACAATTCGAAGCAAAAATCCATTAAGTGGAATTTGTAATGAGGTTGAGTATTTCAGTTATGTAGGTATCAAAAAGTTCCTGAATTATGAATTTCACCTATAAAGCGCTGATCCATGTGATGCCTATGTTGAACTTTGCCAAGCTTACGTATGGGTCTGCATTTTGTACAAAAGCCTTTGGAGTTGTAGGAGTGTGTGGTGATGTTTCTGGCAAGTTTCATCTATAGGACTAGTTTCGTTCACACAAACTTAGTACTTGGTTTTTAGTTGATCAAAGAACTCCAATGACAAGTTTTGGTAGTAGTTGATTCAAAAAGCTGAATTGACTAGTTTGGCACTAACCTGAAAGGGCGAGGGGTATAGGTACACTCCTACTCAAAAAAATTGATCTTGGAGAGCTGTTATTCTCCTTGGCGAGTCATCCTTTCTTTTCCTTGGTCTATATATAGATCTTATTTAGTGGACGTGACAGGAACGGCATTCAACAAAATTAAAAGAGCTAGGCCAGAACACTTTCTCCCCCTAACGAAGATGATATAGGTATATTCAGGCCGATTATGGTATCCTTAACAAGACATATAGCCTTTTGGGCGTAGCTAGTTTCAGTTAAATCAAGTTCATGACTTTACTTGTATGCTTCAAAATCTTTACTTGCTCTGTAGTTGGGGTCCTTTTTTATTGTTTTAAGTTGCCTACCAGTATATATTCTCATAAACACAAAGATGCATCCACCTATATTTTTGCTTGACCACTTGAAGTAGCTCATAGTTAGTTCTTTTCCTTTTTTCTCATTGTTCCCTACAACACCTTACTGCAGGAGAAACTAAAAGAAAATTTGAAAGCGTATACAGCGGAGGTACCATGAATACACCAAATGGAGGTGTTGTTTTGCAGTATTGGCATTGTTGTGGCTCAGAAGATCCTTTTGACCCTGGATGCACAGCAGCACCTCATTCTTCCTACGACGACTGATACAAAGTCGGAGAAGGTTCTTTTCATTCTTCTACAAAAGTTTCCCTCAACCCACAATACATTTGGAGTAATATTCATGCTTTCTTTGTGTTGTTTGTGTATGCAAGAACAGCTTATGATGTATCAAGAATTGCTTATGGGCTGTCAAATGTTGTAAATCACCTTCCACTTTTCCCATTTTTGATCCAACACCCGATTTAACAGGGGAAACACTTTGCCTTCAGCCACCAGCTCTATCTTCCCTGTCATAGCATTGGTGTCAGTGAACATATTTTTTTTACATCATTTTGTGATTTCTATACTACTTAAAATTGCATTGAAGTCACCCAAAACTAGCCTATGGATAATCGCATGACTTTTGATATGCCATATGATATGGTCCTGTTTATACTAGGCCTGCATTTGTGTGTCAGTGTGTGTTGTCCTGTGTATACTAGAGCTGTATATGGTCCCTCCTCTAATGGTCGTAAAAAATCATGCAGTTTTCCCATTTTTGATCAACACCCAGTTTAACTGTGCCGAGAAAACTTTGCCTTTCCAAATGAAATTTAGTTCTACAATCTTGTTTTCTGTTAAGATTTACAGTGAAAATAAGAGTAAGTTCACTCTTCTTGCTTTCTCTTCATCAAAGCAAAACGGAAAAAAAATGCTCGACTGTAGGACAATGGGTAGTGGTTTATAGGTCCCCTCGCTAGGATCTTAAAGAGAGAGAGCCGTCTCATCTCAAGTTTGAAGCATGCTGAGATAAAATTCAACATCAGCAAGGTGTCCAATTGTGCAAGTCTTTTCTTCTCAACAACCTAACTTTGATTTTGGCATCATTCCGACAATAATAGATAATGATTAAATTAATGAATTTCTTATATCCTTCGTGAATTCTGGGACAAACTTTTTGTGCGAAGAGAAACTAGAGAGAAGAAAAAAAAGAATATTTTTGGAGATTTCTTTCAAAACCTAGATTTTGATTCACTTAACCAAAATGAATGAAACCAGTTACCAATTCGAGGTGGGTGAATCTTTGTATGATAGAGAAAACAAGTTTTACATCCCTCATGTTGGAGACCAAGAGATGAATGATTTGTTAGATGGTAGAGAGGGTTTAATACAAAGTGATGATGAATCTCAACCAATTGAAGAAATAAATCGACAAAGTGAAGAACCAATGGTTGAAAATCAACAGGTATGCCTCTAAACTATCTCCCATGAGTTCAATTTCGCTCAAAATTAGCTAAAGTACGTAAAAAAAATTAGATTTTTCGACTTACTGGTCATGTTACGGTTGGGTTGAAGCTTCGTTCCCAACCGTAACCTCTATTTACGGTTAGGTTTGGATGAACTCCAAACCGTAACTGGTTTTCAATAGGACAAAAGACATATTACGGTTGGTAAAATGTCATGCCAAACCCAACCGTAAATAATTATTGCATGGGTATTTATTGCACTTTTACGGTTGGGTTTTGCATAATTCCAAACCGTAACTGAAATTACGGCTGGGTCCGATTTTTTATTTTCCAACGGTAATTGTTCCGGTGTTTTAAGTTTTGTTCCTACGGTTGGAAATACATATCTTACGGCTGGGAAAACCAATTACAGTTGGGTCCGTGGCTCTTAGAACCTAACCGTAAGTGTAGTTTTCCTTCTTCTTTTGGACTAATGTTGTGACATTTTGGTTGATAGATCGTGCTTCCACCTAGCCCAGTGCCTTCTCAACCTGATGCAAACGAAATTCTAACTGAAGATTCTTCCCATCACTATTTGACTGACTTGGTAGGTGTTTTTTTTTTTTTTTTTTTTTTTTTTTTTTTTGAAACTAATGGAAAGAAATGTTGCTCATTCATTTGGACCATATAACTAGGTTTTTTTGACTAACTTTGAGTTTTTGGGACATGTAGACATGGGAATTTAAAAATGAGGCTAGAGAACGTGGCAAGTTAATTATGTGTGTTATAGTTTGTAATGGGTCAACAAATGAATGCCACTTTCAAATGGTTTGCGAGTGTAGTGGAGAAAGTAAAAGTCATGTGAAAAAGGGTACTGAATATAAAGCAAAGACGAAGAGGAAGAATACTACTTTCACTAAGAAGACTAAATGCCCGTTCAAGCTTCAATTTAAATACAACAAGAAAAGTAAGGTGTGGTATTTGGAGAAAGTTGTATGCGGTCGTCATTACCACCTAATACCGCAGACTTTGTTATCCCATCCTTATGCGGCACGGCTTAATGATGAAGAAAAATTGATTGTAAGTTCCATGACCGAAAACCGTATGAAACCCATTGATATACTCGGTCATATAAAGCGCATAAACCCATTGAATGTTTCTACTTTGCCAACCATCTACAACGCCAAAACAAAATTGAAAAATCAGCAATGGGAAAATAGAAATCAAATGCAACAACTAAGGCATTTGGGAGAGAAGTATATTTACTCGGTTTTCCATAATGAAGATGAGGATAAACAAATAAAGAATCTCATATTGGCTCATCCCGATTTTATAAAGTTGGCGCGGTGCTCCAATCAAGTACTTTTGATGGATTGCACGTACAAGACCAACAAGTATGAGATGCCGGTGTTGAACATTGTTGGACAAACTTCCACCAACTCTCCGTTTAGTGTCGCGTTTTGCTTCTTGGAAGATGAGCTTGAAGAGAGTTATGTGTGGGAACTAAAACAAGTGAAGTTATTCTACGTGGAGGGATATACTCCAAAGGTGATTGTCACCGACAAGGAACAAGCATTGTTGAATGCAATAGCGAGGGTTTTCCCGGATGCTCATCACCTTTTTTGCACATTCCATCTATGGAATAGCATTGAAACTAAATGTAAGACCATCATTCGTCCAACAAAGAAAAGTGAAATGGAGAGAATAAAGAAACTACCGGTAGATCAACAAGAAGAAGCCAAAAAAAAAATTCAAGAAGGATGACAAGTTGGCGGAACTAAGATGGGCTAGTTTCCATGAGGATTCGGATGCCATGACATATTCTCTAACCGTGGAAGATTATGAAGAACGATCTCGTATGTTATTGGCTAGTTTGAGAAGTTATCCAAGTATGGTAAAATATTTGGTGGACAATTGGTTGGATCCGCACAAAGAGAAATTCGTAGCCGCATTCACGAACCAATATAAACACTTCAACAACCAAGCTACAAGTACGGTGGAATCGTCTCAAAACCGGTTGAAGAAGAAGCTTCATAGTGGTGATGGTGGATTTGTTACGGTATTCCAAGCCATGCACAACTATTTCCTCCGTGATCTCGATAGAGTTAAGGAGGATTTTGAAAAAAGCCGATCTAGTAAACACATTAAATGGAAAGACAATCCTTGGCTTTGGAGAATTACTTTTAAAGTATCGCATCGTGCAATTGATATGATCATGAAAGAAGTGCAACAATTTGAGTTGGGTAACTTTGACGGAAGAGGGTGTGTTTGTCCTAACATGGCAAGTTTGGGCCTCCCATGTCGGCATGTCATAGCCAATTACAATGACAAAGTTATTCCGATACAAGATGTTGATCCCTTTTGGCAACAAATATCATTCCATGAAACAATAGTTGATCAAGATTTTGGAGGAACATTTGCCGATACCGACATTGGAAAAGCGCTAGCCGCGAAATACATTAACACGGGGGCAAAGGAAAATATGGTTGAGTAAATTGAGTAACTTCGTATACCCACAAACTAGGTACGATATGAAGGAACCACCTAAGAGGAAGAGAAAGGGGAGGCCTTCTACGAAACAAAAGAGGAGTGTAGGAAGGAAAACGACAAGGGAATTGTTGGAAGAATCAAAGAAAAGAGATCCTTCGGGTTTTGAGTTGTTGCAAAAATCCTATGAAATGGAGGATGAGATGGAGGAGGATGTTCAAGGTAGAAACAAACGAAGAAGAGGTCTAATGGAAAAAGAAGAACCAAGTCATCGAAATGTACAAGAAAAAGATCTTGAGCCTCCCTCTCAAGAAAGTTTAACAAGCAAAGTTGATTTTAAAGGAAAAGGTCCGGTCTTTCGTTCCAAACAACTAGCAAAAAGCGAAGATGTTAAAGGAAAAGGTTCCAAAGAATGTGAAATAAAAGATGGGGGAGTTAAAGGAAAAGGTTCCAAAGAATGCGCAATAAAAGATGGGGGAGTTAAAGGAAAAGGTTCCAAAGATTTCGCAATAAAAGATGGGGGAGTTAAAGGAAAAGGTTCCAAAGCATGTGGAACAAAAGATGGGGGAGTTAAAGGAAAAGGTTCAACTTGGACCCTTTGAAGACGCGAAATATTGGGGTTGTGAACAAGTTGACTATGTAAGGCAAATATTTTTATTGGAACTACGTTGTTTCCGAGATTATTACATACCAATGATGATATTTGAAAAGGATGAGTCCGAGACGGTGTTAAACGAAGGTTTGTCGCATGGGAAAAGCGGTTACACGGCAATATATGTTTGAAAGTGAGTATTGGATGTCCATGCCAATAAACGGCCAACTACTCACCAATGCATTCAATTGCGTTGTTCATTATATCTCAAATTCATTGAGTTTAACATTTGCACCAACAAGAATATCATTTGACGAAGAATCGGATAAAACAGGAAGAGTGGTGATGGGTTACGTGCACGGAAACCATTTAATCGGCCTCCAATTGAGTGAAGGATGCCCATTACCTCCATTATTCGATTGTAACGAAATGTCCAAGTCTTGATGTAATAGATTCGAGGAAAGTTTTGAATTTTGGAAGGCACTACAAATGTCGAGGAGTAATGTCTCATTTGCATTTATGAGCGATGACGAGGATGACTAAACGCTCGTGAAGGGTGGTGAAAATATTTTGAATGACTCACTAGGAATAAAAGATTTTGTCTAGAAGTGATAATAGGGTCATATGTATTTTGGTATTTTGTCTAGATGTGACAATATTATATGTATTTTGAAGAAATCACTTAAGTATTTTGTTGAATTTGTTTTTTATTAATAAATTTTGGAACACAAGACAATTTACGGCTAGGTTCGTGTCCTTACTAACCTAGCCGCAACTATAAATTCACAATGTTGATCTTAATTTTTTTTCTTGTTTCATTACTAAGCCCATATTACAATCCAAGTACATGGATATATGAAATTACAACCCATTAAACAACATGACATTACATAGAAATTTTATTACAAAAGGACTAATAATCGGGTCTACGAGTGCGATAGAAGTCCTTCAGGATGTTGAAATGAGGTAAGTATTGGAAATTTGAACTTCTCCACCCTCCCATTCCTGAATAGCACACTATAACACTTTAGAATCAGTTTCACCTCTAAGTCGTATTTGACCAATAATACGAACTAATGCCATAAATTATTTAACTTGATCCCTTATATATCCGTACCGACAATACAACTTAATTCCATCACGGTTATAAGGGTTACCGGTTTCAGAATAAAAGTTTTCATATATGGTTCTCCAATAACTTGTACTCACAAAACCACCTTGACGTCGTTCTCCTCCTCTTTTTGGATAGCATAGTACATAGTTGCGGCAAAGACTTAAATCTTCATCCAAAGTAAAACCAGGTTCAGCCATAATCTAGTATATTTCTTTCTATATTAGAGTAAGAGTTTAGGTGGAGATGGTTGATGTTGAAGATGTAATGTCTAAATAAGAAAAAATAAGATGGTTGGGCATGTATGTTCAACTTATATATAAAAACAAGATATGTAACGGCTCTATTTTCAAAATTCAGGTCGTACAAGTTCCCAACGGCTCTATTTTCAAACCAAATAGGGACAAAAAAACAAAAAAAATCACCAAATATTGTAATTACGGCTAGGTTAAAGAGCACAAGAACCAGGCCCGTAAGTCTGGGAATTCAAGAAAATGGAGGTTTATCAGAATTACGGTTGGGTTAGTGTGCTTAAACACCGAACCGTAAGTCTGCAAAATAGAAAAACTTGAGTAGCACCAGACTTACGGTTTGGTCTCTGTTCAGAGACCAAACCGTAAGTCTGATGAGATCATTCATGTCAGAGTTACGGTTGGGTTTTGGCCTGTACAACCCAACCGTAATTCTTCCTGAATAGCTTTCCTAATTTTGTGTTTCACTTGAAAATTAGCTACATAAATCCCATTTTTAAGACTTCTTCATTCATTCTACCTAATATTAAGCCAAATTTTTCCATTCACTCAAACATTAGACATGGAAAAAAAGAGTATCAAGGAAAATTTACGGTTAGGTTTGAACATTCCAAAACCCAACCGTAATTCTGATTGCTGATAGATTTTTGAGTTACGGTTTGATTCGTGGGCATGAAAACCCAACCGTAATTTATTTAATTTTTTCTTAGTTGTTCTTCTCTAGCTTCGATTTATTTTCTTATAAGCCTCTTAATAAAACTTGAAAATTCAGCTAATATAATCCAAGCAATAAAACTTGTTCATTAATACTAAGTACCATAATTCGTCCTAAACCACACAAACAATGAAAGGAAACTAAATAACCAAAGGAAACTAAATAGTCTTCTATAACACAAACAACCAAAGGAAACTAAATAGTCTTCTACAATTATCATATTGATAGAGTTTAAGGAGAATGTCTACTCTTTACGAGTACGACCACGACCTCTTTTGTTACCACCTCGAGTACGAGGACCGACACGACCACCATGACCACGACCCCGACCACGAGCATGCATATCCTCTTCTGTGGATTCAGAACTACTAGGTGATGGCTGACATTGACTAGTGCCCACATCTCTCGACGAATGTCTACTCCTCTTCGTGCCCCTCTCTAAGCCCTCAAATTAATCATCCTTGTTTGGATCAGGCAAGTCTTTGATTTGTTGTTGTAAAACCTTTACTTGTGAGGGCCTCACCTTTTTTGATGCATGGAGTCAATGTTTGTGCCAAGTGAAGGCATTTCTTTTTCTATTTTACATATCAAAATGAAACATATTAGTACAAATAAATATAGCGTCATGAAACATATTAGTAGAAATGTAAAATGGCGTCATGAAAAATAACAACTTTACTTACCGTCTTGAAATATAGCGCCTTCCAATCCATATCAAATACACTTTTCTTCTCGGCTTCATGCTTCTTCTTTTCTTGAGCCATTTGGATATGTATCGCCGCTTCCGGATCATTATTTATCACATGAGGATGACCAAAATGGTAATACCATTTCAAATAACCTTATTCGGCTTCCTTTGTGTCTAGGGCAGGAATGAGCTCCTTCGTATGGATTCGGTAGTTTTCATTATTGCGGTCGTTCCAAACATCAATACTTGGCTCTGGGCTGTAGTTGAGCACGACATTGGCACTTTTTACGGAGGAAGCATTAGCACACAATTTGAAAGATTCTTTAGTGACTTTTTCTTGCACATAACCATATTGGCGGAGAAATCGACGTGGATTGGCCATTACGTACCCATGAGGATGAAACAAAGGCCCGTTGTAGGATTCCAAACTTGAAAAAACACGATGATCAATCTCTTCTCCAAACTTATCTTTCTTTAGATTTATGTAAGGATCAAATATC
The DNA here is from genome assembly GCA_023531105.1 of Papaver atlanticum. Taxonomy (NCBI): domain Eukaryota; kingdom Viridiplantae; phylum Streptophyta; class Magnoliopsida; order Ranunculales; family Papaveraceae; genus Papaver; species Papaver atlanticum. Next base: position 366,150 of record JAJJMB010005871.1, on the reverse strand, counting down.
ACATCTTCAACAGTGAGAACATCCATTTTCAACCTTAAAGCAGCTATCTTCTCTTCTTTGTGCTTTACTTGGGTACCAGTGAATACAAACTTTTTTCCTATAGGACCAGTTCATCATCTGACCAAGATGTAGAAGGTCTCATGCTCGGAAAGTGGTCATATACCCATGCCTAACAAATTATATATAAACATAAAAAATATATACATAAAACAAAAAAAGAAAAGATATATATAACAAAACCGAAACTATATAAATTACCTGAAAAATACCAACATTCCCAGCAAGTTCAGTGGCTCTATCCCTCGAAGATTTTCGAAAACTATCAAGTAAATAAGCAAGGGTGGCGGTGCCCCAAGCATACTTTTTTGTCTCCTGGAGATCTTTTAACCATTGTAGATAGTGAGCATTTACTCGATTCCCCGAGTTATCAGTAAATAATATGGTACCAAGAGAATACAATAGGTACACGGTGGTTGTACGACGAGCTCTTGTTTCATCTATCACCTCCTTACGTACTACTCCAGCGTTATGTGTTCCTCCAAACATATCTTTCAGATTCTTCAACAGTATCTTTTTGACAGGTATAGCTGGACCTTCTCTTGCTTCATTTGGTTTATCTCCACCAGCCCACTTAAACTATTTCTCCGTCTCCGCTGGCTCCCATCCAAGTGTGTCTTTGACAAGGGCATAAAGATCTGTCCAACTCATGTTGTTGTCAAAACCTTCAGAAACAACTTTTCCTTCAATGTTTAAGTCCAAGATTTGCTTCACATCATCCGGCGTTATTGTCATCTCGCCGAATAGGAGATGAAAAGTATCGGTTTCTAGCCAATATCGCTCTCTAAAGGTACTGGCAACAATAGAATCAAACTCATACTGATGGTATAGAATTCCACTACTTAACCCTGTATCCAATACAAGATAACGAACCGCTTTACATTCTTCACCTAACGGCCAATGAGCAGCCTTTTGATGTTTTATTTTCTTTACCGCAATTTCATGATCCTACAAAGAATGTATAAACAACAAATTTGTTAAATTTCTAAATTATACCAAATAATTAATATATCAAGTTTAACAAAATCATGCAAAATAAGAGAAATTTTGAGATTATTACCCTGCTTTCGCAAACCTTAGCATCCCATGAATGTGGATAACCAAATAAGACCTTGGATTGATCGGGAGCCTCACCCCAAAGTCTACCATTCTTCTTCTTAGGCAACAATGTGTCTCTTCCTTTAGGAATATGCTTGCATTTTGGTGAAGGTTTCTTCCTCGGCTTCTTTTCCTTCACTTGAGGTTGAGGTGTAGCTTCAGGTGAAGCAACAACAACTTGTTTCCCTTTTCCTTCAACAACAAATTCTTCTTCAGATTCTTGTTCATTTGGTGTATCCCTAATCACAAGTGTACCTTCCGATATCACCGGTAGTTCAAATTGCTCCCCTTCAATTTCTAGATCTTGGAAAACATTATCTTCCTCTTGAGATGCTTCAGGATATCTTGATCTACTTCCTTCAATCATATCCTTCTTCTTCTTATCATCCTTGTGGAGACCTCTATAATCTACTCCACAATGAATTTCATGGCGAGGTGTAGGAGTATCTTTTGGTGTTAAATCATTTCCTCTCTTCTTTTTAGCCTTTACTCTATCAGGATTCCTGCAAATTACAAGAAATAGAACTTATATAATCAGTATTGATGGATTAGTAAACACAACTCAATCAAAAAATAATAAAATAATTAATGTTCAGGATTAATTACGGCTAGGTTATCCTAGAGACAAACAAACCGTAAAAGATATTACGGTTAAGGAAAAAAATCGAACCCAACCGTAATTTGTTACGATTGGAAACTCACTGCATAGTTCCTAGCCGTAATGAAGTGGTATGAAATTTCCTAAAAGTTACAGGAAGAATTACGATTGGCTTTTCCTATAGAGAATCAAACCGTAACCAATTACGGTTAGAAAATTCAGTCACGTACCTAGCCATAATACAACATACAAACTAATTTTACGGTTTGAATTCATCCAAACCTAGCCGTAAGTTCTTCATAAACCTAAGTTACGGTTAGAAAATCAGTACCGAACCTAGCCGTAACACTAGCAGAAAAGTTACTGAAACCCTAATTTTACTTCAATTTCATTCAATCTAACCTATTTTAAGCACAAAAACGAGTAAACAAAGATGGGTTTGTTCGATTATTACCTAACATACACCATGGGTTGTTGTTGAGGAGTTTGAAATTCTGATTCTTCAGTTGCTTGAATCGGTTGTTGATGATGAAGATTTTGGTCAGGTGGTTGATTGAGATGCTGATTCCCATCACTGGAATCAGTTTGCTTCTTCCTCATCTTTAGTAGAGATTTCAATCCGACGATGTTGAGTTTTCGAATCGCCGATTAATCGAAAACGATGAAGTGAATTGAAGTTGAATTGAAGTTGAAGTTACTGTGGAGGAGAGGAAGAGAAGAAAGATGAGAAGAGGAGCAGTATTTTTTCTTGAATTAGAATAGAAAAGATTAGGTTTTTAAGTTTTTATTTTAGTTAAAGGGTAATCTAGACATTTTGTATTTGTATTAGGATATCCCATAACCATTTTTTTGGACACCAAGAATCCAAGTGAAGCTCCTCTATTGGAGTGTGACGCCCCAATAATAGCTTTCTTAATATAAGTCAAAAGACTCGAAACATGCTTTGATATGATCTTGATAATTTTTGAGTGGAAAATCTTATGAAAATGACCAAATAAAATCCAAATCCACGCCATTAGTGTCGATACAGAAAAGGATGCTAGAACATTAGTGTGCGACTTGAAACAAGGAAAACTGAAAAATCTTCAACACCAGCAATAATTAAAAAGCTGCACAGTGTTGGAAGCAAAACCACACATAACCAAAACATTACATGGTGTTTAATTTGTGAGGTTCAGAAAAAGTCAGTAAACTGCACTAAATGCTGGGTCCTGTCCCTGATAACATGCATTCTGGGGTATTTGAGATCGACGTCGACCCCTCAACGAAATATTAGAAGTGCCGATTTTTCTTGTTTGATGTTTTGGGACTTATTATCTTTGATCATAAACTTGGGATACAATACATTGTGTTCTCACGGCAGAACAGAACGCACCCCAGAATTCTAATTGCGTGTAGACTTTTTGGTGGTGCGCCCACGGTCCACCGCCTTCTTTGAACTATCTTAGATGGAGAGAGGCACGTGTATCATACACTAAAATTAATTATCCCAGGTCCTTGATAGCATTTAGTTTTTAAAATGTTGGCCAATGCCTATTTAATGACGATGGTCGACTGCCATGATCCAGCTTCCGATTGATGTCGGTACGTACTCAGGATTTGGATACTTAATTGTTCAATTGTTCATCTTAACTAGTACTGTACTTAGCAAGACATAGTAGACCGGTTAAACATAATACAATTGGAATTTGCAATAAAAACTAGATCTTGTCCTGGGACTATACTCAACAACAGCCGCATACCTGTAGTGAATTTGTTGGGTGTAGAAATTTTATTTTTGATCCGTAGAGAATTTCATTTGGTGCTGGCGAGTTTCAAACTTAAATCATTATTACCACCATTCAGTGATTTTATCAATGTACTATAGTAACACCAGCATTGCATGTAGAATTTCACATAGCCAAATTGTACTTAAAACCCTCACTGGTCAAAGTCTCAAAGATATGCAAAAAGCTTCAGCTCCAATCTCGGATATGCAAATTGGGTCGCGCATTCCCTTGCAAAATATGCTTTTCGACGTCATATCCAGCAGAATCGGTGGACTTCTCCTCAAATTCCGAACCCCCCAGATTCCGAACCCCCCGCACTGCATTTTTCACTTGGCAATCCACTAGCTAGCTAGTTTCTCTTCCTTTGGCCCAGGTTTCCCCACCAGTTACTAGTATTTGTTTGAGAACGATTTTTTTGGGCACCACTTTTTTTTTGGGACCATAATTTGATTAAGCCACCTGCCCTATAGTTATAAGGGGTGTCCTAAAAGGTGGAGATGGCTAGTTTACCTTTTAACCTAATTAAAATTATAACTCTACAACTTCTTCTTCCTGTATTCTACAATTTTTCTTCTTCCCTTCTTCGTCAATTTATGATCATCTAAACCTGATCATATACAAATCTAATCAAATCATCAAATTTTAATCGTCCTCGATTAATTAATCTTTTGTAAACAAACCCGTCCATAAGTATTTTTCCACAAACCCATTATTTCTAATTCGTTTTTGATTGGAAATTTGGAGTAGTAGTCATCAAAATAGGTTGAAAATGGAAGTTACAGTAGTAAGTCGGTTAGGAATTTTGTGGAAAAACTTTATCGAACTAGCCGAACTTGCTGGAAATGAAGAACAGTTTGGTTGTTTCGCAAAAAATATTTCCTAACCGAACTTTTACTTTCCTAACCGAACTTTTAATTTCCTAACTGAACTTTTCTCTGAAATCCTATATATTGAGTTCGGTTACGTCGCAATTTTTTTTTCTCATAACCGAATTCCCTATGTATTTAGTTCGGTTACATCGCAAATTTTTTCTCCTAACCGAACTTTTTTTCTCCTAACCGAATTCCCTATATATTTAGTTCGGTTACATCGCAAATTTTTTCTCCTAACCGAACTTTTAATTTCCTAACCGAACTTTTTAATTTCCTAACCGAACTTTCAATTTCCTAACCGAACTTTTCTCTGAAATCCTATATATTGAGTTCGGTTACGTCACAATTTTTTTTCTCCTAACAGAATTCCCTATATATTTAGTTCGGTTACATCGCAAATTTTTTCTCCTAACCGAACTTTTCTCTGAAAGCAGAAAACTCCATTAAAACTAAGTTCGGCTACCTGCACTTTCATGAACATTAGCCGAACTACATTAACAGATAAGTTCGGCTACTTGTTCTTCAAATCTTGTAGCCGAACTTGTTTGACTTAGCCCAAATCAAGCTATAAAATTTCTCATTTCTAGAATATTTTTGCCAATTCAAGCAACAAAAAACTAAATTTGAAGTATGCTTGGGTGGTTTGAAGGTTCAGATTCAAAAAATAAAAAAAATAATTGAGTTTTTCCAACTCTTATATTCTCCTTCTTCTTCCCTCTCAATAACTTAATTTTAAGAAAAATAATATTGATTTTATCTTACACTAATATAATCACTAATTAACCTAACTTAATTACACTAAATAATGATTACACTAATTTACACAAACTTAATTATGAAGGGTAATTTTGGTATTAACATAAATATTTGGATAAGGGGTGTCTTCACTTTACTTCTAAATGTCTTGCTAAAAATAGAACCATGATCCCCAAAAAAACCATGGTCCCCAAAAATCGTTCCTGTTTAACCACTTTTGAGGTGGGTGAATACTGAACACAAAGGTTAAGAATGCAGGTCTACTTTAATGGGTACCGAACTCTGTTAGGTTCCTGTTGTGTCCCGTAAGTGTTAAAGGCACGCCGGGACGTTACTCGACCTCTTAATTTTTCCTTTTTTTTTGTTCAAATGGAGCTGATTTTTTTACATGTTTTTGTTCAAATGATGCTGACGAGTTTGAGAGTTTCGAACTTCTTTTTGGACGAAAAGGAGTTGGTTTCTTTTTTGATTTGATCGTAAAAAGATATGGTGCTGACCAGTACCGATAGTTTCGAACTTAGGTGATCTATATCATCATTCATTGGCTTTATGTAAATACCCGGTTTTGGGACAGCCGAAGGTGCAAGAACGAGGGCTTCGGATGGACCAAAGCCGAAGCCACCACTAATGACGACGTGGCAGATTGGGGGCTGCCCCGAAGGAAAGATTAGTGAGTGTGTAAATATACCTTAATGTAAAAGTACACGTGTACGGCTAATGACGAGAGTCTTACCAGAAAAGGTATTAGGGTATACATGTACGGTATTCTTATGTCAGGATTTTCCTATAAAAGGAGAGCAATCCTCCAAAAAAAGAGACTGAGTTTTTCAGAGAATTGTACTGTGTATTGGGATTAGTCTTTTTGTAACCCTTCATCAATGTTGGGGTGTTTACACTTTCCCACTATACTATAGTGACATAACAAAAAAAAGGAGCTAATCTTGGGTTTAAGAGCGAGACTTGGAAATAAACCAAACCTCAAGGAAATTTATTATTCCTTGGAAAGGTACACCCACAGTCCAACTCTACAACAAGGTAACAACCATGTGCAAGTTGGACTCAGCCTGACCCAATGAGTTTACAAAACCTGGTCGAGTTCATTTATCCCAGTACTACCCTCCCTAGTCATCCAGGTTAACTATAAATATTTTGGGACCCCTTAAAGAGGTGCCCAATTTGTATTATTTGACCCTGTTGAAGAAGTACCCAATAAATATTTTCGGACAGCCTTAAAGAGGTACCCAAATTATATTATGCTATGGTTTTGGAGAGGTTCCCAATAAATATTTTTCATACAGTGTCCCAAATACCTGAAAGCAGTAACAACAAAAGTATGAAAACCATACAACTCACGAAGCTCGGCCATATCTGTAATTAAGTACAACATGAACACTTCAATTGAGTGAGTTACAAACCAGTAATGCACCCCAAAGCAGATGAGAAAAATGCGAGATGTTCCAGCAACAAAAGTGTTGTAACACGACTCTTTAAAAGATCAAACCCAAACAAGCATGTCTTAAGTTCCAATATATTAAGATAAAGCAAGATACCATAAAATTATGTCTCTGAAGATAAAATACATGCACACAGGAATATGTTATACAAAAGGGCATAGCAAGAAAAATTATAGCAGCAGAAGTAACGGCCCCCAACTAGTTTGACTCCTTAGCGGTCAAATCATACAAGATGGAGTAAACAAGAAGCACGTGCAGTGATCCAAGATAAAGAAGTCCAAGACGAAAAGCCCTACAAAATTACACCATGTCAATAGAAATGAACGAAAAGAGATATATAGAAAAACTAATTTCAATTACCAATCTATTAACTTTTTAATAAAACAGAAATGAACGGAAAGAGATATATAGAAAAACTACTAGATGATTGCTGCAGCAGTAGGAGGCCGACGAACAAACAAATGCTAGATAATTTCATTAAACTCTTACATGATACACATTCCATTTTTTGCTTGATACTGCTTATAAAAAATGTGCGAAACTCAAGTCACCTATAAAGTTCTTGCATATTTATTATACCACTGTTTACCCATAAGGTTTCATGGGTATAATACCTCCCAATAAATCCTATCAAGTTCTCATTCCCAACAATGTTCACTTCCTACTATCCAGCTGATTTTTTGGAACGTATGTGTTTGGTATACAAGCCACAAGAACCTTAATAAACAATCACTCACTGCAAGGTATTCATAGCATGGTAACTAAATTTCTAAACACATCAGAGTAGTAGAACATAAGATCCTTTATATATTCATAACGGTGTATGGACGTATCAAGCTAAAAATCAAGCAGCGGCATACAAAGGCAAACCCGCGGACAACGTAAACTCGATAACAAAAAAAATATCATTCAATCAACGAACGCACCGACTGCATACCTTTCCTAGCCAAGTTATAATCCTCATATTTTAAATTACTAAAACTAAGAATTGAATAGCCTAACAAAGGTAATGCTCAAGCACATGGATAACCCTACAAAAATCTTATGAAAAAAGAAATCTTACCTGGTAACAACATGAGATGGTGCTCTCCTTTCCTTAGGAAACCCTTATTTTTTGGTTCCTTTCCTTCCGAAAGCATTAACACACCGCCGAAAACCCTTGTAACACTAGGATAACCATCCTCCTCCATTTGAATACAGGTCCCAAGCACAAGGAGTCACAACATCAAGTTGAGGAATAACACCATTGAGCTATGCATTGACAAAACAAAATGCATTAAAAATGGCAGAATTGAAAAATCATTACGAAGACCCATTATTCAACAATCTTAAATAATAAATAAATAAATAAATCATTGATCAAATCCTCTTTAAAACCCCAAAAAAACGAAATCAAATTTAAGGCGCATAATTATTAAGGCATTTTATCAAACGACTATAGAGCAATACTGTTTTCTTTTATTTTTTACAGAAACAACGGAAATCAAAAATTTGAAGATAAAAACGAATACCCAAAGTTGTTTGGCAGTAATAGAGTCATGAGTTGAAACATCACTTGATTCCTAGCCATTTGAGGTTCTTCAAATTAGCTTAACAGTCGGCCAATAATGTATATTCACCATACCCTGATATTGATAGCATCAGCATCAATGAAATGGATATATGAATTGCAATGATCTCCTAAAAAGTATCTGATCCATAGCAGCGAATCAGTGAGCGTGAAAAAAATGAGTAGCAGAAGAGATTTAACTAAGAACCGGGAGGAAGATGGGTTTCTAACCTAACCCAACAGTGTTGTAACTAACTCGACCAGGAGGTTAAATAGGTAAAACTGTCACTAACTCACTCGCCCAGTCCACTGAAGAATACACTTAGTTAGACTCGCACATGGTTTATTACTTTTGAGCGAGTCTAACTATTTTCGTACCTTTTCATGAAATAGTCAATATTGTTGACGTTTGATCTTGGAAATACTTACACATCGTATTTTTGATTTGGGTTCATATCCCAAAATTATCTTTTGGTTCCTCTTCTAATCTCATTGTTCGTATCTCTAAATTTTTCAATTACAAAAGGGGAAGTTTATTAAGGCGGAGCCAACTGAAAGTATCGGGCACGTGCAGTTGCAACCCAGTTCTACTGGATCCCAAGCCTAATTTTTTTTTTAATTTTTTTGGCTTCCAACCCGATATGTATTTGGTTGTACCGCTAGCAAGACTTTTGCTTACTCGTAGTAGGATTTTTGGCTCACTGTAGTTACATTTATTTTTGTAAAAATAAATAAATCAATTACAAAAATGATTAAGCAGTGTCAGTATTTATTAATGTACGACTTATTTGTTATCTATACTTTTCTTACACATGTGCCTACGCCTATGATAATCCTAATACGTCTATACCTTGTAATCGGAAACTTCAGGCAGGGTCCTCAATTTGGAAACCTCAGCCAACCTTTAAAAGTTTGCTACAGCCTATATAAGGTACATAAATAAAAGAGTATATTATTCTTATTCAGGGTCATAAGAATAATTAAGTAAATTATCCTAAAGGCCCTACTATAATATTATAAGTTAGTTTACCATAATAACCTTCGAAAAAATATGAAATTCAACTGGTATGTATCATTATATCCCCATTTCTATGCCCGTTTCATTACTGGTAAACAGTTTCATAACTACTCTCAGAGAAGAAATTAAAAAATTTAAACCCAAATTCATCATCTCCTTCATCAATTCGATTATCATCTTCATCGTCAAATCGATTATCATCGTCAAAAAAATGGGAAAGAGAAAACCTAGAAAAAATACGAATTGTTCTTCTGATTCAGAAAACAAGAGACATCGAAGAAAGTACTGCATGCAAAAAAAAGGTATAATTTCTGTTGATTTAAAGCTTTACTTGTATAGAGTTGATTTAGTTGATACTTTTTGCACGAACTAAAAATTGAATTTTGATTTTGAAGGAGCATCAAAATCTGGAGAATCAAAACCTAACAACAACAAACATATAAGAATGGACCAAGAAATTGAATCCGATGAAGAACAAACTGATTTGTCTGAATCAAATGAAGCACAAATTGAATCATCTGAAAGAGGTATAGGTTTTTCTTGATGAAGAACAACCTAATTTTGCATTGACTGTATATTGTATTTCTGCAAAAATTTGTATCCTCGAAATTTGAATCTCTAAAAATTGGTTTTCATGTTTTCATTTCTACAAATTAAGAAATGTGTGAGTAATATCTCCACAAAATAAAGTGTGGATTTTAACTTCACAAATAGATTTTTAGCTAATTGTACTTATTTGTTTTATAGCTCATATGTTTCTTTAATTATTGTTACTTAAAATCTGAAGAAATCTAGTGTAACTTAAAATATACGGTGTAACTTAAAATCTGTATTTGTTTTGTAGGAGCCATTAATATGAAGAAATTTGGTAAACGTAACAAGAAACAAATTAATTCTGATAACGAAGAAGGTACTAAATGTTAGATGTTTCTGGATTTAATGCTCAATGTTACTCAAACATAGAATGGATTTTTTTTAATTTATGTACTCCAAATTTTCATTAGATATCAAGTGACATGCTAAAAAGTCGTATTTTGTTTCCGCAGAAGCATATGAAACAAGATCAAAAAGTAAGAAGTCTAAGAAAAGTACTGGCAAAAAAATTTAAAGAAATCGATTTGGTTACTGGATCATCTAAGAAAGGTATTTGCTGGCAGGTGATATAAACAAAAAACAATCTTTCTTATATGCAACTGAGCAGGCTTCGCTCGACTCTCTGACTAGTAATTTGTATTTATGCACAATTTGTATCTTCAAAAATTGATTTTTAGATGCTTTTTCCTAGTAATGTGTGAGTAATATCTCCACAAAATAGTGTGGATAATATCTTCACTGAATCAGTTTTTTAGTTAATTTGATTATGTAGATACTCTGCATAGTATAATGAATGTATAGATACTCTGCATAGTATAAAGTTGTTTGGTTTCTTTTTGCTTTAATTATTGTTACTTATAATATGTATTTGTTTTTGTAGGAGCCATTAACATGAAGAAATCTGGTAAGCGTAACAACAAACAAATTGAATCTAATAAGGAAGAAGGTACTAAATGTTATGTGCTTTAATTAATGTTAGGTGCTCTATCAGTTGTGACTTCATTAGAGTGACATGTTAAAAAGTTGTATTTTGTTTCCGTAGAAGCATATGAAGCAAGTCTGAAAAATAAGAAGTTTAAGAAAGGTGGTGTTGGACTAAACACTTAATTCCCACTAACATAAATATATCAATTGTTGAGATGAATCAAAATCATAATCATAATGGATCAATTTATAATCAGGCCGTGAAGAAATTTCTTGCATTAAATTTGAACCTTGTACCAGCTCATAGATCATTGGTTTGTTT
>JAJJMB010005871.1:246904-350139 GCA_023531105.1 Papaver atlanticum | reverse complement strand
TGCGAAATGAGTAGAGAAACCTTTGTCAGGGCCGACTAGCACCGACTTTTAAAATTACCTCAACAATAGTAACCAAGTGATCTTTAACAGTCGGTATGGTAGTTTCGGCAGAATCATTATAGTTCTGCAGTTTGATTACAAGGACAAGGAAGAGGAAGAATTAGTTTAGAATAATTCCTTGATAGGCAACATGTAGTTTTGCGTATCCAATACTAAAATCACAAAATTCCATAGATTGAAATCATGTCACAAAACAGTCAAAAAATGCATTGCAAAAATATTCAATTTGCTGCTCTATTCCTATCATCACTTGGATCCAATATTCAAAACCCTAACTAATTCATATCGGCAATTAGTTAGCTACTGACTCCCTCCTGAAAATGATGAAAATGATAAACTAAAAATATATTCTTCACACTCATGTCTTTTCTAATAGATTATTGTTTATATACATAATCTATTATCTCTAATAAATCCCAATATCCACACACTAAATTTAAATCAAAACATCACAACTCACTCAAATAACGAAATTGGTTTATGAAAAAATAATATTCAAAAATATGAAATTGAACTTACAGGAGAAGACCTAGACAGTGCTGCCATGCGAACTCTTAATCGGAGCTTTTCTCGAACTCTTCTTATTACCATCAAATCCTCCTAGTTTAAGTTGGATTTAAACTTATGGCAAACAAACACAAAACAAAAAATGTTAGCTATAGAGATTTTAAAAGAGTGTAAAGTATTTGCATGGGTAAAAAGTTTAAACAATAAGAAAACAGATTTAAAAATGAGTGTATAGTATCTGCACAGGTGAAAGTTTAAACAACAAAAGAAGCAGATTTTAGAATGAGTGTGTACTATCTCTACAGGTAAAAGTTTTGTAAACAAAAACAGCTGATAAAACTGGTCTATAGGTATCACAAAAGGTGTAGCCTTAACTAAATCGAAAATGGAAGTATACATGAACTCAATAACTAATTAAATTGAAAATTGATACTCTAGAATCCTAACTTAATGAATCGAAACACAATTCTCTTGAATAAATACTAATTTTTCATCAGAATCAAACTCCACTTGCGAATCGAAAAACATACCTAAAAACTTCGATGAAAAACATTCTAAAATAAAAAGCAAATTAAAAAACGAAACATACCTAAGAACTTCGATGAGTGTAAAGCTCTGGCAAACGAAACCTTCTGTCAATCGAATTGAATCATAAACTTCAATGCCTGATTTGTCTAATCAATTTCATATATCATCATCAACAACATCGTCAGGATCGATCTGCTGTTGTGATTATTATTAGATTTCTGGTGGTGGATCTAATCAATGGTGGTGTTACAACGAGTATTGCCGTCGTTTGAATTTGCAGAAGTAAAATCTCAGCACCTAATGGTGGATCGAAAAAATAAAACAACTGAAGAAAAAAGGAAGAGGAAGTAGTCTTCTCGATTTAAAAGGTTATTTTCGGGATGATTTTTTTATTAACGTTGACGTCAGCAAAAAAAATTAATTAAAATAACCCTACATGTTATTGTTTTGGCCCTCTTTTAGATGGGCTTGAAAAATCCGAATCCATCTCAAGCCCAAGACCAAAAGAGTAAGAAAGAGTAAGGAGAGAGTCAAACACTTAATTCCCACTAAATAAAAAAAATATGTCCAAATTTTGCTTTGCAGACGGGTAATATCACGACTCACGAGTGGTGCAAAGTTCATCGGACTTGTGAGCATCACATATAAAGTTAATTTCGTTGTGTCTGCTGGTTTTTTGTTTCTCTTTTCAACTTTTACTTCAACTTCAACTAGACGTAGCAACAGGGGCATTGGAATGTTAGTTCCTGACATGTAAAAAGTGGGAGCAAATAGTGAATTGGTACAAACCTTTCGGATCAAAACCAAAAGCTGAAACTTATAAGGGGGTCGGCGGTATTAAACAATTGCCCCATTAATTGCCATTTTTCTGAGTCATTGTTTGTACGTAAGAATATCATCTTCTTCTACTGAAACGCTAAACAGAGAAAACTCTGTTTTTTCTCTCTGTTTCTCTCTTCTCATCTTCTTCAACACAGAGGAGTGAGCAAGAGTGAAAGGGATAGACTGGGAAGAAGAGGGTGTAGCCATGGCTATGAGCTTAACATGTAAAACATCCATGATCATAATATTTCCAACTCTCTTACTAATATTTATCTTATTCTCATCACTAACTCAACAACATCATGTTAGTTATTTATATTCATCTTCTTTTCCTTTGCACCAATCCTATGTTAAGCAATATTCACCATCTTCTCCGTCATCATTAACTAATGAAAATCTAGAGCATGAACCCATATTAAAAATCTCTCCTTCTCCTTCTCCTGCACCTTCTCCATCCCCTTCAACCACAACTTCAGTTCAGTCACCTTCAAATCATGACTTCTTTAATGAACTTCTTTCAAATTTTACCAGTTTTAACGCTACAACTACTGATAGCACTGTGAAAGTTATTAAAGTAAGCAAAAACTCTCTGTTTCTCTCTAATAATCAGAATTTTCACTAGTTTTTGAGTTAGCTTAATCACTTTTTGTATGCATGATGATTAACAGATGAAGACTAGTGTAGACAAAATCGAAGAAGGTTTAGCAAAAGCTCGAGAAAACATACGAGAAGCCGTTCGATCTCGTAACGTAACAACATCAGATGGTAGAGATGATTTTATTCTCAAAGGAGCAGATATCTACAGAAATCCATATGCCTTTTATCAGTTAAGATTTACCTTAAACCCTTCATCATATTTTTTTAATTCATTACTTTAATCACTTTAACATTATTATTGTATATATTTTCTTAATTTGATGATGACACAATCTTAAGGGGTACAAAATCAAATACTTCAATGAATGATGATGAAAATAGTAATCGGGTCCATTACTAGGATTGGATTTTAAAATGAGTACAAAAAAGCAACAATGGAGGATTTTGGTAGCACTAGGGCACCACCACCACCTAAATTATTAGGGAGGGGGCCGGGGGCATTGTTTTTAGTGCTGAACACACCCAATCTGATGCCATATAATGATAAAAAAAAATCTATCTTTTTTTGCCGTTTTTGAGTGGGGGTAGTGTTCATAATTTCATACATCATCTTTACTGATTCTCCTCTATTTATTCAGGGTTCTTGTTGTTTTTATCTTCAAAATAGTGTATACAGTTAGTAACTTCTTGTGTTGTTCTTTTTCGATGGAGGGCTTCTTTTATTAGGATTCCATTTTGGTGGCCAAAGGAATAAAAGGGCAGTCCCTCTAAATTGTGGTCCATTGACCAATCACCCATGTTTGAGTTTTCAACTTTGCTTAGCTTTCTTTGTTGTGCCTAACTTTTTATCTCTTTGTCAACTTTCTTTGATTCTTGCTTAAAGATTTATAGAGCACCCCCTTTATCTAACTAGTAGACTATTATGGCATGAATCAAAAGATAAGATAAGGTAGTACGAAATTTTCCGCAAATAAGAAGGATTCTTGGTTATTTACTAGAATATGACGTTGTGTTTATTACCTTACTGTCAAGCTTCAACCATTTCATATGCAAATATTAAATTCACCCAACGAGTAATTTCAGAGCCGCCACTTAATTCTTGCATAGACGACAGACCTATATGGGGCTATGTCCTGTAATCTTCCTTTATTACTTACCATCATAAATTTTGCAACTCGGAACTTGTGGGGACTTGAAATGTTTTGACAATAAATGTTGGAGATCAGAAGTTATTTCAAAACTTTGAAATATCCATCATTCTGAAGTCCAACACTGGGGTATGGTTTCACAGAAAACTTGTACATGTAGTCCATTTGGAAGCCTTACATCCTTTCGATATGGTAAAACTGAGTTTGAAGTGAATGTCAACATCTAATAATTTATTTATTTTTATTATTTTTGTATAAAGTAAAGATCTGGAGTAAAATTGTTTTCTAAAACTCATTTGTTTGGATAAAAACTACAGGAGTCACATTGAGATGGAGAAAAGATTCAAGGTGTGGACATACAAAGAAGGAGAACAGCCTTTAGTACATGATGGACCTGTAAACAACATATATTCGACTGAAGGACAATTTATTGATGAAATGGAAAGTGGGAAAAGCCCGTTTATAGCTAAGCATCCAGATGAAGCTCATGCATTTTTCCTACCGTTTAGTGTTGCTAACGTTATTCGTTATATCTATAAGCCAATTACTAGCTTCTCCAGGGACCGTCTTCAACAGTTCGTCGAAGACTATGTTTCTGTTGTTGCGAATAGGTACCCGTATTGGAATAGAAGCAGCGGTGCCGATCACTTCATGGTTTCTTGTCATGATTGGGTAAGGAATGAAACACAGTTGCTTTAATTTATCTCATTGTATTCGAAACTCCGTCCACAACACATTTAACAGTCCTAACACTTGCATGTGCTTCTTATTTTGATGTTGCAGTCACCCCAAGTCTCCAATGCACATCCGGAGCTATTCAAACATTTCATTAGAGTTCTATGCAATGCCAACACCTCAGAAGGATTTCGACCAGAAAGAGATGTAACTCTACCGGAAATCAATCTCCCGTTCGGCCTTCTCGGTCAACCCATGATCAGCAACCGCCCGTCAAAACGCAACATTTTAGCGTTTTTCGCAGGTGGAGCTCACGGGAACATAAGAAAGGTGCTACTGAATGAATGGAAAGATAAAGATAATGACGTTCAAGTTTATCAATACTTGCCCAAAAACTTAAACTACTATCAGTTAATGGGCAAGAGCAAGTATTGTTTGTGTGCAAGTGGATACGAAGTTGCTAGCCCACGAGTAGTTGAAGCGATACGCGCAGAGTGTGTTCCGGTCATTCTATCAGATAGTTATGTGCTCCCATTTAGCGATGTTCTTGATTGGAGCAAGTTTTCGGTTAATATTCCTGTAAAGGATATCCCAAAGATTAAAGAAATTTTGCAGGCGATACCATTACGTAAGTACTTGCAAATGCAGAATAGATTGAAACAAGTTCAAAGACATTTCTCTGTCAACCGCCCGGCAAAAAGATTTGATGTCATTCATATGGTTCTACATTCTGTATGGTTAAGAAGGCTTAACATTGGATTGTTATCTTGATTTTTTTGTTTCAATAATAGTTAGTGAAAATTCATGTAGTCTGTTTTTTTGTTTGTTTGGTAAATTTTATTGTAAATACATGTACTAACCATCCTAATCCTATCAATAAAAATTGAGATATATTGGATGGTTAATCGATGACTTAACGCGGTAAAATTCCATATACAGTAAAACTTTGATAAATTAATGACTTAACTAAAATAATAAAATTCTCTGGTCCCAATTAGGCTTGGATAAGATAATTTTAAGTCGATAAGCTAAAATAATAATTTTCTTTGCTCCCAACGTTATTAATTTATCGAAGTTTTACTGTATGGTGTTCTCATTTTTGCTTAATCTGTATGAATATTGTTAGCAACCTTAATCATGCTAAATACAAACGGAACAAATTACAATTCAAAGGCACCAAAGGCCAACACCACTAAGGGTCATTACAAAACTTGAATAGAAAATACGAATAATTAGGAAACTCTAACCGAGTTAAAAAAAACTCGGTCTAGAATCGGCCATCACATTACCTTGACCCGATGTGTACCAACGGAACAAATTACAATTCAAAAGCACCAAAGGCCAGCACCACTAAGGGTCATTACAAAACTTGAATAGAAAATACGAATAATTAGGAAATTCTAACCGAGTTAAAAAAAACTCGGTTTAGAATCGGCCATCGCATTACCATGACCCGATGTATACATGTTTTACCATGACCTGTTGTATATATGGTTTTTTTTTTTTTTTGATCGGTAAAGATTTTGGTGCTAGCGAGTTTCGAACTCAGATCACTGGTATCATCACCCAGTGACTTTACCACTGTACTACAGTGACACCGGCATATATGGTTTTCTTTCTAGCTAAGATTATTGAATGCCGTATGATTCAAGCCTAGCTATAGCGGCGGCTTCTCAATTTTACTATATGTAGTAACTTCTTCAGGCTTTGGTAAGAATTTGTGTCACTTAGAGTTCAAGCTAGGTTTAGGATTGTTTATTTACCCGGTCTGTAAATATTACTTTTATAATTTATAAATATTAATAAATCTAACTCCTTTAAAATCCTAACTCATATGAGCCCCCACGTTGAATGGTGAGCGTCACCCTTCGCTTAGGAAAGAGCTTCAATATTCGCTGAGAAAAGAGTTTGGACGTTTAATTAGAGAAGAGTTTGTACATTAAACCTGTAGAGGACACTTGGCGAGACTCTATTGGTAAAGATAACATTCGGCCAAGAGAATTTTTCTTATTCCTGTTTTTTCCTACGGCAAAAAAAAACTTGACAAGGGTTTAATCGAATCAATTGCAATTTTTTTGTTCCTGTCACTCATTCTCCATCTCTATGTTCATTATCTATTCTCTCTTAGCCCATGTTTTATTTTACAGGTACAATCTTTGCTCTTGGTAAACCCTAACCCGTTTCTTTCGATGTCTTCGTTTCTCTGAATCAATAAACCTTAACCCATGTTTTGTTTTGCATGTAAAATCAATAAACCCTAACCAATGTTTTATTTTGCAGGTACAATCTTTGCTCTTGGTAAACCGTAACCCTTTTCTTTCTGTATGTTCGTTTCTCTGAATCAGTAAACTTACTTCATAAGCAAAACTAAAATCTTGGGGATTTTCCGAGAGATAAATAAACCCTAAACTAAAATCTCTGATTTCCTCTGATTTGATTGTGGTCGCTCTAATTTTTAGGTAAAAAACTAGGTTTCCTCAGTTATGTATTGATATGGTCCTTCGGTTAATTTTGTCTTAGCATAAAATCGTATCTGAATTGATTTCTAATGCTTTGTAGTTGGACACTAATTAACTGAACAAAGAGACTTGCTTGCTGTTGCAAACATGGTGGAGTTGTTCTTAGCTGATCAGTTTAGGGTTTGTGCTGAATTTCTAAATTTATACACAATATAATTTCTTTGGACGTCAATTTGTTTTTTTTTTCCGATTATCAGGAAAAAATCTAACACATATCTCTCTTGCTCTCCCAATTCTTCTTTCCCTTTCTCTTTATTTTTATGCTACTTCTTCTTTCGTATATTATCTAAAGTGTAAACCCTAATTTCGTCACTAATGAACTAGAATACTGGGTAAAACGATATTCCTTTTTACAGTTTAAGAAAAAGGTTTAAGATTTTTGTTAAGATTTCGTTTGATTTTTTGTTGTTCATCGTATATGTTTAAATTGTTCTTTATTGGGTTTTTTTTTTTTTTTTTTTTTTTTTTTTGATTTTGCAGGAACGATTTTTATTATTGGTAAACCTGAAAAAAGAATGACCTTTACTAAAAAGCCCTAACCCTATTTTCCATTTCTCTATTTCCTTCTTTTGATTTCAGTTTATTTCAAATTTTGATGTTTTAAGATAGAACACTAGATAATTAATTATCATTGTTATAAGATGTTTTCAGCGTTCAAAAGCAAACATGGAGCTTCAAGATAGATCGTCAGAGGTGAGGTTTTGTTGTGTTATGTGGATCATGCTAGTAATTCTAAATTTAGAAACACTTGCAGATCTTGCTGCATATATTGATACATAAATTCCATTGATGCAAACTAGCTACTCAGTGATTTTCTAGATTAAAATTATTAATATGCTCCTTACAAACTCATATTTGTATATTTCAGTAACTGCTTAGTGACTAACTTAGTTTATGTCAAAATCGATTTGCCAAAGTTGTTGTAGAGGATTAATTGGATTTTCTCAGTCAGTTATTACTGTCACTAGAAGTTGTAGTCGGTTATATTTGTTCGTTCCAGTTCTTTATGACATATTGATTAATGTTCGTCCTAAATGAAGTTTAAGAACAATGGTATTCTTCCGCATTGCTTAGCTGACTTTGATGTGCATCGTAAAGAGAAAGCCCAAGTCATTATTGCTGATCATATATAATGTACTTAGCTGACAGAGATATCCAGAGTCTTGAACAGTCTACTAAATGTTTTGTTACCGATCTTTTAACATTAACCCTAAATCTTAAACCTATATTAATGTTCGTTCGTATTAAGAAACCTTCCCCGTTTAATTCTTTCGCCTCCTCACGCACCTCTAACTCTACCTTTTTATTTTCATATTGGGGTTTTTCTATTCTTTACTCACTTATTCGTGATTTTATTTTGATTTTGTAGGTGTTGATGGTGGTTTTCAGTTCAGGGATAAAATCGTGAAACCCTGTATTTAATACGTTGTCATCCTGCAAAGGAACAAAAGCCATTTAAAAGTGATGAGTGCATTAAACCTCTTCACTTACATATGTATTGAGCAATTCAACATATTTACGAAATTTATCTAGAATGGTGCGTGAAGCAACAATCCCATATATTCTGTAAATTTTAACCTATTGCATTATTCGCTAATGCATGACCTTCCTGGTATTTTCCTATGCTGTGTTCCCAGCCGAACTCTCAATATTGGCATGACATGACGATTAATGTTCACTCGCAGCGGAGTTGCATGAATCTCCTGAAATGTCAGTATCGAGACCTGCATGAAAACACTCACGTAGGCTACACCGCTCTCTGATAAACAGATCGGCGTGTTTACACACTTTAATTAAAATTTAGCGCGATCGAACGCGTTTATATTCCATAAGGAAAATCTAGACTGTCCAGTCTTAAAAACGATCACGGCCACACGATTCAACAGGCCTAGACTACTCCTAGCGGAACTAGGCGATCATCATAATGACCACCGACGGGCCCACTAACATCCCGACCGATCGGATTCCATCTAGCACACCCGCAATGCCTTTGAACGCTAACCCTAACATGGGTGATCGCACTGTTGAAAGATGAGCTCAAACGAGTTAAGACCGGCAAAAACGGTCTCAAAAACATCACAACCGCCAAACTTAGCTAGCCTAGTTGGACGGCTTAGATATTCCTTTGAATGATCAAAGGGGTACTGGCGTGTTCACCGGCGACCCAATTGCATTCTTGGTCAATCGACTTGCCCACGGCAAACCAGAAACGTGTTGAATCGCTCGCCCAAAGAAGGGTGATCGTGCGATTTTTAAAACCCTAAAATTAAGTCAGCGGCGTTATGCAACTGCCGCAAATTGATCGTGTCCGTCCATCTTCGCCATCTTGGTCGAACAACTTAGATTGGATTCTAGATGGACAACAGCATGGCACTGTGATCACCGGCCACCCCTCTTCCATGAGGAGCGATCGACCAAGCCATGGCTTGCTCATATGGCCTTCGAACGATCACCCAAAAGAGGATGGTCATGCTGTTTGCATAATCCAACGGAAGTATACAACTGCCGCAGATCATCTCGTCCATCCAACTTCGCTAGCCTAGTCGGATAGTTTAGATTTATTTTTAGGAGGCCAACAGGGTAACGCTGTGATCATCGTCCACCCCTCCTCCATAGGGAGCGATCGACCGAGTGGTAGCTCACCCATAGGGTTCTCAAACGATCACCCAAAGGTGGCCGGGCATGCTACCTTTTTTAAGACGTTCAATTCGCGACTAATTTGAACGAACACTAAAACAACGATGTTTCCTGCACATCGATTATTTTCAGCTGCTTGTTTAAAAGTGATGCTTTATATACATTGATCATAAGCGATATTCTATAAATATTGATTTCACAAATAATTTTATTATTTGACATAAAAGCACTACGTGCTGCTTTTAGCGACGAGTCTCACGACTTGACCCATTAACTCGAGACATCAAACATGTCATAAACTGGGGGATGCTCACTGGGGTATTGGTCTGGCGGTTTACAGCGTGCGGCGTGCAACGTTCCCATTACGAGAAAGTGTCAGGAAATGACGGACGGTTAACAACAATGGGAGTAATGGGTGAAAGTGTGACCACTTTTCCCTCGTAATGGAAACATGGTGATCACCACTTTTTACACAACCCCACTTCTCCACTACTTAACTGCCTCCACTTCCTACGAGATCAGGGGTGCGCTCAATGACTTGTATAAATAGGATTTCAACCTATTTCAACACAAGAACACAAGTGTTATCAACACAAGTATCCAGAAAACACCGTGAACTGATAGCTTACATTCTGCAAGCCAGTTCTACATTCTGAGACAAGTCATAAAACAGCCACACCTTCATAATTCAATATTCTGATATCAAAACACCTTCTTCGCTTCCCTCCTTAAGATCAACCCTTCTCCTTCACTTTGTGACCGAATTGAATCTGGAACGGCAATTTCTTGGTTTAGGCCAGAGTCTTACAGATTGATCTCTCGAATCTAAAAGTACTCCCGTGCAGTGCATTTGTTAAGGGTTTGAATTCGTTTCTCATCAACACACCCAAATTTACCAAAATCAGCAGAATCAGTTTTTACCCCAAAATAACTGGCGATCACAGTGAGAGATTTATCTCTCGGTTGCAAGATCAATTTTCAATTTTATTTCAATTTTCTCAAATTCAAGATGGTAGATCTTAAGTCTGGGTCAGTTACCAATCCTGATGCTGCGGGCGCTGATAACACTCCTGGTGCCAATATTCCTGCCGTTAACACCAATGTACCGCCTGCCAGCACAGTCAACACATCGCATGGTGTTACATCCTCTAGCACAAACACCAGTAACGCCGGAAGCATCCCCTCTGGCGTGACGCCTCCTATTACCAGAGCCAGAGCCGCTGCTACTCCTAATGTTTCTTCAAGCATGACACCTCCAATTATCACCAGGGCTGCCACCATTTCTTCATCAAGACGAGAGACTGTAGGAGTTAGAGGAAGCCAACCCACTATCACCATTGTTGATTTTATGGAAAGACAATAAGTTCTTGCTAAGGCTCAGACGGACATGGATACAACTCAAAAAGAGGTACTCACTTTTCTCAAGACGCTAACGGAGCGACTACCACAAGAGCCGCGTCAACCCATAAAGCCAATAAGGAGTACCTTTAACACTCCTGGTGCGAGCGCTTCAACATGGCATGCCTTCGTAGATGAGGAAGTTCGTGTGGCCCCTGAACGCTCACGAGAAAGGAATCAGCCGTCCAATTTCATCACACGTGAAGATCTGGAGCGTCTCCTCCAAAATCGAGGCAAAGAAAACCCGATGGACATGCACCACCACCAACCTCTGTATCCTCCTGATGTGCAAAGAGTTCCTCTCCCAAGGGGATACTCCTCTCCTCAGTTTTCCCTCTATGATGGTACTGGTAACGCTCGCGAACACATTTCTCATTTTCTGGAATCCTTGGGAGAACACGAATACAATCATGTCCTCCGCCTGAAAGAATTTTCAAAGTCGCTTACCAGAAGAGCGTATACCTGGTACAACAACATTGCTCCAAACAGCATATCCAACTGGTGTGAGATGGTCACCGTCTTCTATAAGAAGTATTTCTTCGTGTCCAAGCAAATCACTTTCTTAGACTTGGGAAGAATGTTTCAACGAAACAACGAGCATCCAAACGATTACGTCAAGAGATTCAGAATTCAAGCTTTGGATTGTCACAACCCAAATGTGACCGAACAGCAGTTGGTGGAGTCATGCATTAACGGTATGGTTCCTATCTATCGTGCTTTACTGGAAAACCTGCGTTTCCAGACGTTCTCTAAACTCCATGAAGCTGCTAAGCAGTCGGCTACGACCGCACCAGCGCTGTTAGAAAGAAACAGACCGGCCAGGGGTGAAGATGCATGCGAAACTCGAGGAAACAGACGCCTCGTTAATAAGCAATATAACATCGGTCCTTCTGTAAGCGTAGTAGGTGAAGGAGGGAAAAGGAAAGCTCAAGCAGTGGAACAACAACCCAAGCGCGCAACACCAGCGCAGACAACTCCATCCCGGAAAGCCGCGGCTAAGACTCTTGTGCAAGAAACTGGAAATGCTGCTCCAGACTTCCCATTTCCAATGGATGAAGTCATTGAACTCCTGGAAGCATGGATTCAAGATGACGCCATCAAGCTACCTCCTCTCCGACGTCCGCCAACCGAAAAAGAGATGGCAAATCCCAAATATTGTCGTTACCATAGGTTTGTCAACCACTCAACTAGTGACTGCAACAAATTGAAGCGCATTTTCAAAGAGAAGGTGGATGCAGGAGAACTTCAATTAGGAAATGAAGGAGTTCACAGGGATCCTCTTCCTGTCAGGAGCTTCATGATTTCTGGGGATTCCGTCCACAAAACTGTGCAGTCTATGATGGAGCATTTATGCGAAATTGTGTATTTCTCCGAGGCGCAGCGTCAAGACGTGTTTGGACCCCTCAACCGTGTCGTATCAGGCAAGCGTCTGTTTCCAGTTAGGGAAACCGCTCCCAAACCCCAATCTTTCCTGGGGAGCGCAACTAACAAATGAAACCGGGGACTCCTAACCACCACTCACTTAAAAGATGTCGAGTTTGACAGCACACTGATTGATGCAGCATCTGATTTCAATATTGTCACTGTCGATACTCTGAGAGCTGCGAAGATTTCCAAGAAGGAAGTTGTTCACTGCCCAACTGTGATTAAAAGCGCAGAAGGAGAATCGAAGGATGCTTACGGGTACATTAATCTCGAAATCAAGGTAGGAGATGCTCTAACACGCGACAAGTTTCATATTGTTAAAGAATGCCCGAACTATGATATGATTCTGGGCCGTTCGTGGGTGCACGACAACAAAGCAAGGATAGGAGTTTGTCCTTTGCCAGTGTCTATACCTGAAAGGATTTCCAACAAGCTATCCAACCCCGAAGATCATTTGTTGCCATATCAACAACTTGCCAATGTGACACAACTACCTGGAGAGAGCCCATCGATGTACATTCGAAGATTCCGAACCCAAGTAAGTCTTATTGAACAACCTTTTCTGCAACCAATCACTTCTCCTCCCATCAAAACCTGGGGACCCGATCCGATTATCAACCCAGCCGTTACTAGGAGATATGAATGGGATGCTGGTCCTTTCAAGTATTTTATCAAGAGTTTAGAAGCTATCACAGTTAAAGATGAGGAATATGGGAAAATAATGGCACAACGCCCAAATCCATTCCAAGTTGGAGATATGGTGGTAACAGTTGCGGCTCAGCCTGCTTCGTCTGATTCCACAGAAGGGAAAGACTAGTGGTAGAAATCATTTTTGGAGGTTACTGCAAGCTACTCAATACTGACAAGCTAGAAGGCGTAGTAATACACTCCCGCTGGCTCAGACCCTTCAATACCTAAGATGTCGCGCCGCCCTCTCCTCCAAGATTCCTTTTAGTATCTCCTTTAGCAATTTCCCTTTCATGCAATATTTGTAATTCCTCCAAAATGATTGCACTGCTTGCATTCATGATTAGGGTTTCAATTTATCAGTTAATCAAAGCATCATTTCTTTTAAAATCCTGAATCCTAAGTCATCTCAAGGCAAAGTCTCAAGTAAACCTAAACCCAAAAAAAACAAAAAAAAAAACACGAAAGAGGCACCTCGTATCTTTCAAAAACACCAAAGAAGGGAATACATGGAGAAAAAGAAGGATAAGGCGACCAAAGGAAATCGTCAAGCAGCCAGTACACTGTTTCGGGCAAGCATCCTGAAGTGCAGCCTGCTTTAACAAAGAAACGGCCTCTTAATCATCGTGTGCTTAGACCCAGGAAATAAGTTTCGCCACCAGTAATTCTTCGGATTTTGAAAAATCCCTTCACGGAACCAGGAAGCAGCAAGCTAGCGCGTGGTACTCCTGGATTGCAACCACTTCTTCAGACGCGTTCAATCACGTCACACGAGCTATTAATTGGAGGAAGAGCCTCCACACTTAAAAAATAGGACTCTTAGATTTCTTGTTCACAGAAGCACAACACATGTGATATACAAGGGCAATACCGAATGGGAGTTACAGGTTCGTGGCCGAATCCTATTTCACCATTACATCCCCTACTTCAAGCTATTGTTATTAGGGTTACACATAATAAATATCATCATGGAAGCGGTATCCAGTCACATGAAAGGAAAATACATCATCACTTATGTGGGTCGCCTCCCCATCGGCCCCATCAATGGGAAGAACTCATTTACGCAATCAAGGAACTAGTCGTGGCATTCGAGGAACGAGTACGAGGCTCTACTGTAACTCTATCGAAGGATGTGGCGACTAAAATTCCAAGATGTTATGAGATTTTTCCAAAGATTTGGATTTCTCAGTCAAGGGATTTCATTCATTCACCCAATCGGAAACATAAGGTTGTTAAAGCAACATGAATGAAAGATTATTATCCGATGAAGCCCTGGCTCCAGTCACATAAACAAAAAACCATTGAAATATCGAAAACATCTGCAAGCTAAGCTATGAAAAGATATTCTTCTACGAAAGAAAGTAACAAGTGGGAAATATAATTAACAGCGGGATCAACAGCGCCTTCACCAGAGCCGTTATTGGAGGCCACTTCAACATCTTTTTCATAAGGCGCCCCCACATCCTATCCAGATACGCCCCGATTTCCCCTTCGGATGCCGCTTCAACACCTCTCAAAGCAGCTGCTTTAATGTTCCTTCCAGGAGACGCTTTAACATCTTCCTTGGGAGATGCTTCAACATCTTCTCCAGATGCCCCTTCCATGTTCTCCCCAGCAGCCACTTCAGCGTTCCCTCCAGCATTCGCTTCGATGTCCTCTACAGAAGCTACTTCGACCTCTTTCTCGGAAACTGCACCGATATCTGCCCCAACTTTCTTTTGAGGATGCTCTGGTTCGTCCACATCAGAGTCGAGAATTATGATCACATTATGAATAGGGTAATCATACTTATTCCCACCTGGAGATTTCTTATGCTCAACCCTCCGCCGCTTCAATCGAGCCACGAATCTTTCATCCTTGGCACTCGGGGGATGAGACGCTTCATCACGTCTCCACTTCTCCTACATACTAACTGAAGCCATAAAAGCTTGAATACGCTCTCGAACGACGCATAAGTGCATAAGGCACATACCCTGTATAGCACGACCAGCTTCGCGAAATGGAGAATCTATTTTGGCCATCACCTCCTCGAATGCGTTAGCCCTGGGTTTGTCGACTTCAAAACTCTTCTCTGGAGAAGTTGAAGAATAATCATCACCGATAGTTCCCATCATATATTGCGAAGGCATCATGATTATAGCAACAATCGAGAAAAAAAATCAAAAATCAAATTACATGAGACATATGGAGCAATACCTGGAATGAAGAAGAATGCAATTCTGTAATGATCGGTGTGGGGAGAAAGTCTCAAATGTTTCTCTTTATATTCCACAAACCAGCAGGATCCCGGGAAGGAAAAGAATCTCTACCTTCCGTGAATAAATGCTTCAGACGCGGGATAACAATAAAATAGATACTTATCTACCTGAAGATAACTGACGTATGCTGAAAAGAAACGTATCTTGCTAAAGAACCGAGCCATCCTCTATCCTGGTAATGTACGCCAAACTTCTCTTATGAATTTCTTCATCTGTCACCATCTAGTGCTTACCCCGCAATAGCGTCACTATTACGTGCTAAGCAGGGGACTTAATGTTGATGGTGGTTTTCGGTCCAGGGTTAAAATCGTGAAACCTTGTATTTAATACGCTGTCATCCTGCAAAGGAACAAAAGCCATTTGAAAGTGATGAGTGCATTAAACCTCTTTACTTACATATGTATTGAGCAATTCAACATATTTACGAAATTTATCTAGAATGGTGCGTAAAGCAACAATCCCATATATTCTATAAATTTTAACCTATTGCATTATTCGCTAATGCATGACCTGCCTGGTATTTTCCTATGCTATGTTCCCAGCCGAACTCTCAATATTGGCATGACATGACGATTAGTGTTCACTCGCAGTGAAGTAGCATGAATCTCCCGAAATGTCAGTATTGAGACATGCATGAAAACACTCACGTAGGCTACACCGCTCTCCGATAAAGAGATTAGCGTGTTTACACACTTTAATTAAAAGTAAGCGCGATCAAACGCGTTTAAATTCCTTAAGGAATATCTAGACTGTTTATATCAGTCTTAAAAAACGATCACGGCCACACGATTTGGCCACGCGATTCAACAGGCCTAGACTACTCCTAGCGAAACTAGGCGATCATCATAATGACCACCGACGGGCCCACTAACATCCCGACCGATCGGATTCCATCTAGCACACCCACAACGCATTTGAACGCTAACCCTAACATGGGTGATCGCGCTGTTGAAAGATGAGCTCAAACGAGTTAAGACAGGCAAAAACGGTCTCAAAAACATCATGATCGCCCAACTTAGCTAGCCTAGTTGGCTGGCTTAGATATTCCTTTGAATGATCAAAGGGGTACTGGCGTGTTCACCGACGACCCAATTGCATTCTTGGTCAATCGACTTGCCCACGGTAAACCAGACACGTGTTGAATCGCTCGCCCAAAGAAGGGTGATCGCGCGATTTTTAAAACCCTAAAATTAAGTCAGCGGCGTTATGCAACTGCCGAAAATTGATCGTGTCCGTCCATCTTCGCCAGCTTGGTCGAACAACTTAGATTGGATTCTAGATGGACAACAGCATGGCACTGTGATCACCGGCCACCCCTCTTCCATGAGGAGCGATCGACCAAGCCATGGCTTGCTCATATGGCCTTCGAACGATCACCCAAAAGAGGATGGTCCCGCTGTTTGCATAATCCAACGGCAGTACACAACTTCTGCAAATCATCTCGTCCATCCAATTTCGCTAGCCTAGTCGGATGGTTTAGATTTATTTTTAGGAGGCCAACAGGGTAACACTGTGATCATAGTCCACCCCTCCTCCACAGGGAGCGATCGACCGAGTGGTAGCTTACCTATATGGTTCTCAAACGATCACCCAAAGGTGGCCGGTCACGCTACCTTTTTTAAGACGTTCAATTCGCAACTAATTTGAACGAACACTAAAACAACGATGTTTCCTACACATCGATTATTTTCATCTGCTTGTTTAAAAGCGATGCTTTATATACACTGATCATAAGCGATGTTCTATAAATATAGATTTCACAAATAATTTTATTATTTGACCTAAAAGCACTACGTGCTGCTTTTAGCGACCAGTCTCACGACTTGACCCATTAACTCGAGACATCAAACATGTCACAAACTGGGGGATGCTCACTAGGTTATTGGTCTGGCGGTTTACAGCGTGCGGCGTGCAACGTGCCCATTACGAGAAAGTGTCAAGAAAGGACGGACGGTTAACAACAATGGGAGTGGTGGGTGAAAGTTTGACCAGTTTTCCCTCATAATGGAAACGTGGTGATCACCACTTTTTACACAACCCCACTTATCCACTACTTAACTGCCTCCACTTCCTACGAGATCAGGGGTGCGCTCAATGACTTGTATAAATAGGATTTCAACCTATTTCAACACAAGAACACAAGTGTTATCAACACAAGTATCCAGAAAACACCGTGAACTGATAGCTTACATTCTGCAAGCCAGTTCTACATTCTGATACAAGTCATAAAACAACCACACCTTCATAATTCAACATTCTGATCTCAAAACACCTTCTTCGCTTCCCTCCCTAAGATCAACCCTTCTCCTTCACTTTGTGACCGAATTGAATCTGGAACGGCCATTTCTTGGTTTAGGCCAGAGTCTTATAGATTGATCTCTCGAATCTAAAAGTACTCCCGTGCAATGCATTTGTTTAGGGTTTAAATTCTTTTCTCATCAACACACCCAAATTTACAAAAAACAACAGAATCAGTTTTCACCCCAAAACAGTAGGTGATCTTTTTTCAGCAATACTGTGTCTTATTTAACATCTGACTTTACAGGTGATAGTTAATCACTCTACAAAAAGGTTTGGGTTTATACCGTAATCTTCTTCTGCTATTTTTTATTTTTGTTGTTATGTTTATTTCTCTCTCTTTGATATATTTTGATTTATCCGGGACTATTAACACTTTAAATTTTTAACGCAGATTTTTCTCTTGATTTATGTCCTACTGGTAGGACTAGAAGATGCCTACAATATTAAACCGCAAGTATATGGTGTCTACAATGTAAAACACGGCAAGCACAGATTGTTCCAACAAGGACTTGGTTGTTGCAGAGTTAAATTCAAATTTTTACTATACTAATTCAGATCGAAAGGGTTTTTTTTTTGTCGATACGACGAGATGATTGCTAAACAGAACTATGAAAGCAGTAGACAATGATGAGTGCAAAGAGGGTTGAAAACAATCAAATGGAGGAAACTAGGGCAGTCGAATCCACTTCCTAACATCTGTTAGGTCAATTTAGTTCAACTATTATTTTTGTCCCTTTGTAATGGACACCGGTGAAGATGCAAGTCTGCCGTATATCTAGGATGATCTAATGTCAACTAATGTAATCAATCCCTAGAATTAGTTGTCTTCTTATAGTACAACTAATCACATATCAAATTGAGCATTGAAGTATGAGTTGAAGCACAATACAGAGTTATTTTAACTACCTATGTTGCATAGCAAATAAGGTGAAAGCAATATACTGTGACATAAAGATTAAATCATTTATATATCTGTTTAAGCACAACAAGAATAATAATCAAAGATGAATAACCTAGCATCATATTTAGGGCTTCATCTAAACCCTAGCTAATGAAATTAGCACATGATTAAATCAGATAACATATGAAATTTTAATGGAGATAAAATCATGGATGCAAACTTCTTTATTTACTGATTTCTACTCAAAAGATGGTAAACAAGATGAAAGTAAATTAAACACTACAATGATCCTTCTCACTTGGATGCCTAAGTTACACAACAACAACCCCTTTATACATGAATTTCGCCCAAAATTGGGTTTCAATTTGTCAACAAATACAACTGAAATTAGGGATTGAGATGTCAATCACTCACCAAACGATACAACTGAGATGTACTCCACATCCTTCAACCACTCCATTGACGTCACATACATTCTCCATTTGATGGTGGTATTCATACCTAGGTTTCAACTCCATAACCTATAATTTCAGTCCTTTTCTCCTTCCTTAATAGGTCACTGGTTGTGTGTAGGAATGATAGAATTAGGTGTTTGATATCCAAGAGAGAGTTAGTATTTTGAGAATGGGAAAGTGGAAGTGACTACACATCTAAGATATGGAAGAGAAGAGAGTACAGTTGAGGAAGGATGGGCGTTGATATGGGTTTGATAGTAGAGAGGGAGGTAGTGTCGATGGTTTGGGAGAATAGATTTTTCTTAGTATGGAAAAGAGAAGTGTAAAGGGGGGTTACTTGGGTGTTAGGCATGTGTACCTTACTTAGATGTTGAAGGGTGAATCTATTGATTTTCTTGTCTTCAAACATGTATTGAACACTTCTGACCATTGATCATATTTGATTATTTTGTAATTCTTGACCACAACTGTTTGTTCCATTGACTTGGTAAGTTCAGTTCTGCACATGCTCAGCTAACAGCTCCCACTTCCTCTTACGCTCCCTTTTGCAGTCTCGCTGACCTCTTGTTCACCATTTGCTCAACCACCTACAACACAACACAAAAAGAGATTATTCCAACAAAATAGAACATTAAGGCATTATAGATGTGACAAAAGACAACAGAATGATCTAGAACTATGCATTATTAGGTTCCGATTTTTGTTTTTGTTTTTTCCTCGGTTAGGGTTTGATTCACCGGTGCGCTGACGGGCTCGGTTAGGAATTTTAATGCTAAAACAAACATAGGTTAGGGTTTCTCTTCTTTCTTCTGCTTTTTGTTTTTTTCCCGTCTTGATTTATGTTTTACGGGCTTTTCTAGGGTTTTATTTTGATTATTGATTTGTTTTATTTGAAAGAAAAGTGGATAAACAACCCGACTCTATGCCTTCAATAAAAGTGGAAAACCCTAACAGGTAAAATGCATTACATCCTGGCCTCTTCCATTCTTTTCTTTGTAACTAAAGAATAATAATTAACATACCTTATTGTTAATCTCAATAATTAAGCTAATACTACTAATAGTAGTTTTGGGTTAATCTCAGGCGACCAACAAGTTAATCATCTTACTTGGCAGTATTTCAATGTTGATTTTGAACTTTACTCTGGATATGTTACATTCGTTGGATTAATTGAAGAGGTCAGTTGCTTTGTCAGTTTTTTTTTTTTTTATATGCAATGTGTATTTGTGGGAATGGGTTTGTTCATAATTTGTAAATCACAATCTGAATATTTATTAAAATGGAGGTGGGTATCATGGTGCTAAGTCACTCATCTTTTATCTAAAAAAATAATCACTTTCCAAAAAAATTGTGCACTGTTATGGACTATGGTGTTGAGTTAGGTAGCACTCCCTAACTAAATTGGATTAGTGTTTATACATCTAATCCAATGTTAATGGCCATTAGGTGTATCAATACTAAACCAGTTTAAGTTAGGACATACAGATACTTCCAACTATGCTGTTGAGAATCACATTTATTGTTGCTATGCAACACTATACGCTTTCTATTTCATACACTTGAGCCAGCCAAGTACTTAACCTGCTCTATTTTCAGATGGAGTCAATCACGTGCATTGAGGTAAGGAAACTCTCTTTTGTATTTCAG
Organism: Papaver atlanticum; assembly: GCA_023531105.1. NCBI lineage: Eukaryota > Viridiplantae > Streptophyta > Magnoliopsida > Ranunculales > Papaveraceae > Papaver > Papaver atlanticum. Next base: position 329,574 of record JAJJMB010005871.1, on the reverse strand, counting down.
TTTTAGGCCATGTTGTGTAAAAGGATTGATGCATAGGAGCAGAATAATATTTGTCTCCATAAATATTACTACTGCAAGTAAGCATACCATTGTAAATCCATCCTTAGTTTGAAATGATTATAAAGAATTTCCTTTTAGCACTAAGAAGAGGAAGACACGACTCTCAACTGAATAGATTATGTGTTTGTACAACTATTCTTTAGACTATGATTTCAAAAGCATGAGTCATCAGATGTATAAAAAATTATCCAATATAAGTTACAAAAATGAAGCACGTACGAAAGTTTCTAAAATTATACTCAAAACACCCTGATTTTTAATATTTTTCGTTCATACAATTGCATTATTGTTGTTGCACATGCATATGTTCGATATAGTGCTTATTTCATTCACGGGATGATGCTAATCTTTTCTTATATAGGTTCATGGAATCATAGCGATGGACAGGGTGATAGAAATTGTGAATTCAATTGGGGACATCTGAACTTATATGAGTTCCGGGTCCAAGTGTTGTTCACGCCATTGGAGGTGCACCCTAGTGCACCTTAGAATTGATTTGTGACTAATTCATCGGGTCATAGTCAGTCAAAAGTCTCAGATGTTACAAGTGCAGGTACGAAAAATCACCATGGAGTCTGAGTGTTCTGACTTTTGATAAAGAACACGAGCTAGCGTCCATAGTAACCAGACAACAAGGGTTGAGCCTACCTTTTCTTTGCTATATCAAAGCCATTATTTTTTGCTTTGATTTTTTCCATTTTGCAGACTTTTAATTTTTGATCAAATAACCAGAAAAAAAAGAAGAAAAAAAAAACCATCCCCACAACTGAGGGAAAATGAAAACCAATAAGTTTCCTTTCATATATGATTGAAAGAAATTAATTCTTAATACTTCAGAAATTTGTTCATGTTTTAGAGTTAACAATAGTTGGGCGAATGTATATATTAAGTTTGCGTTCTTTTTTTCTTTTTCTTTTTTTTCATTACAGTTGTGATAGTATGGCAATGGAATATCTTAAAACAGATACCATGAATATTATTGATGCTAACCAATCGGGTAGTTATGTTCGACAGCGTTGATTTTCAGATTATTGTGGTTCGCTGGGTGATGTTTGTGCAAGTTGGTATCAGGTTTGTTGTGTATGAAGTACCAAGAGAAAAGGGTGTTGGAGGAGCAAGGAAAATGTTAATGGTTGTTTTCATATTTTGGGATGGCCAAGGGCAGTTAACGATGGTTTCCAGATTTTGGGATGAGGGCCAAAATTGTGTTGATTTTTGAAGATGTTGTTGTATGTGGTTGTATGTGATTAACTACAAAAATGTGAGAAATTATGGTTGTGTTTGGTTGATTCAGCGTTTTGAGTTTTTCTTCGCATAAAACTACATAGAATAAACCAGGTACGTAGAATCAACCAAGTAGCCAACTATGCATTGTGAATGGAACTTCTTATATCTTTCAGCATTTTCTTTGAAACCTATTATAGGGGATCCAAGAAAAGAGTTTTAAGGGCTCCTAAAGATTCAAATATCCTAAAATGAAGATAAGGGGACCTAATTCATAATAAAAATACTAAAATACCCTTAACCTATTAAACATTGAAACCTAAAACTAATTTGTTTTCATTCTTCTCCTTTTAACTCTTCCATTTTCTTCTTCCCCGTCACCTACATCGCCTATTTCTTTGATTAATCGTCAAAATAATTCATTATCGATTAACTCCACTTAATCCACCCGCAATGACTTCAGTAAGGTAAAAATCAAAAACCCCATCTCATTTCATTGGTTTTAATGCATGGATAGGCGGATTCGATCGAATTAGGTTTTTGAAAAAACAGTTTCAGAACTGTGTACGGTTGGGAAGTATGAATTTTCCCAACCGTAGGTCATCTACGGTTTGGAGTTCTTAACTTCCAAACCGTATATTCTGGGTTCAAAAATCCCACGGTTTGAAAAAATCATATTTTCATACCGTAGACAATGCCTACGGTTTGGTTTCCCATCCGTAGACAGTGCCTACGGTTTGGTTTTCCAACCGTATATTCTGGGTTCAAAAATCCTACGCTTTGAAAAAATCATACCATTCAAATTTGGGGGTTTTCAAAAGCAAAAATAAGTGATGGGTTTTCTTAGTTTTTTCTTTTTGTGATTGTCATCTTCATCACGACGGAGAAGAATAAGAGAGAAAGAAGAATGATAGGATTTTTTTATGATCTTCATCTTCATCATGATTTATGAATGAAAAGAGAAGGAGAAGATAATAGATTTAGTTTTTTGTATATGATCATCATCTTCATCATGATGAAATTATGATCATCATCTTCATCATGATTTATGAATGAAAAGAGAAGGAGAAGATAATAAATTTAATTTTATAATTCATGGAGGGTATATTAGCCATTACAAAAAATAGTTGGATATGGGGTTTTGTTGATTACTATTTCATAACCCGATTTTGTCATCTTGTGAGCCCTCAAAACCCAATGTTTAGAGCCCCTATAATAGGTTTCTTTTCTTTTTTCTTTCGAAGACCACCAAAACTATGGCCGTGTTCGGTTTATATTCGTACATATTTTTGTATATATTTAACTTTCTTAAGGTCATGTCGTGCTTAAACTGTTGTTTAGACGGAAACAGGGTTAACTCTAATTCTCTGAAGACTCTAAACTTAAACTTGCATGAGGGAAGGTGGTGGAATACCATGTCTGTCAAGAGTAGAAATTACGGAAATTATCCTGATATTTTCAAATTTGTGTACCACCGAATAAAATCGGGACGGGGCGAGGCGAAGGCGAGGCGAGGCGAAGCCGAGCTTTACCAAATCAAATCGGGACGGGGCGAGGCGAGGCGAGGCGAAGCCACTCCTAATCAAAAAGGATTGCGACGGGCGGGGTAAGGTCGTGCAACACCAAATCAAAAATGCATCGGGACGGGGCGAGGCGAGGCGAAGCCGAAGCCGAGCCACACCTAATCAAAAATGTATCGTGATGGGGCGGGGGGAAACCCCACGACACCTAATAAAAAATATGGATAAAAGAACAAAAATGCCCGAGCGTAGCACGGGCACAAAATCTAGTATTTCTTTATAACCCAAGCACTGGAGAAAAAACTTCTTGGATTAAGCTAAGTCCTATGATCTTCTAATCTAGCAGTTTATCTAGCAGTCCACGTCAGCTAGGGAAACCTCCCAAGTCCTATGGGAGTGCTAATCTAGCAGCTAGATTAGCAGTCCACGTCAGCTGGGACCATTGCCCAGCGCTGTTTGGTTCAGCGCTTTAAATTTCAGCCGCCATATCAAATTTTGTGATTTTTGTGATCCGTGTGATTTTTGTGAGCGCTAAACGGTTCAGCGCTAAGGTCACTTTTTCAGCGCTGAATGATTCAGCATTTCAATCTCGCTGCTAGTTGAACTGCGAGCACTTGCTAGGAAAGAGAAGTAGTGTTAACTTTTAGACCACACCTTCTTCTTTTTTTGCAACACTTTTTAGCCAATCTAGCAGCTCAATCTAGCCCATAGGGGTTAGCCTTAGAACAAGAATAAGTGCAGTACTTGAACGTCTATATTGTGAGGCATAAAACGCGAGAAGGATTAATTGGAAAAAGATTAGAAGCACTTGGTTGTAAACCAGGAGATTATTGGAGTACTAGATACCAATGCATTTTTGCATTTGGATTTGATTTAACTACCAAGGAACACAAAGTATTATGCGTATATAACATTGTTACGAAAGAACTTGATTATATCAGCGAAGAACATAATGGTTTCAAAATGCCTGAACTGCGGGCTAGGAGTCGTGAAATCATTTGTGAGGTCATGACAGTAGGCGAGAATACATGGAGAAAGATTGATAACGAACAATTCCCACCGTACATGGTACCTGCTCGACATTCTGTACATGTGAATGGTTCTATATACTGGATGTGTTATTACGAGAACACAAGATTTGAAGTCATAATGGCATTTGACGTTGGAAGAGAGATGTTTTCAGTGATATGTGTTGGCCATTTAATCCTTGATTTTGTGGGTTCTGATTATAGGTCTAAGTGGGTTCAAAAAAGGGTTAATTATCAATTAGTAGAAGTCGATGGACATTTAGGTCTATTAGACACAGAGGGGGATGATTTGCTCAACATGTGGATTTATTACGAGGACAATAATGAAGGAAGCGTGGATAGCGATGGCTATTTTGTTAAAAAGAAAATCCAAATGACTTGTCCTTGGGATATATAACCTTTGTTATTTAGCTTATAAAGCTATCCCCGGCACAGACTTGATTATCATAAAACCCTTTCAAGAAATCTCCAGAGAAAAACCGATAGAGGATGAATGTTTTGACTATTATGATCGAGCAAAGAAGAAATATTACAAAATACAGGTCCAAACCGAGTCAAACTGTAGTCTTGGTGTCCATGGATTTTATGATGTAACAACTTTTTTTCGAGACTCTATTCTCTGTCCAGCGTAACAAAGGAATGTCGCGCGCATCACCTCAGTTGCAGGATGTAATAGGATGTTTTAGAGATGTTTTCGAGACTCTATTCTCAACTAATTCTTTGGAAGTCTTTCTGTTATTTTATTAATTAGTTGAGAATGTAAATGTAATAGGATGTTTTAGAGTTGGCTTTTTATTTCAGGGTTTAGTATATCATCTAATAATGATGATATGTGGTTTGGTGTGATGTTTTGATAAACTCCAAAATTTTACTTATCATATTTGGGAAGTGCATCACCTCAATCGTTGTGACGGGACTATGGTTACAACAGCGACTTTGTTAATTTTGAGATGTGGAATCCCTCAATCTAATGGTTATGACGGGACTTTTGTTAGTGTTTCAAAACGTCGAGTGCACTATGACAATTGGTTTTGAGAAACTTGTGCTAGATTAATGTTTCAAATGGGGAGTAATGTTGCCCATGGATTGTGGATCTCTGTCTTCAATTTCGGCCTCCGTTGCTTGACGAAATGCAGTAGTGAATTCTTTATCATGCAAATGCAGCCGCGTCGCCATGTAACATCTTCTCAACTCACAGTTGCCGATCCAAACCAAATAGTTTCCCTTCAACAGCATTAGTAACACCTGGAAAATTCAGGAATTCTACCTAGAGCACAACATATAAAAAAACTGGATCTTCGTGTATGTATGTATATATGCTATGGGATCAAATAAATTTTTTGATCCATATTAAGCTACAGTTAATAAATAAACGGGATCCATGATAAAATGTTTTTTGGTTTGATATTCTTCGGCTATAATTTGGCCATAGCCAAGAAAAACGGCCTCCTATAGTGCTTGATCTAAAACTAAAATACTCGAATATAAAAGTGCTTGATCAAAAACAAAAATATTCGAATACATCACGAACATAAAAACATGATTAAACTAAACTAAAAAAGAAAGCTATTAAACAAAATTTTGGCGACCAAATGAAAGTGAAAATCATTTTTTTCTAAGTTGAATTAGAGTACAAAAACTATTTCAAGGTGAATATTTGAAATTTTTCGAAACATTGTGAACACAGAGTTTTTACAACTCCACTTTCTACTTGGAGTGTGTTTGGCACGGAGAAATTTAGCACGGAGTTGGAGTTCGGGGGCGTAGTTAGGGGAGGTAGTCTATTTTATGAGTGTTTGGCATAGCTTTTCTACGGAGGATTTCGATTTCCCATCAACTCATTTTCCTCCGCTCAGTGGAAAAAAAGTCCATGAAATTTCCAACTCCTTCCTTCTTTTCCTCCCATTTATAAACCAAAATTTCCATCTTCTCTCTTTCGTTTCCATTTTTTTCTCCCCTCGGAAAATTTCTGCCTTGAGACAAACTCTCAATCTGGTTAAATCTCACTATTTTCCCATGATTTCATGATTGATTATTGTTAAATTTCGATTGTTCTTCCTCTCACATGCTTGTATTAATCATCTTTTGATGGATATACCAAACCCTAGATATTTTCTGAACCAAATAAGTTGATTGAGTTCATGGGAAAGCAGGCAAGATGGATTTGATGGTTGAATCTGGTAATATTAAAGATGAATTGAAGAAATTAGGGTTTTGAGGAATTGAATAGAAGATGAATTTGTAGTCTAGGGTTCTGCTCATAGTGCCTGCTGATGATGATGTATAAAGTTGTTTTTAATGTGTTGCTGATGGAATCACATAGATTGCATAAATGGGTTTGACTGGGATTTGTTTCTTTATCTCTTGATCATACAGATTGTTTATGATGTCTTCTTTTTTTCTTCTGTTGACATTTACATGAACTGATGAGGGTATGCACAGGAGATAGTTGGAATTTCATGGCATATGCCAAACATTGAACTTGGACTGGAGAGAGTCGGAACCACCTGGAAATCAATTTCTAGGTACTTGGAACTAGCTAGGTAGTTGAATTCTAGTGGTGCCAAACGGACCCTTAAAGATTTCAACATTCTACCTCGTACAAATATTAACAAACCCACCCACCATCTCGATGCAAGAGCATATAAAGCATATCGTTCCCAACTTAAACATATTTTTCCTTAGTTGGACGACCTATACAGACTCTTTTGATCTGGTTAAGGAAAAATACATGCAAGTCGGAAAGGTTATTCTATCTATGCCAAAATTGATCTAACAAAATAGTGATGATCTTCCATCCTCAGTCCTGTTTATATATATACATGCTTGAACCTCTTATAAAATCCGAAATTCTAGTACGAGATAAGTGTTAAAAATATAATTATTTTTGACTCATTTTCCCGTCAAAATAGGAATCTTAAATTTTGAAATTCTGGCAACCATTGATCATCATCATCATGCAATAATCCAGCCATTTATCAGCCTCAATAAATACGCACTAGATCTTTATCAAATATTTCGAAGAAAATAAGTTCAAATTTTCATTATCTCGATTAACTTAAAAATTGATTGCATATCTTGCAGAAAATTAGGGAGTATTAGTTATACGCATCAAACAGTTGCATAGAAACTATAGGAGTCACATTGAGATGGGGAACAGAACAGCCTTTAGAACGTATTTGGCCTGTAAATAGCATATAGCTAAGCACCACATGAAGCTCATCGTCGTGCATTTTTCCTTACACGGTTGCTTTTATTGTCATTGAATTTGAACACATCCTACGAATAAATTTGATCGTGAATACGTGTAAATATCCATCCTACCAATAAATGTTGAGATGGTTAACCGACGAAGTAATGCCGAAGACTTCCATGATGTTTTCATTTTTGCTTTGATCGTAATTTGTATGAACTTTTTGACAAATCACAAGTAAAATTTAGTTCTTACAGACATTGATTCTGTTACCAGCCACATTACATGTTTAGGCCTTGAAAGCTAAAAGAACGAAAGCAAGTTTACTTTGGCCATCTTCCTGCTTTTGGCTGAGTGACGTTTCTCATAAGAATCCCTTTTACTTTTGTACCTCTCCTATTATGTTTCAATTTCTTAGCTCATATTCTACTTTTCCCGAGTAACATCTCCGCTTCTGCTCCTCCTCTGCCTGAAATGCCAGTAGCAAATACCATCAACTCATGTGACTGAGGAAAAGAACTGAAAAGAAAAAGAGCAGATCTGCTTGACCCTTGTACTAGATGATTATTTATTTTTCAAAGTTTCTTGTTCTAATTTTTAAAGCTCATAAAACGATAAGTACCCCTGTAATAATCATATTCTTTTTAAAGAGTGTCCATGGAAGTACTTTCGATTCTTCTGTTGAGACCTCCAAAAGCAAGCAAGTGCTCCAAATGCACAGCTGGCCAGAGCTATACCCAATGCGGCTCCTAAGGGCACTGCAACTACATTTGTTGACGCAACCATTTCATCAGCCATTGACGAAGCACGTCTATCTTCTTCCAATGAACTGTCCTTGTTCAAAGATACAAGCATTTTCCCATAATAATTAACCAAAAACTTGTACACTTCATCCTTGTTCCAATCAACTGTATCATTCTTTCCCCTGCTTGGTTGGGAGAGATAACAAGAAGGACAAAGCTGTTTCGGAGGCCATATCATCTTCGGGAACTTTGGGTCACCAGTTTTATGGGTTGCTTCATCTTTGATTAGCCTCTCGTTTACTTGATTATGAGCAGTCCACAACCACAATGCAAAGTCAGTTGCTTTCTTGAAAGGGCTAGACACCCTGCCGAAAAACATATTCACAAAAGAATTCAAAGAACGTGAAAATGTCAGTCATTAAACTTTTTTAACTTCAATAGGGTCCAGTCTATAAATCAGCTTTCAAATACAGTACAATTTCCATAAGAGACCGTTACCTTGAACACATATCATAGAAGTGCTGACGGCACTCCTGACAAATAAAAAAGTCATGAATGAATTCACATGTAGTTTTTAACGCAAAATCGCTCTCCCCGTCTTCAATTCTCACAGAGAGCGAGTGCAACAGAACCCATAAGCCACAGCTGCAAAAAAGAGATGTTAGATTACTTAAGCCATGCACAGACAATCTAACAAGATGTCTTATGGAATGCAACTATCATTTGGGTAGTTAGCTGATGAGAAGCTTGATAGCACTATTAACATTTAGGGAACAACTGAAGAAAGCAATGCCAGTACCAAGATAGTACAAGCTTCAGTTAAAGATAAGTTAGCGACTCCTAGGTCCTTCTAGCTCGACCTTCACGTAAGTGAAATGTGACTGAAGTTTAGCCATCTAACCTGTTGTCACCTGAACTTATTCCCGGGATGATTTGGCAACTAAGACATCTACATATGATCTAATTGTGCAGTCAAAGGGTGTGTCAAGCGTTTTGAATAACTTATCTTTTGAAAGAGTGGAACTTTGACATGAAAATACTGAATTTGCTTAATTGAGACTAGAGGGCCTACAGAAGAATGCTTGCTTTTCGTATAATGTAATAGGAATCAACTGCACAACCAACGATTTAAAGGATGAAGTTTAAGGGTGTGTCTGGATTTAGTGTGTGTAATTGTGTATGTATGCACCAGTCAAATATAAGACATTTGACAACAGGTCAAGAAATGATACCGAACAATATAAATAATTGGAAAAAAAAAAACATTACCTAAATCCCCTAGTTTCGTTCTTGCTGCCTCGACAAAATATCTGCAATATAGTACCCAGTGGATCTAGAAACAATCAGGGATTAACCTCGATATACAACAAAAGATGGCATAGAGTAAAATTTGTAAAGAAGATATGTAGATTAAGAACTTGTGATCAATAAAAATAAGTACCCATGTCACTATATGGTAATGTTTGTTCAACGTTCAACCATCAATGAGTAACTCCACTTAAGGTTACATACTTAACAGATGGCAAAAAGAAAGGCATAATCACAACATATTTTTCAACACTGTACACAAGAAGAAACTCAGAAAGGGTTATTATGTTTAATGTTGCCTTCTTTCTACTCAGAAAAGTAACAGTCCCTCTGGTGAAAGAGTAACAAAATAAAAACTACGGAATTTTAAAAACAGAAGCAAGTGATTATGTTTAGTATTTTCTTCTCTCTACTTTTAGATAAGTAATAAAGCACGAATGCAAGATCATCTCATTGGTCATTTCTACTCGTTAAGTTTCAGTTTTTAGGATTTGATCCTTGGACATTGATGATGCCTACCAGCACCCACACAATAGATTTTACAGTTTCGAATGTTGCGGCATTTCCAGTTCTGTTTTAGTTGTCAAATGGATAAATTAGTTCCACATATCTATAAGACATGTACTGTTCTTGTGATCTTTGAGAATTTAATCCTGTACTAGATGTAAATCATTCTTTTTAAACACATTTTAAGGCTTCATTTAAAATGAAAGAACAGCAGCAACCAGCACATGTCAGTTTACAGTTTTACACTTACCCAATATCCACGAGGAACTTCTTTTCCACATACTTGAAGTCCCTGGACTGCATCCATACCATGAGAAACATTGGGCTGTTGTTTATTACTGGAAGACAGGTCTGAAGGCCAAAATTCGTCGAAGTTCACAAGTATATCGGCGCTTCCCTTTCGGCACCTGATAGAAAATGTGACTAGAATTAGTAAAGGATTCATGTATAAATCTCAATGTACACATCAAAAAGCTTAAGTTCACCTCCTAGAAGGGTGATGAGCCACCAAAAGTTGAAGAAACCCTTTAAGTGAAGGTCGAGTCAATGAGTTGACCATCTGCAAAATGAAACGAATCAGATGCGGGTATGAAGTCATGCCTTTTATAGGAGATTCAAAACTACAGAATATACCTTGTGCTCCAAAATGATGTCAAATGCACTTGAAGTTGCTTCCTCGACATCGTAAACAGCGCGAACAATCTTTCATGAACACAAACCATAAAGCATCACATACTTGAATAGAGAAGTGCAAGATTAAGCAAATTGGAGCAGTGCTATGTCAAACAGACCTGTCTATGGTCCGACACATTTACTGTGAGATGCTCATTCTCAAACTTTTCATCATCCAAGTTGTATGAGCTGTAAAAATAAAAGAATAAGATGACTATCGAAGCACAAGAACTTTGTGCCCTCTTGGAGCTGGCAACTAACTAAAGAGCTACCGGGGGGAAATGGCATATATGATATCCAACAATTACTTCATCCCATATAAAGAGTAAACAACAAAATAACACCATGTTAGCATGCAAGAATGAGGAACGTGTAGACTGGTTTGTGACTCAGGCTTTAACCAACCGTATAAGCACAAGTTACTCGGAAACTAAAGTGGTGTGACTTGTGTGGAAAACGTAACCAGTGACGATGGAAGAAAGGTGGCAAAATGGAAGGGAAAGGGAGCCGTTAACAACAGAAAAACTGAACAGCCAAAACAAAGAACCCTCTTCAAACAGCAACTGGACAGACAGAGAGAAAGTAAACATACCTGACCATACGCTTGTTTATCCAATTAAGCAAGCGATCAGCTGTCGGTCCATCATCAATGGCAATAATATCACTTTTCTCTTTTGGATCCCACTTACTAACAGAAACAAACTTAGAAGGAGGTCCCCACAGAAGCATAGGATAATATGTTACTGAAAACGCATCACATAGCTTTGTATTTATCTGCACTGTCACACATTCAAAAGTAGAGGGACGAATCACAGACTATTTTTAAGAAAATACTACAACAGGCATCACTTTAGGGTCTTTTTGTGCTTTTTTAATCAGCAGACATGATATTGTAGACAAATGAGCCAACTTGAAAGACGCAAGAATAGTTGTTGTTGTTTTTTTTTGCAGTCTCCAACAAGCTATACAAGGTAGTGAAAGACTAATAGATAAAGATCATATATCGTAAAACTAATGAAGAAGAAACTACCCATGCTAGTTTTCCCAGTACATTTTCAATTAGAAACAGCCACAGTACCTTTTCAGCACAGTCAACTCTTGCCATGAGTAAACTCCCAGGATGCACTGCTTCACGGCCATTGAAAAGCCTTGCAACCCTTTCATATTGAGGCTGCATAATTTTCAGTCAAGAAAGCAACCGTCAGATAATATGATGCTTTATTAAACTACCAATAATTCAGTAAGTACTGATGATGAAAAAAAATGCAATAACGTACTACATAATTTACATACCTTATAATTCCTGCAAGCAGGACACCTGCAAAACCAAGAGCAGTGGATTACAATTCACATTTAACTCATAGTGGTATATAATAATAATAATAGCAATAAAGAGAACCAACAAAACCTGTTTCAGCAGTATTAACTTTATCTACACACACTTAACCAAATTGATATATTTCTAATCTCTGCTATAATTTTTCATATTTCTCTACCACGTCAAGAAACCAAAAATGGTCCCTTGACACACAACATAGTAATACAACATTACAACTCAGCACTACCAACAGATGCTAACCAGATTTCTACCAAATACACGCGACAACATATGATTCAAGGTACAGAATTTGGTAAACATGACTCCAAAGTCTCCAACTTCATTAGTTTTATGCTTAAATAAGAGTTATTAACCAGTTAAATAAAGCATTTTCCAAGGTTACCCACACTTTTTGCTGTTATCTAATCAGACATTAATCAGACTTGTACCAATTAGGATCAAAAATGCTACACGTTTTGAATGCGGAATTGGCTAAAAATTCACTAAAAAGACAGAATATCGCCCCCACTAGATTCAATAACAAAAAAAAATATACACTTCCCTTTAATAAAATCAAAATTGACCCGAAGATATAATAGAAAAAGAAACAGTAGAAACGAAGAAGTACTAACCAATGAGCAAAGAATTCAACAATAGCAAAGGAAGCTGGAGTATCTTTAAGAACTGAATCAAAATTAGTTGTATTCAAATCAACAGCAGCATCAGGAAGATCAGTATCATCACTAATAACTCTAAGAATCGATCGAGATCCAACCGTAGATGAAGACACCTCTAGACAAAATACAAATAATAATACAAGAATAACATAATGATAAACAATTGATGTTGCCATTGAAGATCAACGAAAATTTAAGATTCTGAGATTGAATTAGGGTTGATTCGGCATCATATTCGGGTATGAATCTAGGGCGTAGTACTGAAGAAAGAAAGAAAACGTCAGCTTTACAGAAGAACTGTCTCTTAATTTCTTTCTTCAGTCTTTTAAAACGTTAATGTAGATTCAGATTCTGGAGGTCCAAATAGTTGAGAAAGAAAGAAAAATGAGTGAGAAGCTAATTCTAAACCGGTGCTTCACTTTCTCGTTTTATATCATAAAGACCCCTTATACATTTCTAGTTTACCTTAAAAGACTTATTTGATATCAGATAATTTCCGATGGATATTTTAATCCATTTCGATAATAACTCCGGATATCCGATGATATCCCGTACTATCGTTAAAAGAAAAAAAATCATTTTTTTAAAATGTTTCGTATACATTTCATAAGTTACAAATAGACAAAGAAATCATAAGCAAATTCAACGAAACAAAACCAAATACTCAGATCGGATGCCAAAATTTCACTTCATAAGTTACCAAGTTAATAATTAAATATATTATCATTTGTGTATGCATATTTTTAACGGATACTAATAGACTCAAGGCGTGCTACAGGAGCAAAGGTCTCGTCAAAATCGATACCTTCAATCAGTGAATATCCCTAAGCGACAAGTCTAGCTTTGTTTCTAATAATTGTGTCAAATTCATCTGACTTGTTCTTAAATATCCATTAAGTACCAACAGTATTTACATTAGAGGGACAAGGTACGAGTTCCCATACATCTTGTCTTTGGAATTGATTTAACTCTTCATGCATTGCATTCACCTAGAAGGGATCGCTAAGAGCTTCATCAATGTTTTTTGGTTCTACTTGCGATAGATAACATCCAAAATTGCAAATATTCTGAAGTTGTCCTCTCGTCTTAGCTGTAGATCAAGCTAATATCTTTCAACCGTTAGATCGAACTTAGCTTGTTATACACAAATGAAATGTACCCTTAGGTTTATGTAATTGTACCTAAACGTGTACACCATGTTGGCTCAACAGTAGTTAACCGAGGTTAGCTATATGAACACTCTCATATCAACCTTATTCATCTTAACCATAACTAGTTCAAATGACTCAAATGAAACTAGTTAAAGAGTTGTTCAATTGTTATATTCTCATAGAAGTATACAAGAACACAATTGAAGCAAAATCGGTTTGTTCACTCGAATAAATTCATGAACATTATAGCCACGGTTTGCAAAGAATGCATTCCTTATTATATAAATGTATTTGTTCACAACAAAACCGATTTTAGAACTTTAACCATTCAAGTATGCAAACGGGTACGCATACTTGAATAGCCGAACCAAGTTTGGTTTTCACCAGTATGCGAACGGGTACGCATACCTCCAAACCCAGCAGAAAATTCCGGACACAAACCTACGCCAGTATGCGTAAGGGTACGCGCACTTAGGTTCTCGGACTTCTCAAACCAACAGGTACGCATACGGGTATGCATAGTATGGTTCCCGGACATGGATCACATATATGCAAGAGTGCACAACATGTTTATAATCCAATATTGGTTAAGTGTTCTAAACTCTTATTTCAATCATTGAAACTTTCTTAGAGGATGACAATAGCCATTTTCACACACTATTAGTATCAAACCAATTTTTAAGTTATTGAAATAACCATAACGAAACATTCAAAGTCTACACCAAATGGTTGTATCACACAAACCATGTAAGATGTTACTCGGCGCTTTTCACATGATCATCTTTTGACTTTCGTAAAGAATATAAGATGAACTTGGTTGAAGCGAAATCTTACCAAAACATATTTCGAGAAATATGTAAGCGAGTAAAACTCAGCTTGAAATCTCAAGTGTGCATAATCGAAAACCATATAGTAATACGACTTATGTCTCAATATAGGAGATAGAGTAGAAATAGACTTTCCAAGTGATAGATGAGTTTTAGTCTCCACATACCTTTTGTTGATGAAGTTCCACAAGCTCGCCTTAGTAGTTCTTCGTCTTCATTTGATGAACGCCGTGAAGTCTAATGCTCAACTACACAATCTATCCTAGTCCGAGACATCACTATAAGTAGACTAGAAATCAAGACTTATAGTTTTGATCACTAACATTGAAAAACAAGCTTGAGATAGCAACGCTTGCGAGTTCGACCGAGCAATGCTCTAACAATCTCCCCCTTTGTCAATTTTAGTGACAAAACTATCAATACATATATATATTACAAAATAAATAAACTTTGTAGCTTCTCATCCAAATGCTTGATCTCCTTGGTTCTTCAACATTACTCGAAATCTTCGTCACTTCCAAGTACTCCAATGATTCCAAATATGTTCAATTACGCATCATTGTTGTTGAAGATCCGTAGCTATAACAATGAGAAAACAGTTGCTCTCAATCATTGTTATACAGTGTCATAGTATCATTATATAACATCAAAGTCCAATTGTATCACAATTTTGACAACAATACTATGGTGATATGTATCACTCCCCCTTAGTCAATACTTCATCTCATAATGAAAACCACCCCCCCCTTACATAATGATCCGTAAGCTATATGTATTTGTAGTGTGAACTACACATTTATTCTCCCCCTTTTTGTCAATATAAATTAGCAAAGGTAAGAAAACTAGTGGGATCCTCATGAAATTTTCATAGAGATACTTCATGACCAAAACAGAACAACATACCAACTTGTTTCGATGATTTCACATAGTCGAAACTTAGTGTATTCATCAAGGAGTTTATAAAGATATAAGATAACTCCTACAATATTCCACAGCCGCACTCCCCGTAAAGATTTGGTAATTAAGCACAAGTTCAATTAAGAACTCTCCCCCATAAAATGTCATTCCCGAAAGAACAACAAGAGCAACCTTACTTTTACAAGAAAAGAAGGATTTCTTTGGATATTAACAAATCACATGAAAACATGAATTTGTATCCAAAAATCTCAATTGAATTAACCACAAGGAAAATGATCAATTCAATTGGATCAGGGAAGGATTAATACTGCAGAATAATCAAAGATGCATTCTATTTTTCATCACTATTTGCACAATGACATATAATAGACTTAATCTTTGTAAACAAAAGTCCATCCTTTCTTCCATCAATATTTGCATAATGACATAAAAGGCTTACCTTTTGTATTCAAAAGTTCATTCTATCCTTTATCAATACTTTCATACCGACAAATAATAGAGTTAACTTTTGAACAAATATGGGACTGTCAAGGTTCACGGACGTAAACAACATATCCCATAACAATATTGCAATATATCAAATCATAAAGATTAATACTGCAAAAATCATCTTCCAAATAAACTTTAGAATTTAAACAAATAAATCTAAAAACATTGTAAGATGAAAACGTTGGCAATAGATATGTGTACTCACAATAATGGCTATTCCAAACCCTAGTTATCCTTCTTAAAACACAATAATAAATTCTCATAAGAAGTTTCCTAGACATTAAGACCTCTAAAAAATTCTTTATCATCCCCAAACTCCTAGTCGTCAACAGCCATAGGAACATAAGGTTCATGAAGAAAGGAGTTAATTCCAACAAACCTTTTAGAATGATGTCGAACCAGGGCCTTCTGAATTTCGAGAGTCCTAAAAACAAAAGCCTTTATTTCCTGAATCTCCTTTTTTTTTTCCTTCAACTCTTCGAGAATCCCAGAGAACTTCTATTGATTAGACGGAACAACTCTTGGTTTTCTTACATTCCTCATTTTTCTTTTCAAAGTTGAAGATACAGGAGATTTATCTTTTTCCTTGAAGATTGATGGCTTAACAATCATATTAACATCATTACCATCAGAAGACATAATGCTTGGAATCTCCATACACGTATGAGATTGTGGGAGGAATTCACAAAACAGACTCAACAATCAGTCTTGAGATAAAAGGAGTTTTTCAGAGAATGAAAAAAGGAATGTAGGGTTACGGAACCTTTAAACACATAAGTTCACGTACACACAACTCTCAACCCTAAAGAAGGTAGAATTGTCGAGAATAACCCTCTTTTATTGATTAAACAGGGAAGTCCCTTCCAATATCAATTAGATATGAAAAGAGGAACGAATTCCAGACTTGCATATCACAGCAAAACTAAAAGAGAAAATCAAAACAATCTAAAAACAATTCTCTTTTCCTAAAGCCTAAGGTGTGAAAAATATTGTCTCTTTTTATCAGGCTCATGAGACAAGATGCACCAACCAACACAATCAGGTTATGCTGGGTGAACAATAATCTGTCCACCATAACCTTTTCGAAAGGAATTCATAAACCCCTATTTCACAGAATGTTTAGACCATAATTTTTCCTCAAGTGGTCTAGTCTTTTCTTTGGAAACTAACTTCTTCGAAGAAGAGATGAGTTTACATACCTCTGATGATTTTTGAACAAGTTTGAGCTTGTTAGATAATCAATTCGCTCTTCGTTGAAGTTTGTTGACGTATCTTATTTTGTGTTTGTACTTGAAACACTTTGAAAGTTCATGACCTCTGAGAGAACAATAAGAGCATGTCAACAAGGAGGATGATCCAGACGCCCGAGCTGTGTCAGCAGCTAGACACATAGTGGAACCTGAAACATCAGAAAGAGAGTTTCCAGCAGAAACAGATGGATCCATTTTTTCTTCCAGATCGGTTGAGAATTCTTCTGAAAGAATATCAAGATTGATGTATGTATTGCTACAATTATCAAAATCAATATTTTCACAAAGAAGTGTAACACTTGACTTTTCGTCTTCATTAGAATCATAGTTGTCAGACATTTCATCAAGAGTTGCAGCTAGACCTATGTTCCCAGTGTATTTCTTACGATTTGGACACTCATTTGCAAAATGACCAAAATCTTTACACTTAAAGCACTGAGGCATATCCTCGTAATCAGTTTCATCAATATCCCTGTTTTTAGGAGGAACACGATTATGGGGTTTAACTGATGACCTAGGTTTATCTCTGGTGAACTGTTTACGTCTCTTCAAAAGAAGGTCCCTAAACTGTCTTGTGATCAGGAAAACTTACTTGTCAAGATCTTCGTCTGATGAATTAGCCTCAGAAAGATCATCTTCAGAGATGCAAACACTCTTACTTTTGTCAAGTAATTTAGTGTTCTTTTGTGCTTTGAAAGCAACATCCTTTCCGGATTTGGATGTATGCTCATGATCAAAGATCTTTAACTTTCCAACCAGAGTATTTCTGGAAAGAGTTGCAAGGTTATTTTCTTCAACGATGGAATGTTTCTTAGAATCGTATTTGGATGGCAACGTGAAAAGACGAGGGTACCCAAATATACCTCAATCTAAAACTTTTCCACCTATAAGTCCTTTCTTCGAAAGTGATTGTCTATAGACTGAGTCGAGGCAATAAAACGAATCGGTTCACACTTCGTGTGATCGTCAATGGATACGAGATCGAGACAATACGACAACAAGATAATTTGCGTGATTGGCTATGGATACAAGATCGAGACAATACAACAACGAAGTATGATTACTTGATAATAGGTTCGGACTTAACCAAACACTATAGGATTGCTATCAAGTAATTAGGAATTAACGTTTGTGTATTTTACTTCTAATTATAATAAAAACAACAAAAAACAATTAGAATTGCAGAAATAGAAAAGTAAAAGACACAACATGATTTTGTTAAAGAGGAAACCGCAAATGCATAAAAACCCCGGGACCTTGTCCAGAATTCAATACTCTCAGAATTAAGCCGCTATACAAAATCTAAACCAACTTCGTATAGTTGAGACCAAGCAACTAAACCTATAGTACACCTAGTTCCCCCAGTATCCCTGCGCCTCCAACTTGCAATAAGTCACGCACTTGGAACAATTCCTTTGGTTCGTATTCCAAACAGTAAAGGAACAACAAATCTGTTCGGTAACAACTCTTTTCAAACAACGTGATATGAGTTTGACAAAAGGCTCTTCCGTTTATCCCAATAAACTCCTTTGTCGGGTTCTTAGATCAATCTATTCAACAATTACCAAAGTAATTGTTTAGATTATGCAATCAATACTATAAATCACAAAGAAATGTATTGATGCCGATCTACACAACTAATCAATCCAATCTATCAAATGATAAACCGATTATAGTTGGATACCCAGCCGATCAAGTTTAGTGCACACCAAAGATTATGAACTCAAATAAGAAATCTTCTTTGTCTTCAAATCTTCTTAGATCTTCAATAAACACCTGCACACAAACAACTTGAATCTCTTGTGATCAATCACACACAGAACGGAGTCTGTTAACGATGGATTATCACAAGACGTCTTTAGAACTACAAACAGTCTAAAGATCCCCGTCGATACTTCGATCTAGTTTGAGTGAATCTTATATCAAAAGAGAAGATTCTCAAGCATAAACAAACTAGGTGCAATCAAAGTTCAACAACCGTTAGTCAATCAAATCAATCGAAAACTAATAATAAACTGCAATTATCTAGTTTCCCACCAACGGTACTCGTAGAGCTTCTCAATCCCAAAGAAGTCTTTAAAACGAGCGGTCATAAGAGATTTCGCCTAATTAGGTTACTTTCCTCTCCGAATAGACGGCTCCACCAGTAGCAACACAACTAGGTAGTTTTGCTGGCTCTAAGGATTAGTTTGATCGAAATGCAAACTTCAATATTTATAGACCAAGGAAGTTTGGACACCAAGGAATTTCCAAAACCGAATATTCTCAAAGATATGCAATAAAGCCAAAATCGGTTTTCATAATTCCTGGAAATGCTCTGTCCAAATATTGACCGAAATCTCAGTAGAAAATCTCCAATTAGTAAATGCACATTACCAATTTTTATTTTCTAAAGGTATGCATTTAATTGCTGGAAATTAAAAGCATATAAAATTAAAAAACCTTAATTAAAAGATTCTCACTTTATTTCGATCCGGGATTCTCCTTTAGTTATTAAGGAATATCTTTGAAAAATAATTGATAAGAATTACTGCACATGTTCAAAGTATGTCGACATCTTTACTTTGTAAATCCTTTATCATATTTACAATCTTGGAACTGATTTGCCACACTTCCAAACGAGTTTAGAATTTGTTCATCTGATTTCCAAGAACTATGTGATTGATCAAAAACATTCAATCACCATTCATGGGTTTAACGGTTTTACCAAACACAAAGTTAGGTTCTACCTCCAAGTGGCTACTAGGATCGGTCACACTAGTTTCCATAAAATGGCTAACTAAGTACCAGGATCGGTTACCACTATTTATGGTACTTACTTGTGATCGGTTGCACAAGTTATAGGATCGGTTACACCAATTACAAAAACTTGTTAACCTACTACAAGGATCGATTACACATCTTGTTATTAGTCCCACCAAGTTCTAGGATCGGTTACCCAATGACTAGGAATGGTCATACCAATTACAAATATCGATCATACCATCTCAGGTGATTACTTAAGATTGGTTTCACTAATAAAAGTCATACTGATACATAAGTCAGGCATTGTTAATAGTTTTACCAAGATACATAAACAAGTTATGAGCGGTTATACTAAACACACATATTGGTAATCAAAAGATTTGCAATGAATAACAATACCAATAAGCCTAGCGATTTCCCTTTCGATTCACAAAACAAGTTTATGAATTGTACTTCCTTTAAACGAATGTAAAACATTGTTTCCTAGGACGAAATCTTCACCCATACCCATACATAATCACAATAGCATTCATACGATTATGTCGATGTCTTATATACGAAGTTCAAAAGATATGCGTTATACTTCGTATTATAATTCCTTAATACTACGTCTAACTAGAGTATAATCATTCACAGCTTCGCAGTTATGTTTTCAATATAGCACGACTTGAAAGATACGTTAGGAATGAAACAGTTCAATTCAAAATATTACAAACCCAAGAGGAAGGATGATGTCGTCGTTGTAGCTCTTTACTTCTTCACATTCTTCAAGTCTTCGAGTAATACTTGTATGTCTCATATCCTAATAACTTTCTAGCTAACCTATACGAAGTTGACTCTAGTAAATAATCAAGCGACTCTTTAAATGAGTTTTGGTTCACTAAAATATGGCAACCAAACTTGACATACCAACGCTTGGTGGGTTCAACCGAGCTATGCTCTAACACAACGATCTGAGAATTTTCATCACAATGTCCTTTTCAGGAATAGTCTTACCTAATGCAAAAGATGCATTAACAATTTCAGACACTTTGTGATTAAACTCATTAAATGAATCTTCATCTGCCATACGAAGGTTTTCCCAATCATAATTTAGGTTTTGCAGCCTAGCTTCCTTTTCATAGGTATTCCCTTCAAATACGGTTTCTAAGATATCCCAAGCATCTTTAGACGTTGTGCAAGTTGTCACATGATGCTGGAGCTCTGGGGTAATAGAATGGATGATAGCATTTAACCCGTCAGAATTTTGCTTTTCAGCAAGAATCTCGGCAGGTTCAAATACACCAATATCCTTTGGAACAGTTGCATCGCCTTCTGCAACAACCGAAGGATTATCACCATTAACCACATAAACCCATGATTGAAAATCACGCGCTTGAAGAAAGGCACGCATAGCAATTTTCCACCACAAGTAATTTGAGCCATCGAAGACTGGTGGTACGTTTATGGAGATAGCACTTCTGTCCATATTCAGATCGCTACAAACACAGACTTATGAGGTCTTAAGTGTGTTTGCCTGCTCTGATACCAATTAAAAAAGAGGGGGTCTAACAACCACACCCAATATTTCGTTTGGCAATCTGAATATACAAACTCCAATATACTTTTAATAGAATCAACTAGACAGTCAGACTCAATCTAGAGAAAAGTATATCAAAGAGTTTTATATCTCTATCTCTCAATTCAATCCGCAATCAGCAAATAGGAATTTGTGAGCCCGGTTGAATATAAGAAAATTACTTGAATGGTACCAAAGACCAATGTTAAAGGATCAACCAATTTCAATCAACAACCAAAGGTTGGATTTCCCAATTGATCGATTAAACGCACAACCTGTGATATTTCAATTATATAACAAAATATAATGCAAAAAAGAAATAACACAGACACCAGAAGTTTTGTTAACGAGGAAACCGCAAATGCAGAAAACCCACGGGACCTAGTCCAGTTTTGAACACCACACTGTATTAAGCCGCTACAGACACTAGCCTACTACTAATGAACTTCGGACTTGAATGTAGTTGAACCCAAATCAATCTCACACTGATTAAAGGTACAGTCGTGCTCCTTATGCCTCTGATCCTAGCAGGATACTACACACTTGATTCCCTTTGCTGATCTCACCCATAACCAAGAGTTGCTACGACCCAAATTCGAAGACTTGATAAACAAATCTGTCTCGCACAGAAAAGTTTATTGGAATAAATAAATCTGTCTCCCACAGAAATACCTAAGAGTTTTGTTCCGTCTTTTGATAAATCAAGGTGAATAGGAACCAATTGATATACCAGACTTATATTCCCGAAGAACAGCCTATAAATATCAATCACCTCACAATTATCTTAATCAATTAACGAAACAAGATATTGTGGAATCACAAACGATGAGACGAAGATGTTTGTGACTACTTTTCAATCTTACATATCGGAGATAAATCTCAAGCAAATCTTAACAAAGATAATACTCAATCACGATAGTAAAAGTAAGATCAGAACACGCAACTACAGAAAAAATAGTTGGGTCTGGCTTCACAATCCCAATGAAGTCTTTAAGTCGTTAACCTACAGGGTTTCGTGAAAAACCTAAGGTTAAAGGATAATTGACTATAGCTTATGCAACTAGTATCACACAAAAGGTGTGGGGATTAGGTTTCCCAGTTGCTAGAGTTCTCCTTTATATAGTTTTCAAATCAGGGTTTGCAATCTAAGTTACCTTGGTAACAAAGCATTCAATATTCACCGTTAGATGAAATCCTGATTAGATTCAAGCTAATATATTTCAACCGTTAGATCGAACTTAGCTTGTTATACACAAATGAAATTTACCCTCATTTAGGTTTATGTAACTGTACCTAAACATGTACACCATGTTGGCTCAACAGTAGTTAACCGAGGTTAGCTATATGAACACTCTCATATCAAACTTATTCATCTTAACCATAACTAGTTCAAATGACTCAAATGAAACTAGTTGAAGAGTTGTTTAATTGTTATATTCTCATAGAAGTATACAAGAACACAGTTGAAGCAAAATCGGTTTGATTCACTCGAATCAATTCATGAACATTATAGCCACGGTTTGCAAAGAATGAATTCCTTATTATATAAATGTATTTGTTCACAACAAAACCGATTTTAGAACTTTAACCATTCAAGTATGCGAACGGGTACGCATACTTGAATAGCCGGACCAAGTTTGGTTTTCGCCAGTATGCGAACGGGTACGCATACCTCCAAACCCAGCAGAAAATTCCAGTCACAAACCTACGCCAGTATGCGTATGGGTACGCGCACTTAGGTTCTCGGACTTCTCAAACCAACAGGTACGCATACGGGTATGCATACTATGGTTCCCGGACATGGATCACATATATGCAAAAGTGCACAACATGTTTATAATCCAATATTGGTTAAGTGTTCTAAACTCTTATTTCAATCATTGAAACTTTCTTAGAGGATGACAATAGCCGTTTTCACACACTATTAGCATAAAAGCAATTTTCAAGTTATTGAAATAATCATAACGAAACATTTCAAGTCTACACCAAATGATTGTATCATACAAACCATGTAAGATGTTACTCGATGATTTTCACATGATCATCTTTTGATTTTCGTCAAGAATATAAGATGAACTTCGTTGAAGCGAAAGCTTACCAACACATATTTCGAGAAATATTTAAGCAAGTTAAACTCAGCTCGAAATCTCAAATGTGCATAATCGAAAACCATATAGTAATACGACTTATGTCTCAATATAGGAGATAGAGTAGAAATAGAGTTTCCAAGTGATAGATGAGTTTTAGTCTCCACATACCTTTTATTGATGAAGTTCCACAATCTCGCCTTAGTAGTTCTTCGTCTTCATTTGATGAACGTCGTGAAGTCTAATGCTCAACTATACAATTTATCCTAGTCCAAGACATCACTATAAGTAGACTAGAAATCAAGACTTATAGTTTTGATCACTAACATTGACAAACAAGCTTGAGATAGCAACGCTTGCGAGTTCGACCGAGCAGTGCTCTAAGAGGTATCATGATTCCCTTGAACCCAAAGGTTCCGAGGTGGAGCATGTTCATGTTCAACAGGAATACACTGACTAGGTTCTCTTCGTCACTAGAAATGTCAGGATCTGCAACTGTTGGAACAACATCTACTGATTCTGAGATTTCTTTGACTTTCTCAATTGTCTCCGTTGGAGGAAATTCAATAGGAGGGTCATCATTATGGAAATCGCTCAGATCATCAATGATAACATTTGCTGGTTCAATCATAACATGGGTTATGAGATTGTATAATCGAAAACCACGACTATCAGAAGCATAGCCAAGAAAAATACCTACATCGCTTTTGGAATCAAATTTCCCTTTCTGTTCTCGATCTTTTAGAATGTAGCACTTACTGCCAAACACTCTGAGATAGTGTAAGTTGGGCTTCTTACCGTACCACAACTCATAAGGAGTATTTAGGGTCTTTCACCGTAGATAAACACGGCTTATCAAATAACATGATGTAAAAACAACTTCTCCCTAAAACTTTAACGATAAGTTTTTGTTATGGAGCATTACCCTTGCCATTTCCTGAATGTTCCTATTCTTCCTTTCTGCAACTCCATTGGCTTATGGAGTATTGGGTGGTGAGTATTGTTGAATAATCCCCAGTTTATCACAAAATTCAAAAACCTTAGTTTCCTTGAATTCAGTTCCACGATCGCTTTTAATTTTCTTTAGCTTGCGACCCTGTTCGTTCTGGATTCTATTAACAATAATCTTGAATTCACTAATGGTTTCATTCTTATGAGCCAAAAATGCCACCCAAGTGAATATGGTGTAATCATCTACCATAATTAAATCATACTTCTTCCCAGCAATAGTAGGTTGTTGAATGGGACCGAAGAGATCCATATGAATTAAATCAAGTGGATCTTTAGTGAGAATATATCGAGATGATTTATGTGGAATTTTTGTTTGTTTACCCTTTTGACAGGCACCACAGACACCATCAATCTTAGCATTGATTTTGGGAACACCTCTAACAAGTTCTTTGTTAATGATCTTAGTTATAAGGCGGTAATTGATGTGACAAAAACACTCATGCCAAAGATGTGTAGATTCCACCTTAGTCAAATTGCAACAATTATCAAACTGAGTATCCAAAAGATAACAGTTATTTTTACCACGAGTACCCTGAAGAATTACTTTTTCAGTCTTGTCTACAATGTCACATCCATTCTCACTAAAGAAAACTTTATGGCCTTTGTCACAAATTTGACTAACAGAGAGAAGATTAGCAGTCATACCTTTAACGTATACGACATCATGGATTTCAGGAACGCCTGGTAGTTTGATCGTCCCCTTCTTGCTTATGTAGCAACGACTCCCATCTCCGAATGTTACTGGACCTCCTTCAAAATCGTTCGAGTTCACAAACCAAGAAAGATCTCCAGTGTTAGAGCATAGCTCGGTTGAACCCACCAAGCGTTGGTATGTCAAGTTTGGTTGTCATATTTTAGTGAATCAAAACTCATTTAAAGAGTCGCTTGATTATATACTAGAGTCAACTTCGTATAGGTTAGCTTGAAAGTGTTAGGATATGAGACTTACAAGTATTACATGAAGACTTGAAGAATGTGAAGAAGTATGGAGCTACAACGACAACATCATCCTTCCTCTTGAGGTTAGTAATATTTGACTTGATCTATTTCATTCCCTAACATATCTTTCAAGTCGTGCATATTGAAAACATAACTGCGAAGCTGTGTATGATACTCTAGTTAGACATAGTTTTAAGGAATACAATACGAGGTTTATTGCTTAACCATTAAACTTTTTATATAAGACATCGACATGATCATATGAATGCTATTGTGATTATGTATGGGTATGAGTGAAGATTTCATAATATGAAACAATGTTTTACATTCGTTTAAAGGAAGTAAGTTCATAAACTTGTTTTGTGAATCGAAAGGGAAATCGCTAGCTTATTGGTATTGTTATTCATTGCAAATCTATTTTGAATTACCAATATGTGTGTTTAGTCTAACCGCTCATAAACTTGTTTATGTATCTTGGTAAAACTATTCACAAGGCCTGACTTATGTATTGGTATGACTTTTATTAGTGAAACCGATCTTAAGTAATCACTCAAGATGGTATGATCGATGCCTTGTAAATAACAACTTTTATCTAGCCATTGGGGAACCGATCCTAGTAAGAGGTGCAACAAATTTACAAGAGGGGAATCGATCCTTGTAAGAGGTGCAACACGTTTTTAGTAGATGGGGGAACCGATCCTATGAACATGTGCAACAAGTTTGTAGTTTTGGGGGAACCGATCCTATGGACATGTGAACCAAATAAAGGTAGTTACCATAAGTATATGGGGAACCGATCTTAGTACCTAGTCAACCGAGTTTTGGTAACTAGCGTGACTATGCATAGTACTTACATGGAGGTAGAACCGAACTTGTTTTGTTAGAACCGTGAAACCCATGATTGGTGATTTTATAGGATAATCAATCACATAGTTCTTGGAAGTCAGATGAACCAATTCTAAATTCGTTTGGAAGTGTGGCAAATCGGTTCCAAGATTGTAAGTATGAAAAAGGACTTGCAAATTAAAGATGTCGACATACTTTGAACATGTGCAGTAATTCTTATCATTAATTGTTCAAAGATATTTCTTAATAGCTAAAGGAGAATCCCAGGATCGAAATAAATTGAGAATCTTTTAATTAAGGTTTCTTAGTTTTTATATGCTATTTAATTTCCAGCAATTAAATGCATATCTTTAGAAAATAATAATTAGTAATGTGCATTTACTGATTATAGATTTTTCTATTGGGATTTCGGTCAATAATTGGACAGTGCATTTCCAGGAGTTATGAAAACCGATTTTGTGTTTATTGCATATCTTTGAGAATATTCGGTTTTGGAAATTCCTTGGTGTCAAAACTTCCTTTGTCTATAAATATTGAAGTTTGCATTTCTAGCAAACTAATCCTCAGAGCTAGCAAAACTACCTCAGTTGTGTTGTTACTAGTGGAGCCGCCTATCGGAGAGGGAAGTACCCTAATTAAGAGAAATCTCTTACGGCTGCTCGGTTTAAAGACTTCTTTGGGATTGAGAAGCTCTAGTAGTACCGTTGGTGGGAAACTAGATAATTGCAGTTTATTTTAGTTTTCGATTGATTTGATTGATTAACGGTTGTTGAACTTTGATTGCACCTAGTTTGTTTATGCTTGACAATCTTCTCTTCTGATATAAGATTCACTCAAACTAGATCGAAGTTTCGACCGGGATCTTTAGACTGTTTGTAGATCTAAAGACGTCTTGTGATAATCTAACGTTAACAGACTCCGTTCTGTGTGTGATTGATCACGAGAGATTCAAGTTGATTGTGTGCAGGTGCTGATTGAAGATCAAAGAAGATTTGAAGACAATGAGACTTTTTGGGTTCATAATCTTTGGTGTGTACAATACTTGTTTCGGCTGGAAAGGGATCCAACTATAATCGGTTTATCTTTGTGATAGATTGGATTGATTAGTTGGGTAGATCGGCATCAATACACTTCTTTGTGATTAATAGTATTGATTGCATAGTCTAACAATTACTTCGGTAGTTGTTGAGAGATTGATCCAAGGACCCGACAAAGGAGTTTATTGGAAACGGAAGAGCCTTTGTCAGACTCTTATCACGTTGTTTGAAAATAGTTTTTACCGAACAGATTTGTTGTTCATTTACTGTTTGGAATACGAACCAAAGGAATTGCTCCAAGTGCATGACTTACTGCAAGTTGGAGGCGCATGGATACTGAGGAAACTAGGTGAACTATAGGTTTAGTTGCTTGGTCTCAACTATACGAAGTTGGTTTGATTTTTTATAGCGGCTTAATTATGAGAATATTCAATTCTGGACTAGGTCCCGGGGGTTTTCTGTATTTGCGGTTTCCTCGTTAACAAAATCTTGCTGTGTCATTTACTTTTATTTTTCGCAATTATAATTGTCTTTATTATAATTTAACGTAAAACGCACAAACGTTAATTCCTATTTTACTTGATAGACAATCCCTAGAGTTTGGTTAAGTCCGAACCTATTATCAAGTAAACATACTTCGTTGTTGTATTGTCTCGATCTTGTATCCATAGACGATCACACGAAGTGTGAACTGATTAGTTGTATTGTCTCGACTCAGTCCATAGACAATCACTTTCGGAAAAGGACTTATAGGTGGAAAAGTTTTAGATTGAGGTATATTTGGTTACCCTCGTCTTTTCATCCAGTCATATATCGGCTACATCCACTATCAAGGAACCATTGAAAAGGTGATGTTGATTTAGAGAAAAAGCTCACATACTAACACTACTTTCCCATTTGGGTTTTCTTGTTAGTTTTATATACCTTTTTAGAGCAGTAAATAGTTGTTCAGCTTTCTTGTGAAGGTCACTAGCAACCTTTAAACTTTTCTTAAAAGGCGTACATGTATGTTGAAAATGATCACAAGAACCACAAAACATACATGTACCAACATCTCTAAACTCATCTGAGAACTTCTGAGTCACATCAATTTTTACAAAGCCTAGGCCTCGCTTATCACCTGACTTACGACAATCTTTCAAGGAAGAATTAAAGGAGTTTCTCAAACCCATTAAATATTTTTTGACAGACTTCAAATCCCTACTCTTTGCAATATCTGCAACAAGATCAGTATTGATCCAAATTTATTCATCTAACTTTTTCTGGAGATTAACTACCTCTTCAGAGCATTCTCGAAGATCAGAGTCTTTGATGTAAATTTCGCAATGGGGACCATCAATTTTCCTTATCAATCATTGTTTCTCTCGACGAAGATTTTTGATGATTTTCTCTAGATCAAAACACTCAACCTCATCGATGGTTTCTAGAACACACTCGGAGTTGGGTAGATCTAAACTTGGTGAAGCGTTTGTAGAGACTTTACTGTCCATAGAGTCAGATTGCTACAAACACACACTTATGAGGTCTTAGCGTGTTTGCCTGCTCTGATACCAATTGAAAAAACGGGGGGTATAACAACCACACCCAATAATTCGTTCGGTAATCTGTATGGATTAAAATCCAATATAATTCCAAGAGCACCAACTTAAAAGTGAGACTCAATCAATAAATATATCAAAGAAATTTATCTCTATTTCTCAATACAATCAGCAAATCGAACAGATAAAAATCCTTGAGCCTGATTGATATGAGAAATAACTTGGACAGTACCAAAGACCAATGCCCAAGTGTCAATCAAGTTATATCCAACAAACAAGGTCGGATTTATCAACTGATTGAACTACGCACAACCTGTGATATTTCAATTATATAAACAAATATAATACGAAAAATAAAATAACACAGACACCAGAAATTTTGTTAACGAGGAAACCGCAAATGCAAAAAAACCCAAGGACCTAGTTCAGCTTTTAACACCATACTGTATTAAGCCACTACAGACACTAGCCTACTACAAGTTAACTTCGGGCTGGAATGTAGTTGAGCCCTAACCAAGTCTCACACCGATTAAGGTACAGTCGCGTTCGTTACGCCTATAGAACCACGCCGGATTATGCGCACTTGATTCCCTTAGATGATCTCACCCACAACTAAGAGTTACTACGACCCAAAGTCGAAGATTTATAAACAAATCTGTCTCCCACAGATTTGTCTATTCTTTATTCGGTTTTTGCTCCGTCTTTTGATAAATCAAGGTGAGCAGGAACCAATTGATAATCCGGTCTTATACTCCCGAAGAGCAGCCTAGAAATATAAATCACCCCACAATAACCCAACTGATTAACATAAAAAGTTATTGCGGATTCACAAGAGTCTGAGATGAAGAACTGTTGTGATTACTTTTTATATCTTACCTATCGGAGATAAATCTTGAGTAAATCTTAGAGAAGATAAAACTCAATACAATATAACAAGTAAGATCATAATATGCAACTACATAGAAAATAGTTGGATCTGGCTTCACTTATCCCAAATGAAGTCTTCAAGTCGTTAACCTAATATGGTTTTGGAAAAACCTAGGTTAAAGGAGAATTGACTCTAGTTTGCAACTAGGACACATGAAAGTGTCAGGATTAGGTTTTCTAGTTGCTAGAGTTCTCCCTTATATAGTCTTTCAAACCAGGGTTTCTTTCAATCAAAGCTAAGATAGCTTAGTAACAAAGCATTCAATATTCACTGTTAGATGAACTCCTGATTTAAGATTCAAGCTAAGTCTGCTTAGAAATTAAGCAATCAATCTCCACCGTTATATGGTCTTAGCTTGTTACACACAAATGAAATATACTTATATTTAGATATGGGTAACCGTACCTAAACGTGTATATTGAGTTGGCTCAATAGCAATTAATCGAAGTTAGCCATATGAACACATTTTTTTTAACCATATTCATCTAACACTTCTAGATCAAATATGATGATCAATCAATCATGAAAGATAATCAAATGAATATAATTGTGTTTCAAATAGAGTTGTTCAATTGTTCACTATCTCATAGAAATATATATGAACAAATTGAAACAAAATCGGATTAATTCGTAATCGTACAAAGTACTTATACAAGAATCAGTTCATGAACATTAATTCACGGTTTGCAAAGTTAATTTGCATTCCTTAAATCATAAATGTTTTAGCTCATGAGTGTGAGAATCATACATTACTTATTTTAGAACTTAACCATTGTGTTCGCAAACTGGGTACGCGAACAGCAGCTCCGTACCTTGGCCTAGTCAAGACGTTCGCAAACCCGGTTCGCGAACAACCGTTCCGGACCCAACTTAGGTAAACCCGTTCGCATACTAGGTACGCAAATAAGAGTTCTGGATCTTCTCAGGTAAATCCGTTTATACTAGGTACGCAAACAAGAGTTCCGAACCTGAATCATTACAAAACAGTTCGCATACTAGGTATGCATATCGTGTTGTATCCAGACATGGGTAATTGTGCTAAACTCTCATTTCAATCATTGAAACATCCTTGAAAGACGACAATGGTAATCTCACACATACCATTAGCTTCAACTAATTTTCAAGTGATCGAATGATCAATACGAAATTTCCCAAGTTAACATCAAATGACTGTCTCACACAAATCAAATAAGATGTTCAAGGTAATTTTCACAAGATCATCTTTTGACTTAATATTTAGTTTCCAACAAATAGATTGTTTCCAACTAAACTCGTCAAGAATATGATGAACATAGCTAAAACAAAAAGCTTTCAACACATATTTCGAGAAATAGATAAGCGAGATAAACAAATGTGTATGATGTAAAAGTCTATATAGCTTAACGACTTAGTCTCATTAGAAGATATAATAGAATAGACTTCTGAGTGATAGATAAGTTTCAGTCTCTACATACCTTTTGTTGATGAAGTTCCTCCAAGCTCCTCAGTAGATGTCCGTCTTCAATTGGTGAAAGTCGTGAAGTCTAAAGCTCAACTACACATTCTATCCTAATCCGAGACTTAGCTATAAGTAGACTAGAAATCAAGTATATAGTTTTGATCAACTAAACTTGACAAACAAGCTTGAGATAGCAACGCTTGCGAGTTCGACCGAGTAGTTTTCTAACATATACTACCAAGTACGAATTTATATTCCATTTCTCATTACCATAAACTAAGTTGAGAGTATAAGTTAGTTAGTGATCCAGTACATCTACTACTAAGACATAAAATTAGTCAGTTAGTGATCTGCTACGTCTATTAATATTATGTAAAACATTATCAACACGAATCGCTTTCGACGGTTTATAGTCAAGCTACTATTACTCGACAATAAAATACAAGAAGTATAAGTAGTTGTTGTTTCTTTGAGTATTTTTCTTAACTGGAAAATCTTACGAAACTCGAATTCGCAGGTCTTGATATCTCAGGATTATATTTCTTGGGTACTTGATGCCAAGCTTCATCTTGAAGATAAATTCCTTGGGCATGCAATTCAAGAAGGAAACAACGCGTCCAAACAGGACCATGCTACGACTCTGATTTTCCTTCACCATCATCTCCATAATGATTTAAAAAATATATATTTGACAGTTAAAGACCGACTTACTTTGTAGAACTGTCTGAAGAAACAGTTGGACCACCTAAAGTTGGTCATACTTCTAAAAGCTCGAAATAATTGGTTGAACTTGCGGATGCAAGATTTTCGATCAGTGGCAGCTTATAACTTTACTCTGTTTAAAATTACCTCATAATTAAAATTGTATGGTGAAACTGTCACTGAAGAGCAAATGTTAGAGAAAACATTTACAACTTTTCATGCCTCGAATGTGCTCCTGTAGCAGCAGTATCGAGAGCATAAATTTACATAATGAAAATTCGCAGTTATGTTTTCAATGTAGCAAGAATTGAAAGATACGTTAGGAATGAAAGCAGTTCAAGTTAATATTAGTAACCTCAAGAGGAAGGATGATGTTGTCGTTGTAGTTCGCTTCTTCTTCACTTTCTTCAGGTCTTCGGAGTAATACTTGTATGTTTCAACATTCCCAGACTTTCTAGTCTAACCTAAACAAAGTTTCCTCTAGTATACAATCAAGCGACTTTAGATGAGTTTTGAGTCACTAAAATATGACAACCAAACTTGACATACCAACGCTTGGTGAGTTCATCCGATCTATGCTCTAACATATATTTACTGAAATTAAATAGAGCTCTATATAAATTAAAACAATATGGGTGAATGTTGTATAATCGCCTCAGTGAATACCTAATAAAAAGAGGGATATGTAAACAATCCTATTTGCCCTTGTGTGTATATTAAAAAGACAGAATCTGGAATTGCAACAATAGTTGTATATTTAGATGACATCAACTTGATTGGAACTCCTGATGAACTCTCCAAAGCAATTGAACGCTTAAAGAAGGAGTTCGTGATGAAAGATCTCGGTAAAACAAAGTTTTGTCTTGTCCTACAACTTGAGCATTATGAGAGCGAAATTCTTGTCCATCAGTCCACTTACATAGAGAAGATCCTGAAATGTTTTAAGATGGATGAAGCATATCTGCTTAACACCCAATGGTTGTTAGATCTCTTGACTCTAAAAGGGATCCATTTCGTCCTAAAGAGGAGGATGAAGTACTCCTTGGTCCCGAGGTGCCATACTTGAATGCAGTTGGGGCCTTGTTATATTTTGCTTAATGTACCAGGCCTGACATTTCCTTTGCAGAAAATGTACTAGCAAGGTATAGTTCTGCACCAACGAAACGACACTGGACAGGAGTAAAACATATTTTTCGTTACCTTCGTGGTACTACTAACATGGGTTTGTTCCACTCGAAGGACTCTTTAGCTTGTTCACATTTTAAATGGTATATAGATGTTGGATATCTGTCAGACCCGCACAAAGGAATCCCACACACAGGGAACGTTTTTGCCAGCGGTGATACTGCAATTTCATGGTGTTCTTGTAAGCTAAGCATGCCAGCTACTTCCTCAAATCACTCAGAGATAATTTCCATCCACGATACAAGTAGACAATGTGTGTGGCTACGGTCATCAATCAAGCACAACTTCCATAACCGATATGCCAACGACAATTTATGAAGACGATTCACCATGTATAGTACAAATGAAATAAGGCTACATCAAAGGTGATAGAACGAAGCATATTTCGCCAAAATTATTTTATTCTCACCACCTCCAGAAGAACAACGATATTGATATCCAGAAAATACAATCCTATGAGAATTATGCTGATCTATTCACCAAGTCATTACCAACGAAGGTATTCCGAAAGCTGGTTTATGAAATCGGAAAGCGCCACAGATACAAGCAGATAAATTAATGGAGGTTCATTCAAGGTTGATTCTATTTTTGAGAGAAAACCATTTAGGTTCTTTAATTACTTGTCTGAAGAATAAGATTTTTTTTTATATTGTTAGGACTGTTTAGAGTGAGAAGGTGTAGGGTAATCCTATATATATTCTGATTTCTAAGATGAAGAAGGTTAGAACTTTGTTAGTTGATTGGAGGAAAGTAAGATTTAATAATTTTTTAGAGTCTGTTGTTAATACCAAAGATGATATGGTCAAGGCTCAAACAGTTGTTGATACCTCTTGATCCCGAGGTTGCTTATAGGAAGAGCAGAGTTGTTTGTCATTATGCAATACATGTAAGAATGAAGGAGTTTGTGCTTAAATAATAATCCAGAATTCAGTAGATGGGGTAGGGAGACTCAAATTCATATTTTTACTATAATTCCTTGAAGGAGAAAGACGTAGGAATATTATTCAAACTTTGAAAGATGAGAATGGTAACTTGCTTGAGGAGGATAAGGGCATTGCCTTATTGTATACTCAATTATTTTCTTCCTTATTTAATGGTAATTCTTCTAACCCTTTCAACGAAGAAAATGTTTCTTTTCTTCAGTTTACTAATTTTGTGTCTCATGAGGATGTTAATGCTCTAAGTGCTCCTGTTTCGAGAGATGGAATTATTTTTGCTCTTCCTTGCATTGGATTTGATAAATCCTTAGGGCTGGATGGGTTTACTAGTCATTTTTTCTAAGTATGCCGTCATATCATGGAGGATGATTTTGTCAAAGCTATTACCAATTTCTTTTTGAAGACCAAGATATTGGGTGAGGTAAATATCACTTTCTTAACCGTGGTTCCTAAATTTGAGAAGCCTACTTCTATTTCTTTTTTATTATTATTATATTACGTATTGTTATGTTATTTATAAGTGCAGTACTAAAATTCTAGTTATCAGAATGAAGAGTGTCTTGAAGGACTTAGTGAGCCCGAATCAATCCGCTTTTATATCAGCTAGTCCATTCAAGATAACATTATGCTAGCTCATGAATTTTTTCTAAATTATCATATGCAGAATATCCATCACATATGAGTTTTTAAATACAATCTTATGAAAGCCAACGACATTGTTTGCTGGGAGGCATTGGTTTTATTTTTGAGGAAAATGATATTTCCTAATGTTTTCATTGATTGGGTTTATTTATGCATATCTTCTGCTAAGTTTGTTGTCTTAGTGAATGGTTCTCCTTAGCTACTTCTCTTGTAGTAGGGGCCTTAGGAAGAGGTGTCCGTTATCCCCATATTTATTCTCTGCTAAGAATCAAGTGGATGGAGGCAAATATGGTTTTCACCATAGGTGTCGTCTTACAAAGCTTACTCAAAATTTTTTTCGCGGAGATGATATTCTTGTGTTTTTCAAAGAGTCTCTTGATGCCGCTGACTCTTTTTATTGTGCTCTAGCCTTTAGTAAAATTTCAAGTCTTGAAAGGAAAAAAGATAAAATTATTTTATACTATTCATCTGTTGATAGTTCTGAGCTTGTTCTTATATAGTTAAATTCCTGGATTGTAATACTGGAGATTTTCTGGTTCGTTACTTGGGAGTACTCTTGTTATTTAATAAGTTGTTTTAAAAGGAAAGTCTTCCTCAAATCTCTAAATTTACTAAAAGGGTCCAATCTTGGAGGTCAAAGAATCTTTCTTATGGTGGTAGACTCTCGCTGATTAAAGTTGTGTTAAGTGGGATGATATTCTTCTGGATTTATTATTTTGTCTTGCCGATCGAAGAGAGTTGTGAAGGAATTAAACACTATCTGAAAGCGATTCCTATGGGCTGGTGCTGGGATTGAAAAAAAGTCTTTTTTTTTGTGAAGTGGGATAATGTCTGTAGGCTTATTACTAAAGGAGGTTTGGGAGTTAAAAGTATCAGCATTTCTAGTGCTGCTTCCAAATTGAAACATATATGGAACCTGATCAATGGTAAAGTGACTAGCTGGACCAAATGTGTGTCGAAAATTATTATAAAGAAGAGAGATTTTTAGACTCTTTGTATTCCCGAAGATGATTCTTGGTGTTTGAGGAGAATTTTGGACCA
Organism: Papaver atlanticum; assembly: GCA_023531105.1. NCBI lineage: Eukaryota > Viridiplantae > Streptophyta > Magnoliopsida > Ranunculales > Papaveraceae > Papaver > Papaver atlanticum. The sequence continues at coordinate 294,054 of JAJJMB010005871.1, read as the reverse complement.
AAGGGAGGTGGCTAGAAAGTTTTTACTCCACATTATTGGTGATTAGCAATACTAATTGGCTTTCTGATATTTGGCATCCACGTGACGGACTTGTGGATTGGGTTAGTAATGAAGTTATTGAGGAATTATTTCCTAACACTGATAGTAAGGTGAGTCAGTTTTTGAATGATAATGGATGGTGTTAGCCTGATTTTGTGAATGAAGAGCATGTTGTTATTCTTGAACATCTTAAGGAGGTAGAGTTTTACAGGGCTGAAACTGATGTTGTAGTTTGGAAACCTACTCCTTCTGACGATTTGACTATGAAACATTCTTATAATGCTCTGGCAGGTAATTGGAGCAGCTCTTTTGGCATAGCCTTGTTTGGTTTAAATCCGATGTGTCACGACATTCTTTATCTCTTGGATGGGATTTCATGGTAAGTTGAAAATAAAGGACAAAATGGTAAAATTGGGTTTGTTTCAGGCTGTTTTTGTTCTCTGTGTGATTGTGGTACTGAGACTGTAGAGCATATTTTCCATGATTGCAACTTCTCTGTGGGTATTTGGTCAGGGCTTATTCTGAAAATGGGCTATAAGAGGGATATGTGTAGTAGTTGGCTTGAGGAAGTGAAGTGGTGCGTACTTTTGTTGGGTAGAGCTTGGTAGATATGATAAAGAAGATAATCTGATGTTGTTCATAGTTAGCTCTTGATCCTGATGATATCATGATAAATTTAGTGGGTCAAGAGGAGATAATTCAGGTGGGTGATAAGCTATCTTAAGTGAAAGTAATTGAGGCATTATTGTTGCTACCATAGGGTGGGGGATGATGGTCCTCCTATACTGTTGATGTACACAGATTCCTGAGGGTTGAAGCTAGGTCTGAACCTTGCCAGAGTGAGAAATATCAGCATATTTTTATTGACCTTATTGATTATCTATAACCTGTTTAGAAAGAAGGAGAAGAAGCTTCCTTGGAGATTATTGCAGATCTAGAGACGTGCGATGCTGTTATGAAGCCAATTTGATAATGCGAAGATTTCTCATGTATCATTAGGGAGACTTACAGGGTCGTGGACTTGTTAGCTAGCTATCCTCCTATGAAATGGGTGGATGTGAGGAGAAAGAGTTATCGGCTGAGTTATGTGTGTTTATCAGGTAGGATAAAGAGGGCTAATTGTATTTTGGGATGGGTGGGGGGTCCCTTTTAACCCCTGTTGTCTGACAAAACCAAAAATCCATGTAACTTTTGGGATCACAATGCATATTTTTGGTGCCAATGCATAGTCACAAGGTAGATTTTGGTTACAATCCAAAGTCATGATGCAAGTCTAGGACGACAGTTTCAGATCCACAAACTATTCCCAAACTTTAGATCCCAATGCAAAATTTGGATCACCTGCCAAATTTTGGCCGCAAAATATTAAGCCTGTATGCAAATTTTAGGCCGGTGAGGCGCCGAATAAATTTTGAGTCAGCATGACAAATTTTGGAGTCACACTGTGCACTGCTGAATCATAATATAGATTTACCAATACAGTTACAACCGTTGTATCAAACGATTTTCTATAAGGGAAACTACCCTTCAAAATCTACCTCTTAAAATCTCTTATTAAACTAAAAAAATATCCCTACATTCTAAAAGTGGAAGCAACTAATACAAGTTGTTTTCAGATGTGGACACAACTTAATACAAGTTTCTTCCAAAAGTGGAAGCAACTTTCTTAAGTTGATTCCAAAAAAAATTAATTTGCCCTTCAGGGATATTTGTGCAAGGTTAACTAAAATGGAGGGTATTTATAACATTCCCACTATTTTTTACTTGTTCACATAAAAAATCATTTTTATAGAATGTGGGAATGTCACATAAAATTTCAGTTGATAGAGAGGAAGAAGAAGAAGAAGAAGAAGAAGAAGAAGAAGAGGGATACAGAGGAGCAAGAACAAGCAGTTACATTAACAACCTCACTAAATTTGTTATATCCACATATATTTCATAATATTTTACATTTGAAGAAAAGAAAAACAACCTTACTAAATTGGGGCATATCTCAATTAGTTAGGGTATATGAATTTTATATTCATCGATTTGATCAAGATATGGGGTATCGTAGGTGTATTAAAAAGCTAAGTTATGCTAACTATTCAAACTACGTCTTTATGCTTGAAAAGACGAGGGTGCCAAGTGCACCGCCAATTTTTTTTATCCTAATCAGTATGGAAACACTTTATATAATCTTTTATATCTTATAAAGATTAAAGATTAAACCATCAAGGTGATTTTGCAAACAATCTAAGTACAAGTTAAGAACATATTACAAAATCTACCGAGATGATGATTGGCGTACAAGTGTAATTATTTTGATAATACTATGATAATTATAATGAGGAATATAATGTAAATCATACAATACAAGATTTTGTCTACGATAAAAACAATTAGAAGAAAACTCTCAGGACCTAGTCCAGTATTGACTACTCCCATAATCAAGCCATTACACTCATGGTTTTTAAAAGCGTACGCTTCGCTTCAAATTTTAGCATTTCGCTCCGAAACGGTCATGTGAAGCGCTAGATTCCTTAATTTGATGCGCTTTTTGACTTAGTCAACTCCTTTCCCGCCTAATTTTAAAAGCTTTTAAAAGAAAAATATGAATGTTTTGAGGGGGAATTGAACACCCCAGCTCCCACTCGCCTGGAGTGGGCTGAACCAGTATACCCACACTTTGTTTTTGATAATTCATTAGACTTATAAAATTTATATAGATGTTATCTTCCTAAATTTATAATTACTAGTTACGGCTAATTTATTTATAAGAAAACATCCGCTTCAAACATCAACCATAAAGCGACGCTTCACGCTTCAACATACGCATCGCTTCCTAAAAATGAAAAATGCTTTACGCTTCGCTTCACGCTTTCAATACCTTGCGCTACACAAATGTCAACCTCGTGAAGTTAAGATCGAATAAACTACCCCTAGTTACTCAACCTTTTCATTTTGAAGAATAATTAAGATGATGTAATCTTTGAAATATCCCCACATCTATAACCAATCTAGACAACACACGTGAATCCATTAATATAGTCCACTATCAAGAGTCGCTTCACAATCCATTGCGAATACCACTGTAACCTAACTCTTCCAAATAGTAAAGAACAACCTGTTTAGTAACCCGATCATTACCAATCACAATCAAAGATTAAATGATTAGGTTCAGAATGAAGGATCTTCCGTTTAGACTTGAAACACTTGAATCACCAAGATAATCAATAATCTAAAACTCCTCGATAAGTTCAACAACATTTACAATTACCGAAGTAATCCACTCGATTACAAGGTTTCTGTTTGTCAAACAACTTGTCCATCCGCAAGTTTTCATTCATCAAAGATAAACTACTTATTTTTCCCAGACAATCAAGTCAAGCAGATAACGACACCAAGATCAAAATACCAAAGTCTTCAATCTTCTTAATCTTCAAAAGTAACAACCTTCACTTGGTATTACTCTATGATTTGTCGCACATAATGGAGTCTGTTAACATTGGAAAATCAATAATTTTATTAACAGATTCTGAATCACTTGATTATGTTATAGTCCAAATCTTAAGGATTCTCGATTAGAAAAAAAGACTATGGGAAAAACAAGAACTTACCTAGAAGATAACTATACACTAGGTCATAATATGTAATAAACAATGAAAACCAAGTAAAAACTTAATCTCCCATCAATGGTACTACTGGTGCCTTCTTGATCCCACATAAGTCTTTAAGCTAGTTAATCGTGTTTTTTTTTCTCCATATTGAATCAGATTACTTGATACTGACAACCTCACACTTGATGCATTTATATTGTTCAAGACCAAGGCTTGTTTGTGAATAAGATAAACAAGATATTCCAAATTCGAAACCAAATTTTTTTCTTCTAAATGTCATTTATGAATTTAGCTCATATATTGATGTTATTATGATTAAATTAATAACATTAACTCATTTGTAATAAACATGAATATATTGTTTCAAAGATATATAATCAGTAATATATTCCACATTAATATTGAAATACCCTATTAGTATAACAACCATATCTAGCTAGTTGCAAGTCATTGTACTTGGCTAAATAAGTTAACTACTTATGTGCAATCTTCTAGGAAATGAAAGTACATCAAATTCCCATACTAAGTATAATAAATAAAATGATTCTCAAAATTTTAGTCGGGATCTAGCCTTGAGTATTAAAGGAATAAATATGAATAATAAACTGTTACAGTTAACTACGTGTTCAATATTTCCTGGCATATGAACTTTCTTATTCCAACTTATGTCAACATCGATTAATCAAGTGTATTAACAATTCGAAGAACAATAAAATCACAACTTTGATGAGATTTAAAGACTAAAAGAACTCGAAACATGGGGATTGAAGATCTCCATGTGCAGGCCAGAGGAGGTTGAAACTAAGTGAACTAAAAATAATGAAATAAATACTCTGTCCAGTTTCATAATAGTTGATCTTTTCATTTTAAATTTTTGTTCCATAAAAGTTGATACTTGTCATTAAACAAGACAATATTTCTTCTATTACTCTTTTGATTGATTATTGTTATTAGATTGTAGTATAATAACTGTATATGTATAAATTGATACTCATGTTTACATTCATTATGCATGTGTTTTAAAAATGCTTTCTAACGATATAAAGTTTACAAATATCCACGTCATAGTTTGAAAGGTATGTCAAATCCAAATGTTACTATTTTTTTTATCCATGATGATATAATTGGAAAAAATACCTAAAAGTATCTAGTTCTCCCTATTTCCTTAAAAATTGTGCAAACACCAAAGAAAATCAACTACCATGGAATGAAGGGAGTGTCAATTTAAAGAGTTTTCGTGTTGCTATGACAATATATAATTCAGTGGCTAAAGAGAATAACTCCAAATATTTGATAGACTGTGCGACTAATAATATTGGAGTTGGAAATGTTCGGATTAAAGAAGAGATCGGTGATGTAGCATATTTGTTCGTGTTGGGGCCTTGCAACTTCTTCGGTACCCTCTTAGAACCGTCACCGTTTGATTTCAAAGTGTAAATTGGTGGTAAAGACTACCTGATTTCTTTTCCCTTTGTGCAAACTGACGCAGACCTAACTTATAAGAAACCTTCAAGAAAATTCATTTCTGAAAATGAGGTAAAATATTTCATTAATTAAATCAAACCAATAATTGAGGAAAAAAATCAAATCTGAAAAATTAATCCCCTTGTTATCTCGTGAGAGAGAACCTAAATTACAAAAGAAAAAAAAGAAGAGAAAAGAAAAGAAAAGAAAAACATAATCTCCTTGTTATTTTATCCCTATAGAGAGAGCATTTAACTCTCAAAAAAACGAAGGAAGAATTTATCGGGTCCAATCTAAGCAAGGTGATTCTTCTTCTCTCCTTTCTTTTTACTACGTTTGGATTTTGTTTTTGTTTTACAACAATTGATTCTGATTTTTTTTTGTTAGGGTTTCAAAATGCCAATTTCTTCTTCTGAAGTTGATCAGGCTTACAAGATATATAGATGCTTCAAAGACAAATTTGAAGACGATTGGGATGGTGACATATTTCTGGACAGAACACTACTAGATGGTGAAACTAGTCATGATGATGAACCAGCAATATCATCTCCTTATATTGTTCTCGTTCAAGGCCCCCCCAAAGTCAGTAAGACAGAAGAGACCCCTCTTTTCTTCATTTTTATGACTTGATTCTCATACTTCGAAGCAGACAGGTAATGACTGACTAGAGTACTAACCACCAGAAGGCCAAAACAAATAATAAATTAGGCAAAAACACATAAATACGTCAACAAAATTGAGATACACAAACAAGACCATAACAAATATATTATGAAAAAACACATAAATATATCAACAAAATCGATATACACAAACAAAGATCGAGACATGGCATGTAAAAAAATAAATGAGATTAAATATTTGGGTTTACCTTATTTGGAATCTGGATATTAAAAGATGAATGTATTTTTCCTTTCTTCCTTCACTGATCCAAAAGTGGCGACGAGAAAGTGTGATATTGAAGGGCTTAGGGTTTTCTGCAGAAGGTGGAAAGACAAAGTGCTTTAATCAAAAAGTGGCGATTGAGACTAACGTTATAGCCTTGTCTGCAATCAAAAACTTATAAAATAAAAAATGTATCTCTGAAGAAACACAAGTAATTGAGTCACGATTTATAAAATCGGACCAAGACAATACATAATTAACCAATAATGATTTCAACATCGTGTTGATTCATAGGATTTGTCAATTTTTATTGAAAAGAAGAATTACACATGTAAATCCTACTAATTATTGACATATAATGATAACTTTATTAAGAAAACCACAAAACTAGCCGTCCAAAACAAAACCTAAGTATTTACAAAAACGACAAAACTAATATTAAGCAAAGTAGTTAATATCGTGTATCGGTATCGTATCAGCGATATTATATCGGATTTTATCAGCGATACACAATTAACTTTGTAATTTTATAATTTACAGGTAGAGGTGCATTATGTTACTCAAAGTTTTGATATTATGAAAAAACATCAATTAAACTAGCTGCACTTGATAACCAAACATCCCCAAACATAGAATTTGTATGGGAATAAAAATTAAAAACATTTTTTTTTTTGATAAATACATTTGTATCCTTACAGATATTATCGGCCGATATAACCGTTATAATCGGAATATTCATGTATCACCGATATTTAGCATATCATCTTGGTAAAAAGCGATACACGATAAATTCTGATATTATCGACCAGTACGACAGATATTAACTACATAATTGATCCTATACTAACAGTTGAAAGATATAGATGCCAAATCTATGAATTAAACTTACAGGATTATGTTAAAATAAAATCACATGCCAAACAGATAAAGAAAAAACAGACTAATTCTAACTACAACAAGAAACTTAATAAAACTTAAATAGTCAAATAGCTAATACTTTAATAATGGTAAAAAGGTAAAATTTAATGGACTTGAATTATAGTCATCAGAAGACCTAGGCAGTAAATATTAAAGTGGAAATTTAATGATAAGAGTTGGAAGAAGAAACCTTTGTATAGCCAAAATTTATGTCGGGCACTCCTTTAATTGCAGTTGAAGACAAACGCCGGACGATCCAAGGAAGAGAAAAAATAAAAAAAAAACGTGGAAATATCTGAGGAACCCAAGTTTGACCCCTCTCTCTTCTATAAACACATCATTAAGATGGTATATATGTGTAGTCCAAAATATATAATTTACGGTTAAAAACGATATTTCTAGATTAGATTCACTTTTTCATATTTTTAGATGGACTAAGTTAACCTTGTTTCACAATATTAATAAAAAAAATTAAATAAATTCCATTCGTCATTTAGTTATGGGTCAACTTTCTTCCTCGTTTAAATCCGAGAATTCGGATCAACTTTCAACCAAAATATGAGCTTCCATTAATTTTATAAGATCCGAGATTTTGGATTGACACTAAATTAAAAATTATTTTTGGTAAATATATGAGTTGTATACATCAACAAGGGCTCGAAATACGATTGAAGATTAATCTCTACCGGAATCCGTATTTCCTCTGTTAGGTTTGCTAACATGAATTTTTTCTCGTGAGTTTTTTCATATTTAATCTTCCTATCATAGTTTCTGATTACGATTGCTGCATACAAGAGTGTAGTTTTTTTTTTTTTTTTTTCTTTGTTATTAGGGTTCTACTACATACTGAGAAAAGAATACAAGACCAGAAGAACCATCAATGTGAGATCAAACTGTATTAGATTTGATATGGATATAATGATAGATATTGAAGATGAAGAAATGATAGTGATAAATACATAATTAATCTCCTTCGGGATAACGACATGTAGAGGAAGAAGATCTTTCATGGAATTTTGTAACTAATCATAATTTCGTATCAGATTTCTATGTGTTCTCCTTCTTAACATATATACTATATCAAAAACACTCAATTGATTTGTTACTCCATTTAATTTCATTTCTTTGTTTACAAAATATTACTTAATTTAATTGTGAAATAGCAATAGCTCCATCCTGGAACACCTTTTCCAATTCAAAATTAAAATTGATAATCATCGTCAGGTGAGACCATGGTAGTCATGTATAGATACTAAGTTTCTATGGTTGCCTATTGAATGTAAATTTGATTTTTCACTTATTTGTTATATACAAGTGAAAATTTGGTTTTTCATCCGTAACGATAAACAATATTTTCACATTAATAAAAATGGAATTTAGACCAATCTTACATAACTATGAGTGATAACTTGAATTTTCGTAAATCTCATCAAACAATCACAACTACTGACAATTGCGATTTTCACATGAAGTAATAAGTAGAAGTCAGAAATTCCAATTATCACTGATTACTAACTTATGAAAACCTAAATTTTCACAAGCCAATGAAAATCAGAATTCTCACCATTTGGTGAAAACTAAAATTTTCCTAAATATTTTTAGGTGCATGATAATTTGAGTTTTCTTTAGAATTCGTTTACGGTAATCTTCGGGAATTTTTTCAATGAGAGTCTTTTGTGGAGTAATTTTAGGGAGTAATCTAATTTGGATTCTATTTTAGGGGAGATTTTTTTGTTGGAGTAGTTTTAGGGATATTTGACACTCTATCACGTTTTCTCAGGAATTTTTTTTTCTTTTATTTTAATCATTTTTTTCTAGTAAAAGGATATTTTAGTAATCATATATCTATTATATCAAATTATGGGTTCCTCATATATACAATCTTTTTGGTGGGTTTCTGATACATAAATAAAATTATTTGGGGTAGAAATAATTTTCCCAAAAAAAACTTACAACCAAACTTTAAGGATTTATGTCAATAAAAGAGAATGAGACTTTATAATATAAACAAAAAAAAAGAAGGGAAAAGGTACTGGTAGCTAGCCTTTGGGTTTTGAGGGTCAACGGAGCATAGGTGTAGATCATAGGTTTGTAGGGACACAAATTTCGGGTCTTAATGTGGCGTTTTTTTTTTTTTGGATAGGTCAACAGTTTTAATAAGCTAAAAATGTTGGTACCTCCGTTTGAAAATAATAGGCAGGTTTGTGTGTAACGAACCTGCCTAGTATTTTGAAACGAAGGGAGTATTACAGTAAAAATAAATACATGGGGCTTCGAAAGTCTCCAAGCTCTTCTGTATACTATAGAGGAAAAAAAAACACTAAGAATGTTACATAAAGAACCTAAAAAGGTCCCATAGAAAAACTAGAAAATAACTTCAACTTAATAAGAAGACGGGCCTTAGACCGGAAAATCTCAATTAAAGCTTCAACCTAAATAAAGGGGGCTTTGAATTCTTTGTTTTGGTGCTTCATATTTGCTCTTCCTGGCTACATACCTATCTATTATGTCTGGAGCCCCTTCAGGAGGAAAAGCTACATCGTTGGCAGAAGTATTTTTCATTTTGAAAAGACGAGGGTACCCAAATATACCTCAATCTAAAACTTTTCATCTATAAGTCCTTTCTCCGAAAGTGATTGTATATAGAACGAGTTGAGACAATACAGCTAATAGGTTAACACTTTGTGTGATCGTCTATGGATACGAGATCGAGACAATACGACAACAAGATAACTTGTGTGATTGATTATGGATACAAGATCGAGAAAATACAACAACGAAGTATGTTTACTTGATAAATGGTTCGGACTTAACCAAACACAATAGGATTACTATCAAGTAAATAGGAATTAACGTTTGTGTATTTTACTTCTAATTATAATAAAAACAATTATAATTACGGAAATAGAAAAGTAAAAGACACAGAAAGATTTTGTTAACGAGGAAACCGCAAATGCAGAAAAACCCAGGGACTTTGTCCAGAATTGAATACTCTCAGGATTAAGCCGCTATACAAAATCTAAACCAACTTCGTATAGTTGAGACCAAGCAACTAAACCTATAGTTCACCTAGTTCCGTCTGTATCCCTGCGCCTCCAACTTGTTAATAAGTCACGCACTTGGAGCAATTCCTTTGGTTCGTATTCCAAACAGTAAAGGAACAACAAATCTGTTCGGTAACAACTCTTTTCAATCAAGTGATATGAGTTCGACAAAAGGCTCTTCTGTTTATCCCAATAAACTCCTTTGTCGGGTCCTTAGATCAATCTATCAACAACTACCGAAGTAATTGTTAAACTATGCAATCAATACTATTAATCACAAAGAAGTGTATTGATGCCGATCTACTCAACTAATCAATCCAATCTATCACAAAGATAAACCGATTATAGTTGGATCCCTTTCCAGCCGAAACAAGTATTGTGCACACCAAAGATTATGAACCCCAAAAGTCTTCTTGTCTTTAAATCTTCTTTGATCTTCAATCAGCACCTGCACACAATCAACTTGAATCTCTTGTGATATATCACACACAGAACGGAGTTTGTTAAAGTTGGATTATCACAAGACGTCTTTAGATCTAAAACAGTCTAAAGATCCCCGTCGAAACTTCGATCTAGTTTGAGTGAATCTTATATCAGAAGAGAAGATTCTCAAGCGTAAACAAACTAGGTGCAATCAAAATTCAACAACCGTTATTCAATCAAATCAATCGAAAACTAAAATAAACTGCAATTATCTAGTTTTCCACCAACGGTACTAATAGAACTTCTCAATCCCAAAGAAGTCTTTAAACCGAGCGGCCGTAAGAGATTTCTCCTAATTAGGGTACTTTCCTCTCCGATAGGCGGCTCCACCAGTAACAACACAACTGAGGTAGTTTTGCTAGCTCTGAGGATTAGTTTGCTAGAAATTAAAACTTCAATATTTATAGACAAGGAAGTTTGGACACCAAGGAATTTCCAAAACCGAATATTTTCAAAGATATGCAATAAACACAAAATCGGTTTTCATAACTCCTGGAAATGCACTGTCAAAAAATTGGCTGAAATCCCAATAGAAAAATCTATAATCAGTAAATGCACAATACTAATTATTATTTTCTAAAGATATGCATTTAATTGCTGGAAATTAAATAGCATATAAAAACTAAGAAACCTTAATTAAAAGATTCTCAATTTATTTCAATCCTGGGATTCTCCTTTTGCTATTAAGGAATATCTTTGAACAATTAATGATAAGAGTTACTGCACATGTTCAAAGTATGTCGACATCTTTACTTTGCAAGTTCTTTTTCATACTTACAATCTTGGAAATGATTTGCCACACTTCCAAATGAATTTAGAATTGGTTCATCTGACTTCCAAGAACTATGTGATTGATTATCCTATCAAATCACCAATCATGGGTTTCACGGTTCTACCAAAACAAATTCGGTTCTACCTCCATGTGAGTACTGTGCATAGTCATGCTAGTTACCAAAACTCGGTTGACTAGTTACTAGGATTGGTTCCCCACATACTTATGGTAACTACCTGTATTTGGTGCACATGTCCATTGGATTGGTTCCCCCATCTTCTAAGAACTTGTTGCACATGTTCATAGGATCGGTTCCCCCATCTACTAAAAACGTGTTGCACCTCTTACAAGGATCGATTCCCCTCTTGTAAATTTGTTGCACCTCTTACTAGGATCGGTTCCCCAATGGCTAGATAAAAGTTGATATTTACAAGGCATCGATCATACCATCTTGAGTGATTACTTAAGATCCGTTTCACTAATAAAAGTCATACCAATACAAAAGTCAGGCCTTGTGAATAGTTTTACCAAGATACATAAACAAGTTTATGAGCGGTTATACTAAACACACATATTGGTAATTCAAAATAGATTTGCAATGAATAAAAATACCAATAAGCCTAGCGATTTCCCTTTCGATTCACAAAATGAGTTTATGAACTTACTTCCTTTTAACGAATGTAAAACATTATTTCCTAGGATGAAATCTTCACTCATACCCATACATAATCACAATAGCATTCATATGATCATGTCGATGTCTTATATACAAAGTTTAATGGTTAAGCAATAAACCTCGTATTGTATTCCTTAATACTACGTCTAACTAGAGTATAATCATTCAAACATCTTCGCAGTTATGTTTTCAATATGCACGACTTGAAAGATACGTTAGGGAATGAAACAGTTCAAGTCAAATATTACTAACCTCAAGACGAAGGATGATGTTGTCGTTGTAGCTCCATACTTCTTCACATTCTTCAAGTCTTCATGTAATACTTGTAAGTCTCATATCCTAACACTTTCAAGCTAACCTATACGAATTTGACTCTAGTATATAATCAAGCGACTCTTTAATTGAGTTTTGATTCACTAAAATATGACAACCAAACTTGACATACCAACGCTTGGTGGATTCAACCGAACTATGCTCTAACAATCTCCCCCTTTGTCAATATTAGTGACAAAACTCTTACCTCATATGGATAAACAAATTACAAGAATTCATTACACACATACGCTTGATTCCAAGTTCGACAGCACAAAACCTGCATTAAATTCAATCCTTAAATGCCGCTGCTGACATTCTAATAACAAAGCTAGTACTCCCCCTAAAGGTAAGATAGGTAGATTTTCAATCCGCACGTCTTTGTTATTTTCATGTAGTTCCTCATAACCGCGTATCATATGTTATGTGACTCCCCCTTAGTCTATGCTTTCACTCTTTTCGTTAGAATAAACATTTTAGCACAAATGTCCTTTCCCTTAGTGATACCAACTCACAACAAGTCAATAACACTTTTTTACTTCATATATTTCTCCCCCTTTTTGTCACAAAATGACAAAGAAACGAAAAAATAAAGGACAAACCGAAAGGATCTTACAAATCTCACAAAGAGAATTTGCAAACCTATAAGAGTTGAGCACGAGGGTTTTACGCACCATTTTAGATAACCAATATCAAAACCGAAACTACAAGTAATTTGGTTTTAACATGTTATCTAAGAAACAATTGCCCGAAGCAATTTTTCCTAATAGTTTAGCATATCAAAAGTCGACTAATCACCTTAGTTCTTTTGCTAAACCGATTATACAAATACAATTGCTTGTTCGATAAGACCAAAATAAAGATCAGAATTAACTTTATTTTTCTCATCAGGCTCTAATTATTCTCAATAATAACCTAGACCTTTCACTTTTAAACAAGACAAATACTAGGTTAGTTAACTAGTAATTCTTGTTAAGGCATTCGGTTAGACTTGAATAACCGAAACCTCCACGTTTGATAAGTCTAACTAAGATCCGAAAAACTTAGTTTCTCTTATCCGGAAATAACTTGGACTAAACAAATGATCCCGAAACCTTTTGTTAAGCCATAAACAATCCATACAAACCAAATAAATCAACTAGCATAATCATTTATCTTAACCGGAAGCAATTGAAACAAACATAGACATTATAGCACCGCAATTGCACCGAAATTTTGTAAGCCTAAACAATTGATATCAAACAACAACGAAAGATAACAATAGTTTTTCTTAACCGGAAATAATTGAATCACAATCAAACATCCATACACAAATAATGGCAACATCAATTGTACCGAAAATTTTGTTAAGCAAAAGCAATAAATATATGAAATAAAATCATGCTTTTCTTAAACAGGAAAACAATTAACTAACAAAAATTTTACCTCAAATTCCGCATCCTCTTCTCTTCTTAAGATATGTCATGAAGCGCAAGTTCACTTATAACTCTCCCCCATTAAAGTTGTCATCCTCCCGCCAAAACAAAAGAACAACAACAAAGAGCAACCTTTACCAGACAAAGGTTGAAAACCGGTTTAACTATGCGATGCAAAAGTTGAAAACTCGAAACACATATGCTTTTATGCTAAACCAAAAGATTCAACATAGTGTGACTTTTTCACATATTGTTTCTACAGGAACCCCTCATGATCCTTTAATAAAGCCTACCAACATGGGCTAGAACTTAATCCCGCTAAATCAAAAAGTCACCCAAACCATAAGGGTTCACATCATTATGAGATCGATTATTAAGGTTATGAAAACCGAAATCAAACATCCCATAAACTCAAATGCAATACTCCATAAATATTAAAAAAAGAATCAAGTATTGCAATTACCTCTATCTTGTAGGGAATTGAATTGCGAAACCAACGCAAAAAGAATGAGGTCATTCCGATTTCGGACGAAGAAGTTATGGGAAAAACAGTTTTACACTTCTTCATATGGGGACCTCTCACTAGGATCGGTTCCCAACATTGCACCTATCACTAGGATCGGTTCCAAAGAGTTACTTGTGACGGATCACAACACTAAACTGTTTTTGACATAACTTTTGCATACGATGTCCGAATTCGGTGATTTTTGGCTCATTCTAACCGTAAAAACAAGAGCTACACATATATGATCAGTAGATATCAACATCATAAACTAAAAATTACCGTTTCTATCGAAACCTCAAATATAGATAGAGAAAGTATGAGTATAGAAGAAAAGAAATCTCCCTAAAGATGTTAATTAGTCATATAATAACCGAGAGATCACGTGCTCAGTTTCATGTATTTCCTCACCTTTCAAAAGATTGAGCACCAAGGCAAGCATGCACATTCTAACACAACTAGGTTGTGTTGAGTTGAGCTTTGTCTTGTTCGTCATGAGTGACTAAGACAGAATTATCATTCTTGACCTCTTGCTTGATTTGTTTTCTCTTGTATCTCTTGTTTTTATTCTTTGACTTGTGATGAAGAGTGTCATTATCACAACCTTTACTAGTACAAGAGATTTCAGACATGATGTCTTTCTTTAGTCTTTCAAGAAGACTCTTATAATTATTGTCACCAACAATTAACAGCTGAGAGTCATTCTTGTGACTAACTTTTTGTCCCTTATTGGCTATGGAGGACTTCGGGACCCATTTAGAGTTGGGTTTCGCAGGAGAAGCTTTCTCCTTCACACCATTAGGACGATTGTCCTTTTGGATACTTTGCAAAACAACTTTTCTCTAATTTGGAACATCATATCTTGTCTTAGCATTTGCAAAATCATCTCTTTTTCTATAATAGGGTCTTTTATAAGATGTCTTTGACGAGCGATGGGAAAAACATGATTTATCATTATAAGAATTCTTTTGCCTAAACTTTGGACAATATCGATCTGAGTTCCTTTGGGGAGCAATCTTAGCCAATTCGTTTGATACAAAAGAAAGTGTATCTTTTAACTTACGAATATTGCACCCCCATTTCACATGCCCTTTATTACTACAATAACAACAATGCTTAGTAACATACGAAGTGTGAGTTTTAATGTTACCTTTTTGTGGATCCTCTTGTATTGGAGCTCGATGATTTTTCTTCCTCCTCTTCTTCTTCTTATCTTTGTTCAACTTTGTTGCTTACTTGTCATTAGCAGAAGTGCTCTCTTTGATTGTCGTACTTGAAGAGAATGGTTGAACATGATTCTTAGGCTTGACTGGTTTTACTTCTTTATAAGAAATACGAGCATTTTTTACATCAGTGGAAGCCTCTGGTTTAGAAGAATTTTTATCTTTAACAAATTTTACCTCTTTGCTAATATTTGAAGCATCTATTCCCTTATAGCCCAATCCTCGTGTATCACGATGATTTCTACTTGCTTCTAACATTGAGGTTAAATTGTTTAAGCTAGCATTGAACTTTTTAAGGACCAAATTTTCTTCTTTCAACACCTTGATTTTCCCAAGAGCACTAGCTAGATCAGCCTCAAGGCGTTTTTCTCGGGAGAGATATTCACCTTCTTTCTCTTCAAAACTCTTTTGTTGAGAGTTAATCCTTGCATCATAATCAGCAAGTTTCTCTTCCAAGAAATGTACTTTTTCAAGAGTAGCATCACGATCTTTCTCTAAAAGCTCCGCTCGACAAAGACTAGTGCATACTTTGTCTTTAAGACTCTGTATTTGTTGTGATAATTTTTCTTTCAGCAAGTTATGCTCTTCATCAAGATTTTGAAACTTTAAGGTTAAATCTCGTTCTCTTTCAAGTGCTGAAAGAAATTCATTAGAACAAATAAGAAATTGTTTACTCAATTCCTTTAGTTCAGATGTTTTTACACTTGATCTTTCATCAGAAATCTCAAGCATAGAACTCAAAATATTCTCGTTATCAAAAAGACATTTTTCAGAGTCTGAATCATTGCTTTCGAATACAGGGCTTAACTTAGTATCGTCTAGAGAACATTCAGACTTATTCTCAGAAGAGAAAGTAGAACTTGATGAAGAAGCTCCTCTTAAGCATTTCTTAAAATCAAAACTTTCAACCTCTTGCGATACGTTAACTGAGTCTTTCTTTAGTTTTCTCTCTCGCTTAACTTTACTTTGACTCATATCTTATAGGTTGGATCGCATCAAACACAGATTGTTAGATCTTTTCGTGTTTGCCTGCTCTGATACCAATTGAAAAGACGAGGGCACCAAAATATACCTCAATCTAAAACTTTTCCACCTATAAGTCATTTCTCCAAAAGTGATTGTCTATAGACCGAGTCAAGACAATACAACTAATCGGTTCATACTTCGTGTGATCATCTATGGATACGAGATCGAGACAATACGACAACAAGATAACTTGTGTGATTGACTATGGATACAAGATCGATACAATACAACAACGAAGTATGTGTACTTGATAAATGGTTCGGACTTAACCAAACACAATAGGATTACTATCAAGTAAATAAGAATTAACGTTTGTATATTTTACTTCTAATTATAATAAAAACAATTATAATTGCGGAAATAGAAAAGTAAAAGACACAACAAGATTTTGTTAACGAGAAAACTGCAAATGCAGAAAAACCCCGGGACCTTGTCCAGAATTGAATACTCTCAGGATTAAGCCGCTATACAAAATCTAAACCAACTTCGTATAGTTGAGACCAAGCAATTAAACCTATAGTTCACCTAGTTCCGTCTGTATCCCTGCGCCTCCAACTTGTTAATAAGTCACGCACTTGGAACAATTCCTTTGGTTCGTATTCCAAACAGTAAAGGAACAACAAATCTGTTCGGTAACAACTCTTTTCAATCAAGTGATATGAGTTCGACAGAAGGATCTTCCGTTTATCCCAATAAACTCCTTTGTCGGGTCCTTAGATCAATCTCTCAACAACTACCGAAGTAATTGTTAGACTATGCAATCAATACTATTAATCACAAAGAAGTGTATTGATGCCGATCTACTCAACTAATTAATCCAATCTATCACAAAGATAAACCGATTATAGTTGGATCCCTTTCCAGCCGAAACAAGTATTGCGCACACCAAAGATTATGAACCCAAAAAGTCTTCTTGTCTTCAAATCTTCTTTGATCTTCAATCAGCACCTGCACACAATCAACTTGAATCTCTTGTGATCAATCACACACAGAATGGAGTCTGTTAACGTTGGATTATCAAAGGACGTCTTTAGATCTACAAACAGTCTAAAGATCCCCGTCGAAACTTCGATCTAGTTTGAGTGAATCTTATATCAGAAGAGAAGATTCTCAAGCGTAAACAAACTAGGTGCAATCAAAATTCAACAACCGTTTGTCAATCAAATCAATCGAAAACTAAAATAAACTGCAATTATCTAGTTTCCCACCAACGGTACTAATAGATTTTCCAATCCCAAAGAAGTCTTTAAACCTAGCGTCCATAAGAGATTTCTCCTAATTAGGGTACTTTCCTCTTCGATAGGCGGCTCCACCAGTAACAACACAACTGAGGTAGTTTTGCTGGCTCTGAGGATTAGTTTGCTAGAAATTAAAACTTCAATATTTATAGACAAGGAAGTTTGGACACCAAGGAATTTCCAAAACCGAATATTCTCAAAGATATGCAATAAACACAAAATCGGTTTTCATAACTCCTGGAAATGCACTGTCAAAAAATTGACCGAAATCCCAATAGAAAAATCTATAATCAGTAAATGCACAATACTAATTACTATTTTATAAAGATATGCATTTAATTGCTGGAAATTAAATAGCATAAAAAAACTAAGAAACCTTAATTAAAAGATTCTCAATTTATTTCGATCCTGGGATTTAGCTATTAAGGAATATCTTTGAACAATTAATGATAAGAGTTACTGCACATGTTCAAAGCATGTCGACATCTTTACTTTGCAAGTCCTTTTTCATACTTACAATCTTGGAAACGATTTGCCACACTTCAAAACGAATTTAGAATTGGGTTCATCTGACTTCCAAGAACTATGTGATTGATTATCCTATCAAATCTCCAATCATGGGTTTCACGGTTCTACCAAAACAAGTTCGGTTCTACCTCCATGTGAGTACTGTGCATAGTCATGCTAGTTACCAAAACTCGGTTGACTAGGTAATAGGATTGGTTCCCCACATACTTATGGTAACTACATGTATTTGGTTCACATGTCCATAGGATCGGTTCCCCCATCTTCTAAGAACTTGTTGCACATGTTCATAGGATCGGTTCCCCCATCTACTAAAAACGTGTTGCACCTCTTACAAGGATCGATTCCCCTCTTATAAATTTGTTGCACCTCTTACTAGGATCGGTTCCCCAATGGCTAGATAAAAGTTGTTATTTACAAGGCCTTGATCATACCATCTTGAGTGATTACTTAAGATCGGTTTCACTAATAAAAGTCATACCAATACATAAGTCAGTCCTTGTGAATAGTTTTACCAAGATACATAAACAAGTTTATGAGCGGTTATACTAAACACACATATTGGTAATTCAAAATAGATTTGCAATGAATAACAATACCAATAAGCCTAGCGATTTCCTTTTTGATTCACAAAACGAGTTTATAAACTTACTTCCTTTAAACGAATGTAAAACATTGTTTCCTAGGATGAAATCTTCACTCATACCCATACATAATCTCAATAGCATTCATATGATCATGTTGATGTCTTATATACAAAGTTTAATGGTTAAGCAATAAACCTCGTACTGTATTCCTTAATACTACGTCTAACTAGAGTATAATCATTCAAACATCTTCGCAGTAATGTTTTCAATATGCACGACTTGAAAGATACGTTAGGGAATGAAACAGTTTAATTTAAATATTACTAACCTCAAGAGGAAGGATGATGTTGTCGTTGTAGCTCCATACTTCTTCACATTCTTCAAGTCTTCATGTAATACTTGTAAGTCTCATATCCTAACACTTTCAAGATAACCTATACAAAGTTGACTCTAGTATATAATCAAGCGACTTTTTAAATGAGTTTATATTCACTAAAATATGACAACCAAACTTGACATACCAACGCTTGGTGGGTTCAACCGAACTATGCTCTAACACATTTTATTCCTTTTACCCGAATCACTAACAATATCTTCCACATCAGTACTCGGATTAATCTTACTACCAATGTTTTTTTTCCCTTTAAGAGGGACCGACATATCAGCCTTTCCCCCTAAATCATCATCAATTATGCTACCTTACGTGGCATTTTTGCAGTATGGCTCGCTGCACTTTGCTCTTTTTTTTCCTTATTCAAAGCCATGGCCATAACCATCTAAGGTTCCTTTACAACTTGCACTCTCATATGTTTCATTTCAGTATACGATTGAACTAAAGACATTATTGGTGGAATAACAACGTCAACTTTGTCCTCCTCATCTTCATCAGTCTCATTAACTACCCATCTGCAACCTCCTAGTCACTATCCTCATCTCCCAATTTTATATTTATTTTTAGTTTCAAAACCAACTATAGCCAGCAACATGGGAGATGTAATTCCTGTTGTTTTTGAATAATAATTTCACTCCCATTAGAACTTTGCTCAATTACCGGACTTTTGTTAGAATCTAAAGCTTGTTGCATAGCTTTAGCTAAGTCTTCATCAGACTTTTGTGGTTTTTTGGCTGCCTCTTTGTTAGCTTAAAGGAGAGTTTTGTGTCACAAGGTAGATTTGGGGTCACAATCTAAATTCTGAGTCATGAAGCATAGTTCAGGCTGCAATTGCAACTTTTGAAACCATGTGCAAAACTTTAAGTCCCAATGAAAATTTTGGATATCGCGCCAAATTTTGATCACAATCGTGAGTCAATATGCTAATTTTGGTTGTCTCGGTAGATTTAAAGTCACTATGACAAATTTGGAGTCACCATTGGATCATAACATAGATTTTATATTGCAAAAAAAGTTTTTGACTATGAGATAAATTTTAAGCCATATGCCGAAAGGATTAGGATGGTTTTTTTCTTTTTTTTTTTATAAACAAACACCGATATATTAAAGAGAAGCCAAGATTACAGAATTTAAGATAGGAACAGAGTTCCCTCTTAGTCTATCCAAAAACAGAGCCTTTATATCACACATAAGAGATTCAACAGAGAAATTAAGGCTACTAAAACTTTTTGCTATTCTATCTAAAAAAAACAGTAAAGATTTGCTCATAAATTGAAAACACACATTGCTAAATGAATTAAACAGACTAAGGCATTTCGTGATATTGTTTTGTTCTCTCCAGTGAGGCTAAAATTGATCGTCTCCATTGATTGCAGAAACAAGGTTTTTGCAGTCGTTCAAAAAAATGCAAGACTCAATCTCCAGTTCTTTAATCCACAAGAACGCATGTAGAAATGCCTTCGCTTCATCATCTAGGGGGCTTGCTGCCCATCCCGATCCTGCCCTGTGCTCACTATAGCATCCTGAAACATTGTTTATTGAAATAGCAAAGCCCATTGAGTAGTCATCAACTTTAAAAGAAGCATCAAATTTCACAATCCATTCAAACTTTCTGCATCCCCCAAGTTTAGAGAATTTTGAAGATTCTTAGCAACTTGAATTGGTTTATTCTTAGGAATGCTCATAAAATCTTTTTGTATTTTGAAAACTAAATAAACAGGATCTGGGTTAACATGATTAAAAACAACATCATTCCTATGATTCCAGATGGACCAAAGAGTGAAAGCAATTTTTGAAATATCTCTTCTAATAATATTATCATTCATACAAGCTTGAAACCAGTCTTTAATATTATTGCTTTGATTTAAATTAGTGATATTCATAAAAGAAAGAGCAAACCAGATACTTTTAGCAAATTTGCATTCCAAAAATAAGTGATTTTCATCTTCAATTTGACTATTAGAAAAAAGACTGCAACAACGATATGCATGTTTGTTATACGAAACATTCGATTTCCTAAAGGTAACACTTTGGAAACAATTTCCAACATAAAAGTATAATTCTAGGAATGCAGTCTATTTTCCAAAGAGATTTCCAAAAATATTTTTCAGTATTAAATGTGTCTTTGTTAGAGAGGAAATTGTACACAGATTTAGTGGTACATTCCCTTGAAACAGTAGACTTCCATCGTATTCTATCACGCATATCAAAATTCAAAGTGATAGATTTAATTCTATTATGCACAGAAGGGTGGATATATTTTTCAACAATCTCATTATTCCGATTCCCATTTCCATCGGTTAATTGATTCACAGTTTTAGGCAAACTATCATCTATAAAAATAGGAGTAAGCTTAGAAGATTGATTAGGAAACCAAAAATTAATCAGACCATATGTTTATATTAGACCACAGTTAACCTGCCATTCATAGTTAGACCCTATGGCATCTAGCCCTTTCTTAATACTACTCCAAATCAAAGACTTATTATAATTTCTACAATAGATTAACGGGTTATTTTTAGGAAAATACTTATGGTGTAAAATTTGAACCCAAAGGCAACGGATAAGATGTTCTGTATGGCATTTGATCTGATGATGAGTCTGAATCTTTCATGTTATTGAAGCTTCAGAGTATCTAATAGGGAGAGCATATCCATAGCTCCTACAAGGAATATCAATTTACTGGGAAAAGTACCAAAACCCATAAAAACCGCGGTATTCCCGGTAAACTATTATACCCATTAGTAGTGTTGCATTCCCCAATCTTGCTTAGGGTGTCTACTTAATCTAATTTTGTCTTGTCAAACAACCGTATTTGGACGATTTACACGACTGTTACAACCGTTGTATCAAACGATTTTCTATAAAACGTTTTTTATTTGAGTGTCAAACAACCATTTTACCGGGAAAACGGTCAACAACCCTGTTTCGTTCTTCAAGAAATTTTCTTACATCATGTCCCAAAAATCCGTCATGGCTCAGTCGTCGTCTCTATCCTCAAATCTTAACAGTCAATACAACCCAGGCCCAAATCGAGGGTATTTTGGTGAGTTAAAACCAAAATTAGGAGGGAGAACCGCTTGGTACATATAAAAAAGGGGGAACAATCTGTCACAGAAGTATTTGGATTGATTGATGATGGCAAAATTTTCAGTTGACAGAGAAGAAGATGAAGAAGAAGATAGAGGAGCAGGAACAAGCAGTTACATTAGCAGCAGTGAAAGTCCAAAACATAAGAAACAGAAGGTGGTTCCAAAGAGATCAAATGATGAAAAAAATAAAGATCAAGAAGAAGTGATGGTAAAATCAGAAAAGGAAGAAGGTATCAATAGTAGTGGTAGCAGTATCTCTGTCACCTTAATTGATCCAGAAGTACTTGATTGTTCAATTTGCATGGAACCCTTGACTCCACCCATTTTTCAGGTAACCAATTTCATTATTTGGGGGTTTTTCTTTGATTCATTATTACCTGAGATTATCAAATTCATATCTGGTTATATCATGTAGGTTATCGATTATAATCATCCTTTTAATTATTTTTGGTGTTTGAGTAGTTAGGATTAGGAGTACTGCCTTACAAAAGTTACCAATTGGGGTTAGTTTTTATTATGCTTTATGTTTACGATGGTAATAAATGAGGCTAGTGTCATGTCAAAAGAAGTGCACCAATCTAATGTGTGCGTGTTTGAACTGAATTCAGTGTGAGAATGGACATATAGCATGTGCACCATGCTGCACTAAGCTTGGGAACAAATGCCCTTCCTGTTCATGGCCTATCGGCTACAACCGTTGCAGGGCTATTGAAAAGGTTATTGAATCCATCAAAATATCATGCAAATATTCACGATATGGATGTAAAGAAACATTTAGTTACAAACAGAAAATTAGTCATGAAGAAAAATGTATTTATGAACCTTGCACATGTCCTATCACTGATTGTACGTTCACTGGGTCATCTGAACGATTATATCTTCACTTCAGCAGCAAACACTGGGCCTCTGCTAGGCGTTTCCAGTACAATTCCCCTTTTGCAGTTTCATTTGATAAAGACGATTCGTTTATTATCCTCCAAGGGGAAGAAGATGGACGTCTCTTTCTTCTGAACAACCGATTTGAACGTATTGGAAATGCGGTGTCAATGAGTTGTATAGGGCCTAGTACTGTCAAGGGAGGGTTCTCATACGATCTTATCTCAGAATATGGGCGGACCTCTCTTAGATTAAAAGCTTTCACCAATAGCTTTAATGGGCAGACAGAACCTTCTACTTCTGTGGAGTTCCTTCTGGTTCCATACAGTTTTTATCGTTGTTTTGGGCAACTCAAGTTGGAGGTTTGTATTCGGAGTTGTAGAGAATTCAGTTGAATCAGTGCTTGGTCAGTTGGTGAAACTCCTGTTGTACAATATGTTTATGTTGGCTTGTTGTCTTTTAACATTCTGTAAAATATTGTACATGATACGCCTACCATCTCTGTAATCTATGTTGTAAACTTCCTGTGTGCATTCGAACTATTCGTAAATGCTTAAACCCACTTTCCATTGCACCTTGTATATGTCTTTCTACGAAGTCATGACTGTGATTAGTTTGTGTGTAGTTTCTCTAGAACTAGCTTTGGGAACTTCAGAAAATACGGTCATTTTCTGGCAAGTAGATCAGTTATGTTTCCTGTGAAAGGCTTTCCTCAGAGAGCCTACATCTTCCGCAATTGGTGGTTTTGGGGTATTTTAAGTACTGGCACCTGATGTGCTTGCAATTCATTTCATGAGAATTTTCGATGTATTAGTATTTAAAATATTCTGATTTTCATGTAAATTTGTTGGAACTTTTAACATTTTACTAACAACACTGAACTTTTGGTCTTCGGCCCTGGAGTTGAAACATGGTTCATTGTCTAGTTTAGGTATGTCTTGCACCAAAAATTTTTTACTGTGGAGTTTTCTCAAGCTGCACTGAGGTCTATTAAGAGGTGATATCTTCTATTTTCAGGTCACAGGAGGCAGATAAGAACTAGCATGTTGGTCTATTTGGAAGCAGAACAAGGAGGAATGTGCTGGTTCATATGAATGCTTTCTGCTTTCTTTCTCAAATATGGTTTGCGCAGGCTTAACTTGCTTTCCACATATGACCCAATCCCTGGTAAGTTTTTTTTTTTTTTTTGCTAACACATGATGAGTTGATTTATTAAGACTGTAACTGAATGACTTACTCAAGAAAAGTACAAGAACTTGTTGTGGTTGTGGAAAATAAGGTGAAAGAAAGAGTGCATTAAGGGAATAAGGGTTGTCAAATGTAGGGGTATCAATTTGTCGATGAAGTGATCAAATTTGTCACCAATGATTAAGGCTCTAGTTCTAGTATCTTAGGGGTATCAATTGAGGATCTAGTATGTTTGTCAGTTGTTGTTGGGAATTATGATAAAGATATCTTTCAGCGGTTTCATTTTTTCCTTTGAAAAAAGGAAAATCGATTAACGAGTTGTTATGTACGGGTATCCAGGATCTGTTTTGGGCTGAATGATGGAACCCATTCATGTTGAATTTGCATAAAGACACAAAATAGTATAGTTCACATGAATATCATGTACATTTTTATCTTTATTTATTTATTTATTTTTGATTGGCAAAGAAAGATCATTTTGATAAAAAAGAGGGTACAAAAGACTTATACCGCCCTAGAACAAGAGAAAAGAAAAATGAACAAAGATGATATCAAGCTACCACTTTGTTTTGTTATGTTGTCGATGTTTTAGGAAGGTTCTAGAATTTTCTAGAATCGTCTAGGTGTTTCCTTATTTTGGATTAGCTAGAGGTTTCCTGATTTAGTTAAACTCAAGGTTTCTTTTCTTAGCTATGTTTAGGTTTCCTAGTATAACTCATATACTTGGAAGACAAGTTTGTAACCTATATAAATAGGTGTATAAGTCTTAGGGAAACATACACAACACAATCTAGAGAAGAGTTCTCATAACTAGAGAATTTTAGGGTTTAGAACGTTTTGTTCATAGAGAATTGTTTGGGGTTTGTGAACAGCATCCTGCTGGTCATAGTTTTGGTTTAATTCTCTGTAATTTGTTCTATAATAAGAGTTGATCGTAGCCGTTTGTGGACGTAGGCATGTTGCCGAACCACGTTAAATCTTGTGTCTTTCTTGTTTCGTTTAGTGCATCTAGTTTCTGTTTTCTTTAGTTCTACATTGATCCAAAGAACTATTAGTGTCTCTGTGGAGGTCTTAATCCTAACATGTTTATGGAGGGTCAAAGTTATCTTTAGGAAGTTTAATCCTTGATGTGTTAGAAAAGGACATTCTGAGGCTTATGGGACAAAACTAAGCAATTAACAAGGGTAGTTTTACAAGTGTCACCAAATTATTGACAAGCATTCATGTTTTATGTCACCCTTCATGTCTAAATACATGGTAATGATTAGTAGTAATTATCATCTAAGAAATATTTGCTATCGTTAAATTTGGATTCCTTTTCCTCTTCGCAATTGTATATTAAGTCGTCCATTACCTCAAAGTTGCTTCAGGCCGGAATATGTTTTATGAACATCCTTAAGCAAGAAGTACAGTCATATTCATGTGTGGTTTCTAGCCTTACTGTAGTTGTATAATTCTTAAAGCTGTTTTTATTGACTTGCAAATGAGGGAGTTTATTAGTAAAAACACCAAATCTTCTTGGTTCGGACTCGGGTAATATAAAGTTAGTTCAATCATCTAGTAGAAGGATTTTTTACTTGGGAAAAACAGTTTAAGGTGAAGATTTCCTTGAATTGAATGTCTTCCAGACTCTTTGAAGTCGACATTTGAGTATTTCTCATCGTGATCTGGAGATTCTGGATAGTAGTTAAGAGGACTTTCACTACCATGCTGCTTAACAAACTCATGACACCTTGTAGTCATTTATTGATGGGTGATTATGACTGTAGTATAGTTATATTAAAACTTTAATATCATTTGAAAACTCAACAGCTCAATTCTAGGTATCCCTAAGGGTTGGATTAAGGAAAAGAAATCAGAGAATCCCACACGAAACCATATTATTTGGTCAGGAGCTTGACTTTCTGAGGCAGATATTTAAGAAAATATAAAATACAATGTTTTTGGATTCAGATATGCTGGCAGAACTCACTCCACCCTAAGGAAATAAAATATGCAGGAGAAGTAACATCAATGGTCCCATATGTTTTGGTAATTTTATATAGTTTATGCGATTTTCACATATTAAGATATGTTATTTAATATGGTGGTTTGATTTTGTTGTCTCAGATCTTACATGGGTAAAGAAGACACTCAAATGTGTTAGGGTAAGATGTTACGGTGTAATTGACTGTTTGAATCTCGACAAATACATGCTCCAGTATTCTACCTTCATGCAGCAGCATCAAAATAGCAATGGTATGTTCGATACTGGTGAAATTTATGGAGCTGACTATGCTAGTGTCACAGTATTCTGGGAGTACTTCAAGATGTCTACTTGGGTCTTGCTGCCTGGCTCAAACTTCAAATAGAGAATGAGAAGTCAGCTCTATTGTTATCAGCTTTCACAAGGGGGAAGAAAATCATTGTGAGCAAAAGAAAATGTTGTAGCACCAGCACCTACGTGTAGATCCCATAAACATGTGTGTACAAAAGGAGCATGATTGGAGTTGTTAGGAGAAAAGCGTGTGGCAGGAATCAGCACTCCATTTAAAGGTAGTTTGTTAAACTATGTGAAATTCTTCGACATCTAAGAGCTTAAGAAGATCACAGATATATGACACTGTATGGACTTAAATAAGTAGGGCCAGTTATGGACTTGAATTAACAGTTTGCCTTTTTCCTGTATGCATTTTAGGTAGAGCTTGTTGTGCCAACCAAGATTTGAAAGGTTAAGCCAATGTCAAAGTGCCTGCGTGTTATCTGAGACATGTCCTTCTCATTTACTCTGGTTTGTATGCGTGGTTTAGGTAGTGATGTCGAGGATAGATAAATTGTCAGATTTTCTGATTTGCCTTATTTGGAAGCTTAATGTTGAGCATTGAGTTGCGCCTGCACCACCAAGAATTCCACTGTGTTCCCAGAACATCACACGATAAATTGAACCCTGATATAGTTAAACTCAAGGACTTCTTTGTGCCATTCTTGCCATCGGAGTTTTTTTATTTGTCCAATTTAGGGGTCAGTCCCAGCCTGGTTTGTGCTTGTCCTGCCTTAAAGATTACAACACCAAGACAAGTAAAGTTCAGTCAAATTATTATTACACTTGTAATTTCAAAGCTCATATCGTTACTTGAAGTTATGAATTACATCCAAAAATTGTGGATGCGATAAAGAGATGGTTTCATCTTGAATTCATAAAGCTATCACCAAACTAATTTATTTATTAATTGACCCCATCTCATTAAACACCAATTAACCCTACTTGGCTACATTTGAAAGAAGAAAAGAAGGGGAGATCTTTAATTCTTGGGCGAGAAGAATTGTAGGAACTACTGTTTCCATCCTTGACTACTACACCTTATTGGATGTCATTCAAGCACTTGGCCATTTTGTTCAATAATGCAAGTTTTATGGGCTCCATCATATTTATTTATTTGATTCTTGGAACTTCCTTGTTCCAACTATTCTTTGATCATTATCAAGATTCATTAATACTACTACTCAAATATCAGAAACTACTAGATTTGAGAGTAATATGTGGACAACAATACAGATTCCAGATTTGTCTAGGTCATCACAGGGTACATTTAAATGAAATATGATGATGCGTTACTATTGGACCATTGGCATATGATCACATACACATTACCATTTTTACAGTGTAGAGAGATCTTTATGCATCACCCCCTGACACCATTTCACATTCTAGTGATACATTTCATGCATGATCCGTCACCATAACCATACCGAAAATATTTACTTTTTGATAGTTTTCACAAGGACAAATCTAGTTTAGGAAATAATGAAATAAGCAAGAGCCCAAGAGGAGATGCACCTAGCCATGAACGATGCAATCTTGTCTCAACCGATGATTCGCAAATCTTATTATTTCTCGTTTTTAGAATCACATCTCTTAATATCTATTCTTATTAAAAGCTCCGCAAAGGGTAGTGAATTTTTAGAGAAAGACATACCGGTAAGTACTGTATTACGCGTGCCCCGAGCAGTATAGAATTTCCCACTCGCTTGCAATCTAGTTATTATGGGAACGATCTAAAAAGTTAAACTACCTAAAAGATATACAAGAATTTGATGACAATCAAAAGGATTAGACGTTTATTATTGACTACTAAGAAATATTTAAATAGAGATTAGAAAAGAATAAAGAAAAAGGTTAGCTAGAGCCTAGAGACTACACTAAAACTAAAGGGAGCAAAGTGAAAAGCAAATGAAAAAAGAATTTCACAGTAGTTTCCCAACAAGGCTCAAGCTAACAAAATAGACAAATAAATATGAAGTTTTAAACTTAAAAGGTTAAAGCTAGCTGCCTTGCTTCCCCATAATCACAATATCACAAAGGCACTTTAGCTTAGCATGATTTTGGGTGGCAATAAAAGCAAAATTTTATTCACACAAAGACAAACTTTTCTTATTATTAAAAAAATCAATTATTTTCTGATCATCAAATCTAGCTATCATTCACCTCCTTATATATATACCATAACACCACACCATAATTTTTAGTACCCCAAAATCTCTTCTTATATCTCTTCCTGTAACAACTCCCCTCCTTCCCTCAAAGACTTCTCCCTTTATCATCTCATCTCCTTTACTATCAATATTACTGCTTATCCCAATACCTTTTGATTTTAACTTTTGAGTCGGAAGTTCTTCATCGAAGAGAAATGGGTGTTCTTGATAACCTTTCAAACTTTTGCACTGTTACAAGCACTAGAAAGAGCAAACGCAAACCAATGCAGGTAGATATTATTACTTAGTTACTTTAATCACTGCATGTGTGTGTGTTTGTGTTCTCTTTGTAACTTTGCTTTTTTTCTCTCCCTCCCTCAATCTGTCTGTTGTTGTTGTTGTTTCTCTAGCTTACAAAGAGATACAAATTAAGCACCTTAAAACAAGTTTCTTTGTTTTTTATCCTGCAGACAGTGGAGATCAAAGTGAAAATGGATTGTGATGGCTGTGAAAGGAGAGTTAAGAATTCTGTTTCCAATATGAAAGGTTTGCACTTTCACTACGTACTGCATTAAAACCACCACCAACACTTTTATTTGGCTAAAACCACCACCATAGAATATCTTCTTTTCCAACAAAAAACCCATTTAACAATATACTGTACAACTCAAACATGATACTACTTTCTCTTCATCTAGGCTGTATTAATTAACATCTACCCATGTAAACATTAAATGGGATGTTCTTGTGAACCACTTTGACCTGGGTAGCTAGTGTGTTGCACTTACTGCTTCAACCATGTTGGAGCTTGGACCACATTTTTTTCAAAATAATTTTCACCTTAAATTTTTGCGTAAGAAGGGTAAAAGCTTCTTAAATCATCTGAGCAAATATTAAAGTAGTAGTTGTAATAAAAGTTTATAACTATGGCAGTATGGCGTGTGAAAATTTCTTGTCTTCAATATTTTTGGTCAAGTCAACATTTGGTGAAGTATAATTACTGACCAATAACGTCATTCAAATTTTATATGATCAATAATTTCAGAAAGTACTGATATACAGAATTTCTGCCTGAATTATATATAGAAGAAAATTCCAAATTAGCATGACTATGTCTCTAAGAATGGGTTTCTCTGTTTGTTGTCTTTTATCTCCTATTGTTTTCAATTCTGTTGTCCAACAGATGACAGGGTTAGGCATGTTGCACTCTTTTGATACTGTCACGGTGAAGCATGAATATGTGTTTTGTCCTATTACATCCTTAAAGGAAAT
The DNA here is from genome assembly GCA_023531105.1 of Papaver atlanticum. NCBI lineage: Eukaryota > Viridiplantae > Streptophyta > Magnoliopsida > Ranunculales > Papaveraceae > Papaver > Papaver atlanticum. Next base: position 264,075 of record JAJJMB010005871.1, on the reverse strand, counting down.
GGCCTGAAAGGCTGAAAATCTGTCTTTCTTAAACTCTGATTTATATGTTTCATGATATAGATTTTTTGTTGGATTTTTTTTTTCAGGGGTGAGATCGGTGGATGTAAACAGAAAGCAAAGCAAAGTGACTGTTTCAGGATATGTAGAGCCGAATAAAGTGTTAAAAAAGGTACAGAGCACGGGAAAGAAAGCTGAGTTCTGGCCGTACATTCCTTATAATCTAGTTGCCTATCCTTATGTAGCTCAAGCTTACGATAAGAAAGCACCATCTGGTTATGTGAAAAACGTGGTTCAAGCACTGCCTAGTCCAAACAATCCCGATGAAAAATTGACGACCCTCTTCAGCGACGATAATCCTAATGCATGTTCCATCATGTAATTAAATGTGCGTCAAATGTAGTACTAGTTCCCGAGCTGGTTGTCCAGTCTATCTAATTAATTAGTTATAAATGTACCAGGTTTGCCTGTTTTTAGTCATTTCTGTGGACTTGATATGGAGACTAAGATGAGTAGTTTATGAGATAAATTTTCAAAAAATGGTAAACAAAAACACAGCCCTGGCTAGCTAGTGGTGACGTGGTACGTTTTAAATCGTTCATGTTTCTACTGAGTTTTAGCAGATTCTTAGTCGTTCATTTTTTCTAGTGAGTTATGGTAGATTCTTGATCGTTCATTTTTCTAATGAGTTTTTATTTTGCAAGATAAATTTCTTGTTCAAACTTCAAACATGATGTTCTGGTGTCTACATGCACATTAAAATGACTCGCACCCATCATGACTCGTAAATTATGTAAATGTACTTACTAAACAATGATATGGATGTTGAGTTTTGAAACGCTTATAAAAATCTTTTCAGATTTTCTTGTCCTTCTTTTCTACTGTCAAGTTTTAATAATTCTTTAGTGTTAGCTTGATTGCTATATCCAACAAACCTGATTTACATGTCTCCAATTTCATGTTCCTTGGAAGAAGAAGACAAATAAAATAGAATGAAACAACATCGGTAAATCTAAATCTTAAAACACTTTATTTTATTGATTAAATTGATTATGCATTAGATTTGGATGACCAAATAGATAATAAAGTTTAATTGCCATGATTCTTGGAGTGTCTTTTGCTGAAAAATAGGCACGCACAACACTAAAAACGATATTAAAAATTATGTAAACCAAAAACAGTAGATCGTAAATCATCGAGGTTGCTTGGACCATTATGGGTGCAAGCGTTAATCGAAGCAGGTGCAATCCAAAGGGCTAACCCATAGGACCGATAAACCGTTAGACAAAAAAGATAAAGGTTCCGGCCAACATTTCCCGATGGGCCATTAAGTGTTATTTTATTTTTTTGAAGCAGTGCAAGTGTTAATTGAAGCACCAAAGGATTAACTCAAAGGAGCAGTAGACCGTTAAACAAAAAAAAAAGATAAAGGTTCCGGCCAACATTTCCCAACTTCTGATGAGTAAAAAAAAAACATTTCTCAACCCCTTAAGGTAGCCGTCAATTGTCACGTTGCCGTCAAGAAATGCTGCCGGAAGAAGACAAGGAAAAGAGGGCCAAAGTTGTCCAGTAAATTGAATGGTAGGGGTGGTTTGGTCTTTCTTTACGCTAGGAGTGACGACCGGAGGTCTCCGAGTCGTCCATTTTCTTTTAGTAAACATTAAAACTGTAACATCGGATCTAGCTGTCTGTGGTTCGAGTTGACCCACTGATTGAGTTGACGATTCAGTAAGTCCACCGAGTCAGGCAAACTATCAACGTATCAACTGTTCTCCACTGATTGAGCTACCTCCCCTAGTTGTGAGAGCAACAATTGTTTACTTAGTTTAGTTTAGGTTTACACTACGGACCTTCGCTGCTGTTGTGAAACCAGTTTGTTTGCCTGGTGCATTACATCACCACCTGTAATTATTGCTTTCACTCACATATTATTTGGTGGTGGAAAAACCTTGGAGCCGACCAACCTTCAATTAGAGATTTACCAACATAAACTCATTCTATTAGCTCAACAAGTAGAAATGCAAGCATTATGCCCCTGAAGAAAGTGGGCAAACATATTTATGTGGAAGCACACACTGCGGGTCAGAAAGTCCTGAATGCACATATTTTTACTGACAAAACTTTAAAAATGTAAAGTTGAGGATCTATCTTGGTGGATTCAGTTAAAACTCTGCAATACTCAGCAATTCAGGAAAGATGTCATCACTCGGGCAACAATCACTGATCGTGGCAAATTTTTAATAATTGAATCTTTACATGCTTGATGATTTTAAAAGTATAAACTTCGAATTCCATTTGCACCTGAGTGGAAATTTTCAATGACTTTTAGCAAAAATCACGACGAAAGAATCCAGATTGTCAAAGTCCTTGGCTTTGGTCATATGATAATTTAAGCTTTCCCTGTGGTGACCAACGATCTCCAATCAATCCACTGATACACAAATAAGGACAACACTATTGAAACTTCCGGATAATTCAAACAAGAGATCACGAACTTATCAAGAAAAATGGAAAAATGTTGTAGTTAAAGAGGAAGTAGTGATAGTTAGAGAGAGCAAATGAGCTGAGAGTGGCGACGTGTAACACTTGTTAGACATATGAATTCAAAAATGAAGATTTTAGATTAGTTTTTTTTTCCTTAATAAATGAAATGAATGGGCAGTACCTGTGATATTTAGGAAGTGCAAAAGGCACGCCCTAGTCAATACATGTACTTCATCCAGCAATGCAATGAGTTGATCAGAGCCTGAAACTTCATGCTTACTGGTCCTGCTTTAGCACAAAGTAAGCCGTACCAAGCAGACAAACAAGAAGAATCCATAATTTATGGGCCATGAAAGCACAGACCATTACAAAAAGCATGACTATATATAACTGATTGAAGCTTACAGTTTGGCGACAATGTAAAGGAAATATGAGGAAAGCAAACACTTGTATTAATGCCTTACAGTGAGAAAGCAGAACTATTATCTTGCTGAGCATAGATGGCAATCTGCGTTAGCAAAATGTATTACTAGTTTTTTGGAATTCGAGTATGTAAATCAGCAGCTAAAGGTTATGTAATCTCAACCATGCACAGCAAAACCAACTTACCTAGTTTTTGAATATGTCTTAAACACTTAGTAGTTAAAAGCAAGGAACAACCTAAGGGAGACGTGAAAATGACAGAAATTTTCAGTTCCTAAGACTACAAATAAGTTGGTAACTAATGACATTCCATATTTTCCAATTAAGCATAAACCCCTGCAATTGTTTATATCAGCTTCCTTTGAATGACAGGAAGCTATGTGCAATTCCAGAGAGTAAAACATTGTGAGTGCTTTCATCCAAATAACAGTGAATATCAAAACTTGTTCGCGAGCATACTAGCAATTGCCATTTCTATTCGGTCTAAGCAAAGTTCTTCAAGAAAGAAAAAAAAGAAAAAAAAAAGATAAACAACACTCAAATATAACCTAAGAATCTATTTAGTCTAAAATAGTTCTTCAAGAAAGAAATAAACAAACAGATCAACAACATTCGAATAAAACCTAATAATTTGGATACTAAACTGAAATGAGGTAAAACAACTAAAAGAAAGCAGAATAAGTACATGTTTTTCTTCCCATAACTAGCCATCCAGCCGGTAGGTTGCTACGGATAGAGTCCAGCAAATCATCAACACAATCAAATTTACTGGTTGCAGCTCCTTTAGGAATGAAGGTTTTTAGAGAAACCATGTTTTCCACTTGAGCCTGCAGCTGATAATCCATGGACGGGAAATAAATATTGTCATCATCACCAATACCACGGTTTAGGTCTTCATTCATCTTAGTTTGAAAAATTCCAGGATACCGGTAGGAGCATTATATCACCTTGAGATGTTTCTCGTGCAAATTGTACAAAATAAGACATTCCCCATTAAACCAATATAATAACACCTGATCAGAGAAAGCCAATATACGTGTAGGAGGCATAGCAGCAGAGGTGTCAAAGTACCAACAAGGGGGAGGTTGTAGTAAACCTTCCTGACCCTTAATCTGAAAATCGAAAGTCTTCTCCTTGAGCCATATTTGCTTGTCCTTGTCCTTCAATATATACATATGAACCTTGCAACAACAACAACATACACCCGTCTGATAATTACAACGATGGCCACGATGATCATTGCTGGATATTATCCTCTCAGAACGAGCAATACAAGGATATCCTTTAAACTCCAGAAGATGATCAACGACTAAATACTGACGCTCATTCGTTGCTGTTGTCAGAGTACATTCAGGTGGGAGTCCAATGAAGTGAATCTTCTCGTTGTGGAGGTCGAACGAGAGCAACATTTCAGTCTTGTCAGTACTATTACCAACTTTATTCTTCGTCCTCCAAAAAAGATCACCCCCGCAAAAGGTGGCTTGTCTACATAACGTTCTCGAAACTCTAGTTACCATTCGACTAGGAAAAGGAGAAAAACCTGGTGGTGGTGAGATACCTAAAGTATTAGTGATTATCTTTCTCCATGAATTAGTTCCCAATGTAGTGACCATGCAAAGAAACTCGTTGTTGGCTTTTGAAATAAAAAGAATTACAACCTTGTATGCTTGTGACAATGGATCAAAACCAAAACCATGATCCAGGTTAATGTATCCCACAGTGGGAGGTAAATAAGAGAGGACAAGTGATTCGCTCCTAATCAGGTTAGCGATAGTTATTAAAGCATAAGTATCATTAGGTGCCTTGATTCGATTGATACATGCTAAGTCATTACAAAAACCTACTAATTCATATATTGATTGGATTCTTAGAGCACCAAGACATCTGATATCTGCCTTTTCTCCTCCTAATAAACTAAAAAGGTAAGCATTTTCGACGTCGTTTCTCAGTACATTAAGTAGATTAAAGACTAGAGATAATTTATTTTTGTTTTCAAAGTAATGAATTGCAGAAAATCTTGAATCATTAAGAATTAAATTGTACCATAACTTACTTACGCAACAGCATACTTCTAGAGCTCGGGTAGGTAATCTCGTCAAAATACTTTCAATCATCAATTCCTATGGAAGATTACTTTTACACGTCCTCTCCTTGTCTCCTCCGCCATGAATTTATTTCTTTTCTGAACAACAACTCCAATTTCCATCCCATTCTGCTGCTCCCTCCTCTTCTCCTTGATCGGAATTTTTTTACAAAATTTTGTCATGTCCCATGTCTTATAGGGCACCCGTGTATAAGGGCACCCTGGGTCACTGGGCGTATTTAGTATATTGTTAGTATGTGTCTGGCACATGTGCCATTATGATACCCTAATAAGTATGGAGTCTGTATTCCTTCTTTGAATTATCGAATAGAATTTGTTGAGTGTTTGTTCTTCCCTCATTTGAGGTTTTATCTCTAATCTCTGGAAAACCCCCATGCCAGTAGTTCAAAACAGGATTCAATCCTTTCCATGAGTTCCCCGGAATGTTGTTGGCGTCTCTGATAGGTATCCCTTCTCTCATTTCTTCACTCTATTTCTCTTGAACAATTTCTTCTTGTTGAGCCAATAAATATTGATAGTTCTAGACCTTTCACTTCTTGCACTTATTGTGGTTGAAAGAACCTAACAATTTTCTCTTCCTATTCTCATTTCATCTTAAAATGAGATTAGCTGAATCTATGATAGACGCATTTATGTGTCTATTTTCATCTCTTTTGTGTATAGTGTTAGTACCCATTTTTGTACTAATTTTGGTATTTTATCCCTTTGTAGGTGTTTTTGGAAAAATGGGCTTTTGCGGCGAAATTGGCTCGAAAAGTGATTTTTGCGCTCATGGGAGAAAATTACTAAGGGGTATCCACTTGCTATCCGCACCCCTGGTCCGGATAAGGGGAGGTCATCCCCTTCGTTTGAATCTTATTTTTTAGCGGGAAAAACTTGACAGTCGACTGGCAAGTTTTGGATCGAATTTTGGATTAGTTCTTTCGGATTTTTTGGATGTTTTGGATTAGTATGGGCTTGCTACGATTAAACATGGAATGTAACGTGTTTTGGAGTTAAAAAGAGGGATCAAATCCTCTTATTTTCGGTGATTGTTTTGAAACAGGAAAAAATATTTTACGGGTGAACTACGGCAACTTATTGGTTTATTTTTGGAAACAAACGTGAAGAATTGGAGAGAAAATATCCTAGTGATTTGATTCTATCATCTAACCGATAATATCACTTCTAAAGACGTGTAGAAGAGAAAAAAGAGAGAAAGAAAGTCCGTGACTTGGGAAAGAAAAAAAACAAGATTTGGAAGCAAGATACTCGACCTGTTGAGTATATATAGGGTGGTGAGAGTCCTAAGAAGGGGGATGAACACTTTGGGGGAAGTTTAGAGCCTTAGAGAAAGCCAAAAAATCAGAGACGAAATTGTTTTCTGTTGCTGCAGCGAAGAAGGAACGAAGAACATAAGACGCACATGCAACAGTTGTAGGAGCAGACTTATTTCAGTAACAATAAACTCCTATCGTTCCTGTATGCAGTTACCAAAACCTTTCAGCGACGATTCTGTCTTCTGTTTTAGACCTTCAGCGACTACAGTGTATTATTTTACTCTTTTAATCAACTTTTGATCTATAAATATGTACTTTGAGCAAGTGATTAATATAAGGAGCTAAACCCCTTTAGCCGAGGCGACGGAGGAAGCCATTGTTCCATGAAAAGTGGTATAATTCTATTTTAATTATCTTTGCAATTTCTTATATGATTATTTGCTTTGATTGAGAATTGATTGAATGATTTTTCTTAAACAATTGTGATTTCTCTTGATAGGTTATGCTTAGACCTATGTTTTTGATATTCTATGCTTTCGAAATACACTTGTTATTCCAAAAATCTACTTTTGCAAAATATTAGAATCACCTTAAACGTAAAGAGTTGCATGAATATTGATTAGATTATATCACTTAATTGGTTAATGGTGGAATCCAGAGTCTCGGTGTTTTCTTTATATTTTTGATACAACTTTATTTAATTGTTGAGTTTAATTTGAGTCTAAAAAATCCTTCACAAGTCTTAGAGTTCGAATCTTTTTACCACTACAACTACAATACACATCAATCTACTCAATTACCTTCTCCCAATACCTTTGCAAAATATTAACTCTCCTTCTTTCTTTGATCTTGCATTTCATAAGAATCCTAATGATGTCCTACAATTTGGCTACAATAAGGATATAGGCCTTAACGCCTTAGTTAATTTGGTAGGATTGTTTCATGGTATTTAACCTTTTAAGAATGCCATTAGTTAGACAACAAGGATAGAATATCTAATTTTTCTCTCTCTTCCATTTCTTGGAAGGAGATGCACCACCTTCATACTTTGTGGAAGGTTTTTTCATTGGTCTTTGTTTGGAGCGATGCCTTTTACCTGCTCTATGTTTTTTTTAGTTACCATACATAAAGGATCATAGTTGCATAGGGTCAGCCTTTGTAGCAAAAACAATTTTTTCTGTACTAGGATTTTTTTGACTTGCCTGGAATTTATTTTCACTTTGGCTCTGTATCTTACCTCAGGCCTTTGCAGATGTATTAGTTAGTATGCATCTATAATTTGTTTGGTTCTCCTAATCCTTTTAAGATTTCCTATATTTAAACTTCTCAAAATAATTTCTAATAGAGAATTTGCTCTAATAAGCAAAATTTAGCAAGACCCATAGAACTTAGAATAAACTAGATCAGTTCCAAAATTAGGATTGAGAGCAGTTTTTCATTGCTAAATTTGGGAATCAGGTTTTCCCTCTAAGTGGGTTTTATCTTGTTTTTAATTCAATTTCCTATATCTCCTAGGATAAGTTCTTAAAGTTTCTTAGTCTCTTAGTATCTGTATGGGTAAACATTACGAATTTTTAGGTTGGTCAATCCTTATCTTAGAACACAAAATTAAATCATATAAGAATATAGCACCATAAAGCAAATAATACCAAGAAAGGTTTAGATTTCTCTTTCTTGTTAACAAGTGTTTCCAAGTTGGACAATGTGACATCTTATACAAGCCAGTAGAAATCATTCATACATACTTAAACTATACACAATATCACTAAATCAAACACATACTAGATAATAGATATTAAACCAAAAAAACAGAAATTAAACTAGTAAACCCCTACCTAGTTTCCATCTTCTTTGTATTAAGCAACTTAGAAAGCTATTTCACCTCTGGCATCAGCTTGCTCGGACTCTTCAAAATTCCCCTTTCCATTCTTCCAATTATTATACCTTGCTTCCATCCTCAATGCATATCCAAAGTCATAACCTAGTGACATTTCACTAAATAAAACAGAAGAATCAATAGGAATACCATGTTCAATGTTAAACTGAATCAATGCCTTAACCCCTGCATCAAGCTTTTCTTTCTCCTCAGGCTTCATGTTACAGTAGGAAAGATGCTTGACTTGTTCTGCATGAAGAAATTGATCTGTACTACATAAATAACAGAAGTAATATTATATCCTATGAAGATGGTTATCCCGGCAACGCATTACCCTAGTAATAGATACTAGAGCATTCTCTGGAACAAAATTGTGATTACAAGCCATACCTAAAAACTAGTTTTCTCTCCTTTTGCTAAAACTTAAGATTAGAAGTACCTTCCCCTTAGATTGTTAGCTCAACTTATATACTGATAAATGGTCTAGATTTTTCTAAACCTCTTGAAAATTGTGTGTAGACGTTTCCTCTTCTTTTTTGTTTCTCAATGTTAATCCTGCAAGTCTACTTTCTTAAAGATTTGCCTTGATTCTTTTCCTTTCCTCCCGTCTCTTCAATCTCTGTTGAGTGTCTCTGCAACATGCTATAATCCTTTGAGTTTGACTAAACATTAATTAATTATGAGCCGGTTAAATCATAATTATACATTTTCTCAAAACATATAGGTACCTCATAGAGAAGCAGGACCCTGTAACAATAGAGATGTTTTAATTTTTTACATAGAAAAACTAAATGCTTTTCATACTTCCCTCTTTCTCTGAAGACGTGACAAGAAACACTTCTACTCATTCATAGCCTATTATTAAGATAATTAAAACCTATTAGCTAGGTAACCTCCTAAAAAATTCCCATCATTCATAATTTCTTGAAGGTTTCAATTTAAACTATTATATGCATGAATGAAAGTTTCTCTAAGATGTTTTTCTCTTATTAAGCTAGTAGTAGAACTTAAAATATAGGACACAGACTTCTAAGTCTGTTTTTAGATATCCCAATTAATGATTCTATGAGCCAAAGATTTTCCTGTTACATGCTCAAAATTAGATAATCCTTCCATTGGAGTTTTTTTAGAGGTTCTTGCAGACTTTTTTGCTATACTAAATTCGATAAATTATTTCCGTTTGTTTAGTCTAGCCTCTTAAGATCTCCTAATTTCTTTTATTCTATTAGCTTTTCCATAATATTTTATCTTTTCTTAATACTCTAGATACAATAATGGGCCTTAAGTGAATTTAAGGAACAAAACTATAACCAAAGAAAAATTTAAGAAAAAGCATTTATCTAGCTTTGCTCCTTTAATTTATCTAAATAGGCTTTTAGAACTAGCATTTATCCAGCATTGTACCTTCAATTCGACTTGTTACTTTCCTTCAAGTCTTTCAGCATTAGCTACCTCTTATACGTACAACCCCAACCAGTACACATAGCAGAGTCTGAGTATTCCCATCTCTCCGTTGGTTCCCGTTCCTAGGATTTTATAATCAAAATATAGTTTAGTCAAAGGTTTCTTTTCCTGCCATTATGTCTCAAATTTGAATTTTGGAGTTGTCGATGGTTGATTGGCTGTGGTTTTGAGATAACTATTTCTCGAACTCAACATCATTCACGGGTGCTTGTAGTTGTTTTTCATCCAAAACCTCTAATAACCTCTTTATATAAACCCTTACTTAATCTCATAGTTTAACACAAGTCTGTTTTCTCTTCTTGTTCTTTTCTTAGTTGAGATGGGAGATCACATAAATCTCTACATACATCTCAGTGGCCTCTCTTTAGCCCAACGTTTTGCAAACCACAGTAATTCTGGTATTCTACCAACCCCTCAAATTTTCATTAGAGACTATGGGATCAGACCTTTTAGCATCTTAGCTAGAGTTTTCTCAACTTCGATCCTGAAGCAATGGCAAGTTAGAGGAGATTTTCTGGGGTGCAAACTTAGCTTTTTAAATAAGAGAAGTAGACCCAAACCTATTTATTACTACCTTTAGAACTGAAGAAGATTTTATCTGGATTTCTACAAATGGTCCGTGGTATCCATTTGGAAATGTTATAGCTGCTACAACAGCCTACCAAGGAATGGATATTTCAACAGACAAGGTTAAATAAATCCCGCTATGGGCCACCATTTCCAATACCAAATATGAGCATAGAAGAAATCATGAAATGCTGGGTTTAATAGCTAGTAAGATCGGACAAGTCGCAAGAGTTTGCAAAGGTAGTGAAACACCAGATTGCTTACCTAGAGTTTTAGTCTGGATAAGCATCGAAAAACCTCTGATAGATCACCTACTAGTCAAATTAGGAAACTACCCATGTAATTCTATCTACTTCAACTACTTGAATCTTCCTTCAAAATTTTGTTCCCACTGTCTTCGTCTTGGTCATAAAGTAGGTGATTGTGCTATCCTTAATGGTCGGCCTTTGGAAGATATATAAGATATCTCGGTTGATTCTCCTTACCCTAGTGATGACATGAATTTGTTGAACGATGAGCTTGTTCAAATATGGAACCCAAAAGACAACTTTGATATCCAGGGAAAGACAATACGGGTAGAATCTTATCTCTCTCAACCAGGAGTACGTGAAACCTTTACTGACGTATTTAGGAACTACGTAGATGAAGAACCATCTTTTCAAAACAACCACCAAGATTATGAAGTTTTAGGAACTTTCGTCATAGAGGAAGATATGCCTCAAGCATCATCTTCAGTGTTAGGAAAAAGAACGTTCCCTTTCAATATACCTGAAAACTATATTCCTCTGCCCGATTCAGAGGACGAATCTTTCTGATCCGCTAATTCGGAAATGTTCAGGGTAATTACTGAGTCGAGATCGTCTGAATCGGTGCTTCATATTGGGTCTGATCTAGTACAGGATAATGCTATTCCAAATCAACAACTTAGGATAAACTCTCCTTCGATTGTTGGAAGAAGACTTTCTTTTTCTTCTTTTGAAAATGCTAGGGATTCATTTGAAACCCCAATTTCACCTGTTCTTTTATCTTCCAACATTTCAGCTTCATCTCCATCGCCCATTCCTGAGACTCAAGTTTGCATTGCATCCAATTTTCAAACTCCATTAACTCAGCCAAAATCATCTTTCAAAATCTCGGTTTCAGATTTTTTATCTTTTTCTTCATCGGAAAATCTCGTCTCCATTCCTTCATTGGATGGAGATCTTTTGAAATTTAATCAATATGGGTCGAACATCATAGATAACAAAGCTAATTCGATTGCCTATCTACCAATTTCTTTCCCAGGTTTATCCCCTTCGAATCAGCAGGAAGAGACACATGTATTTCTCATAATTTTAATCTTTCCTTATCTCATTTCTGAATTAATTTTCAATCTTTAATTTACTCATAGATAAAAATTGCTTATTATAAACTAGATTTACAACTACTCACGTTTTGGAACCTACACAATCATACAACTAGCTTGATCTGCAAATTAGGATTCTTACTAGTTTATTACAATTCTGTCTCTTGCTTAAAAATTCTTGTATCCTTGTTTTGAAATGAAAATCCTAGCTTGGAATGTGCAAGGATGTAGAAATCCTTTAACACAAAATCACCTAGCAAACCTAATTAGTATGGAGAAACCTGAAATCCTGTTTCTTTCATAAACTAAGAACCAAAGACACTTAGTTAAATCTTTAGTATCATCCTTCCCTAATTACCACACTGTATACCCAATTGGCTCAGCAGGGGGACTTGCTATAGCTTGGATTGACGGATTCTATTTTGAAATAGTTAAATAGAACATTAACATGATTAATATTATTGTAAACTCTGCTTTTGACACTCAACAATGGGCTTTTACTTGTATCTATGGTAGTCTTTATCCCTTTAATAGAAACATAGCTTGGGACTTCTTAGAAGAAATAGGTGTTCAAATTACTAGGAGGAATATGCCCTGGATAGTGCTAGGAGACTTTAATATGATCATTGATCAATCTGAAAAGTTAGGAGGCCTTCCTTTTAATAAATCAAATAGTAAATATTAGTACAACATTCTAGAGAGAGCTGGCTTGTATGACTTAGGTTTCTCTGGATCTGATTACACTTGGGACAACCATAGAGAAGGAAGCCATAATATTCAGGAAAGATTAGAAAGGGCAGTAGTAAATGCTGAATGGCATTCTCAATATCCTAATGCCTCCCTAAGACATCTTATAGCCATAGGTTCTGACCACTGTCCAATTCTACTTTCTACAGATACCATAACAGCTAAAATGGAATGGGTCTTTAAATTCTATGATACATGGTTAAAAGAGCATTCATATATCCAAGTCATAAAAATGGAATGGGTCTTTAAATTCTATGATACATGGTTAAAAGAAGCATTCATATATACAGAAGACATTCCTCAAAATCTAGTGGCTAATTTGAATAACCTGGGAACTAACTTACTAGACTGGAAAAGAAACATCTTTGGGATTCCCTCAAAAAAGATTAAAAGACTTCTTAAAGATATTGAAAGGCTGAAAGAAGGTATATATACTGAGTATCAATAGAAAAAAATAAAAGAAAAATTAACAAAATTAGAACTCCTTTATGATACCCAAAAAGCCATAGCAAAACAACAATCGAGGGATAAAATTATTGCACTAGGGGAAAGAAACACCAAATATTTCCATACTATCACTTTGAGAAGAAGGAAATGGAAGAACATAGAAAGTTTGTTAAATGCCCAGAATGTGGCTACTAGAAACATAACTGAAATTAGCACAATCCTCACTGATTATTTTCAAACTCTCTTCACTAAAACTCCCTCTGACTACCAATCTAATGATCACCTCTTTAAGGATATTATGCCAGTTTTATCTGAACAAGACAACTCTAGCATCATGAGCCCTCATACTAAACAAGAAATCTTTCTAGTTCTAAAAAAATGAAACCCAATGAATCTTTAGGACCAGATGGGTTCCCAGATAGTTTTTTCTTGCATAACTGGAACATAGTGGGCACTCAAGTCACCTTGACTATCCAAAACTTCTTCATAGATAAGAAAATGCACCCAGAAATAAATAGAACTCATCTTTTTTTAATTCCAAAGATAAAACAACCCAAAACACCTAGCCATTTTAGGCCAATAGGACTTTGTAATACATTATACAAAGTAATAGCAAAGATTATTGCCAACAGAATAAAACCCTTTCTAGAGAAAATTATTTCCCCAAACCAATCAGCTTTCCTCTCCTCCAGACAAATCTCTGATAATATTATAGTTGCGCATGAAATTATTCATTCCTTTAAAAATAAAAAATCCAGAACTGGTGGTTTAGGTTTAAAAATAGATATGTCTAAGGCTTTTGATAGGGTCAATTGGAAATTTCTACTTTCATCCCTGACTTCCTTTGGTTTTGGTAGAGATGTCACAATCTCTGTACTTCTAAATGGAACTCCTGGTTAGGCTTTTAATCCTTGTAGAGGTCTACGCCAAGGAGATCCTCTATCACCATACTTATTTATTATATGTATGGAAATATTTTCTAGATTTCTTCTTACTCGAGAAAATAAGAAGATACTTCATGGGATCTCACATCTCTTCTTTGCTGATGACTGTCTTCTTTTTATGAAGGCTGATTTAGTAGAATGTAAGAACTTACTAGATACTATAGCAACCTTCAGTAAAGCCTCTGGTCAACTTATCAATTTTGAAAAGTCAGGAGTTATATTTGGCAAGAAAGTAGCACCAAAACATCAAAGAATGATGTCTAAACTTCTAGAAATTAAGCATATAAACCTCAAGGACCCATACCTAGGATCTCCCCTATTTATGGATAGATCCAAAATTAAAACCTTTACACCAATCTTAGAAAATATGGATTCTAAATCCAAAGGATGGAAGGGCCTAGTTCTTTCTCAACCCAGCAAATCATTCTTTAATAGAGAAGTCATGTCTAGCATCCCTACCTATCAAATGTGATGTTTTATTTTACCAAAAAAGATAACTAATAAAATTAATGCAATCCAGATAGACTTTTGGTGGGGAAATGAAGCAGGTCAGAAAGGTTTCTATCCTAAAGCTTGGTCAAGTCTCTGTAAACCTGTTCAAAAAGGGGGATTAGGATTTAAAGATGCTCGTAAATTTAACCTTGCTATGCATGCTAAACTAGCTTGGAGATTGGTTAAAGAACCAGATGCCCTCTGGGTAAAAACCATGGGATCTAGATATTTCAGAACCAAATCTCCTCTCAAGGCAAAGGCTAAAACTACTGGCTCCTGGACTTGGAATTGTATTAGTCAAGGATTAGAACTTATTTATCAGTATAGTGTTTGGGAAGTAGGAAATGAACAAGATATTAGTATATGGAATGACAAGTGGATTCCAGGATCAACTAAAACCCTAGAAACCTTTAGGACCTCACAAAATAGTCATGTTACCTTAGTTTCAGACTTAATAAATTCAGAAACTGGTTCTTGGAATGTTGATATGCTCTACTCTATCTTGCCTGATGATATTGCTAATAAGATTAAAAAAATAAATCTTTTCAAAGATAAAAATCATGCTCTTAAGAAAGACCAACTCAGATGGACTTTAACTAAATCAGGTGACTATATTGTTAAATCCTTATATGATAAATTGAATGTAACTGGTACTGACATTGTTAGTCTAGGTTTACCTGACTCTTTTTGGCTAGCTATATGGAAACTTGATATTTCTCAGAGAATTAAGTTATTTTTATGGAAATGCTTACAAAATGCTTTATGTACAAACTTTAAACTTTGTAGAAAGGTGAAGGACGTTGAACCTCATTGTACTATGTGTGGAATTGAAATAGAAACTACTGAACATCTTCTTTTACATTGCCCATATGCTAAAGAAGTATGGAACTCAGATCCTAATCCTCTCTCTCTTAATTTAGATAGATCAAGAACCATTTTAGACATTTGTAAGGATTGGATCAATAATCCTAGGAAGGAGATTTCTTTAGAATTAACGCTTACTAAGATGTGGTTCATTTGGAAGGAAAGATGTAATAGAGTCTTTGAGGACAAAACCAAAACATCTAGGACCCTGGCTATAGAAATACAGGAACATGTTGCTTTCTGGTCAAATGGAAACATCAATCAGGTCAAAAAAAAAAAGCTTAAGAAAGTCTCAAAACCAGTTTGGCAGGCACCACAGAACAACACATTTAAGATAAATCTCGACGCTGCTTGGATTTCTGACAATTTACCTTCAAGTTATGCTATAATTTTGAGAGATGGTGCAGGCAATTCAGAAAGAGGAACAATAGGACAGTCAACAACATCAGACCCTCAAGAAGCGGAGGCTTTAGGAATGTTATAGGCGGCTAGTTGGGCAAAGGAGAAGGGTCTAGAAAGCTTCAGCATTGAAGGGGATTGCGAAAGCCTCTTCAACTATCTTAAAGGAAAGAATACTGATATATCGTGGCGTTCCAAAGCATATCTAAATGAAGCAAACAGACTATCCCATCTATGCAATAATTTTGTGGGTTTTTATTTTTTCCGAGATCAGGAAACATGGTAGCAGATAATTTAGCTAAATTTGTTAGAACTTTAAATTCAACTGTTTCATGGGAGTCTAACCCTCCCTCTTGTATTCAACAACAACTTCTAGTAGATAAATCTAATATCAGAAGATCTGCCAGTGGATCGATATTAGATGGCTCTATTCCTTTTGTATTACCGGCTACTTTGGAGCCTTAGTTCTTAATGAAATGTCTTATTCACAAGGGGAAAAAAAGAAGAGGATCTGTCTTGGTGGATTCAGTTAAAACTCGGCAACTTCGGACGTGCAACAATCAGTGATCGTGGCAAATTTTCAATAATTCAAACAAACAAGTACAACACTATTGAAGCTTTCATATAGTCAAAACAAGAGATGTGGACTTACAGTATACCCTTAGGCCCAAGTCCAATTTATTTGGACCGCAAAGTGGGTGCCCCCTCAGACTAGTGATACTGAAAAGGGCGAAATTCTGTAAAAAAAATGATCAAGGAGAAGAGGAGGGAGCAGCAGAACAGGATGGAAATAGGAGCTGTTGTACAGAAAACAAATAAAATTCATGGTGGAGGAGACAATAAAAGTAATCTTCCATAGGAATTGATGATCGAAAGTATTTTGACGAGATTACCTGCTCGGACTCTAGCAATATGTTGTTGCGTCAGTAAGTTATGGTACAATTCAATTCTTAATGATTCGAGATTTTCTGAGATTCATTGCATTCAAAACAAAGATAAAAATTTTTCTAGTCCTTACTCTGCTTAATGTACTGAGAGACGGCATTGAAACCGCTTACTTTTTTAGTTTATTATAAGGAGAAAATGCGATATTGGATGTCTTGGAGGTCTAAGAATCAAATCAATATATGAACTAGCAGTTTTTTGTAATGGCTTAACATGTATCAATCGAGTCAGGGCACCTAATGATACTTATGCTACAATAATTGTCTTTAACCTGATTTAGAGCAAATCACTTGTCCTCTCTTATTTGCCTCCAACTTTGGGATATGTCAACCTGTGCCATGGTTTTGGTTTTGATTCATTGTCACAAGCATACAAGGCTGTAAAATTTTTTTTTCAAAAGCCAACTACGAGTTTCTTTGTATGGTCACTACATTGGGAACTAGTTCATGGAGAAAGATAGTTACTAGTACTTTAGATATCTTGCCACCACCAGGTTCTTCTCCTTTTCCTAGTCGAATGGTCATTAGAATTTCGAGAATGTTGTGTAGACAAGCCACCTTTTGTGGGGGTCATCTTTTTTGGAGGACAAAGAATAAAGTTGGTAAAAATAATGACAAGATTGAAATGTTGCTCTCATTCGACCTCCACAATGAGAAGATTCACTTCATTCGACTCCCGACTGAAGGTACTCCGACAACAGCAAATGAGCGTCAGTATTTGGTGGTTGATCATCTTCTGGAGTTTAAAGGATATCCTTGCTTTGCACGTTCTGAGAGGATAATAATATCCAACAATGATCATTGTGGCCATCGTT
>JAJJMB010005871.1:27873-246894 GCA_023531105.1 Papaver atlanticum | reverse complement strand
ACCAATGGTTTGGTATGTAGTTTACAGCAGTTATTATGGTCATGTGACTGTTCTGCTTGTACATACTGTTAACGATTCGAATTTCAAAAAACTAGTAATACATTTCGCCAAGACGTATTGCCATCTATGCTCAGTAAGTTCTCCATTTTTTAAAACTATAACAGTTTTATCGTTGCATGGCATTGATACAAGTGTCTGCTTCATCCTATTCGTTTATATTGTCATCAAACAATAAGCTTCAATCACTTATATATAGTGATGCTTTTGTAATGGTCCATGCTTTCATGGCCCATAAATTATGGATTCTTCCGGTTTGTTTGTCTGGTTAGGCTTACTTTGTGCTAAAGCAGGACCAATAAGGTACATGTGAGCATGAAGTGTGAGGTTCTAATCAACTCATTGCATTGCTGGATGAAGTTTATGTATTGACTAGGGCGTGTCTTTTGCACTTTCTAAATATCACAGGTACTTCCCATTCATTTCATTTGTAAAGAAAAAAAAAAACTGATCTAAAATCTTCATTTTTGAATTCATATGTCTAACAAGTGTTACATGTAGCTATTCTCAGCTCATTTGCTTTTTCTAACCTAAAACTCTTCACTCCAACTCTCTTAAGTGCTAATGATGTTGCTAATCCTGCAACTACTATTTCTACTTCCTCTCTAACTACAACGTTTTCCATTTTTCTTGATATATTCTCGAATCTCAGTCTCTTGTTTGAATTATCTGGAAGTTTCAATAGTGTTTTCCTTATTTGTGTATCAGCAGATTGATTGTCGATCTGCATCATTAACCCTGTTGGTATCCTTTAGGCCAATCACTATGGCAAAACTGCTTCGCTTAGCTATACATATAACTTACTATGGGTTATTGATTCGATCTCTTAGCTTATATATATAGAAATTGTAACAGTGTATCAGTCCCGATCAAGACAAACCGATATCCGATACTAACTACTTTGGGAGGGACTATGATTTTATAAATTACAGGAACTATACATACAATATATGCAATGTAGTCAATAAATAAGATAGACGTTATGTGTATAGCGACAAGATTGGTGTATGTAAATTTTAATTTCAAAATATCTTTAGGGAATAACATCCCGAGAGAGAGGATGTCCCACTTCTTCCCAACACTTTTGTTTACATTTTTGTTCGTACTATCCATATCAACCCTCCAAAAGAGATTCCTCCTCCACCTATTCAATGCAGCGGATAAGATGTGGCCTTTCATTCCCTCTCTAAAAGTCCGTCAAAACCTACAGTTACCCTCAGCACTCTGGTAGGCCGGTACCGATGTTAACATCTTATAGCATCTCCAATATAAGGTGGAAGATTTATTTTTTTAATGACATGTAGGATATTAGACATTCATTTTAACTAAATCCATCTCCAATAGTAAGTCCTCCAAAACAGGAGGGATGAAATACTAATTTTGAGGGTTTTGAAGAAAGTCTTATCTTAACCTTCAGAATGACCTCCATGTCATATTTTTTATTTTTAATAACTAATTAAAGTGTCTTGGACTTTCTCTGCTACTGTTATGGATCACTTTGAAGCTTGGAGGATGAATAATCTACAAGGTAAAAGCAGGAAAATTTGGTGGTTGGTTAACTATGCTATTCTGTGGCATCTTTGGAAGGAGAGAAGCTCAAGAGTGTTTGGAGGGAGACATAAGCCTGTTGATGAGTTAATTTTGGTCATTATAAACACAATCATTTTATGGTGTTTTGAGAATGAGGTGTTTACAGGTTATAGTGTTTAACCAAATTCTTTTTCATTGGGATACTGTCATTCATATGTAATGTATGTGAGTGACCTGTGTTTGGTCCTGTAAATATTTTTCTCTTTAATATAGCCTTTTCTTTTCAAAAAATAATAATATTTCATCACATAAGATTTTGTAAGGGTCAAACCTCTACACTATTGGAGATAGTTTTTTAGTTATGAGGTCCTATATTTACTATATGTGCAAATACTAATAAATAAGGGTCTAGAGACCCTAGTATAGATCGAGGGAAGAAGACATCAATCTTTAGGTCCAAAAGATTACATCATCTAAACAAAATATAATAAGTATCTCCTTAGATGGATCTCATCCCGTCAGGTCTCCTTGGATCCACACATATAAAAGTTACAAGTATTTTGCTTGGAAGGATCTATTCTTATTTCGTCTAATCGTTTATAGTCTTTACTTTAGACCTAAAGTGAGTCAGTAGATTAATGAAATGTAGATATAAAGCATTTTCGATTTTAGTGAGATGTAACCAGGGGGTAGCAGAATCAGAGATTTTCGTGAGATGTAAACAAGCTTGATAAACACTGAGGATGTGAATATGCCCTCCGAAACGTCATACTTGTTTTTCGATTTTTCTTTTACTCGTGAAGTTTTTTTTTTATTACCCAAGATAAAGAGTATTATTACAAGAAACTAGTTGGAAGCCTAACAAGCTAAGCTTCAACAACGTACTACTACATTAGTTAAACAGGTTGCCATGCTAGCCTACCAGCGAGCCTCATGAGGAACCAGCCAAGGGAGTCGAAGCAGATAAGGGAGGATGATTACTCAAGATATATTTTATTTTTTCCCGTTAAGAACTCCCTTCTTTTTTTATTTTTTTATTTTTTTTAATATACGCCATATATCAGGTCGGATTTGGTTCCGGACAGAATAGATGTAGTTTTTTCTCCCTAACCGATACATAGTTATGCATATATTCAGTGTCGTTGCATCATAAATTATTTCTATAACTGTGGTTTATGAAACTAAACAACATATCTTCTTGTGAATCATATCAAAACTGTGACCGTGTGACGGTTTTAGTGACTATTCTTCTTCTTCCATCTTAAAAGAGCGTCTACAAACATAGTAACAGGTGAATATTCTTCTTCTTCCATCTTAAAAGAGCATCGACTAGCATAGTAATGGGCGAATATACTTCATCATCTTCTTCTTCTTCTATTCTTAATATTTGGTTGAGATTTAGCGAATGTTTATCAATTTTTTGGTTATTGTTTGACATTTTGTAAGATGTGTTGAAATTAGTTAAATGTGTTTAATTATTTAAAAATAACTCGAAACTTAGATGATTGATTCATTGCACTGACGAACATATAAGAAGCCATTATTGTATATTGCTAAAAAAAATAAAAAATTCAATATGATTCTGCCACTTCCTTGGATTTTGAGAATTAATTGTCGGTTCCAATGTGGTAACTGTTAGTGAAAAAACATATACTGTTGTTATCTTGGAAGGTAAATTTTGATTGAATAGTATTAAAACTATAACTAGTTGCTTCCAAAATCTCAAAATTGTAAATCGCAAAATATTCCAAGGGTTTCGCATCTTCTTACTGATAGACTTTCATGGAACTTAGCCTCTCCCATGGGGTATTTCTTTGAAAAACACCAATTCCTCTATAGACCTCTAGCTAATCCCCATAGGTTTATATGTTTGTTAGGGGAAGAAAACGTAAATAATTACCATATGGGGTCGATAATGTCTGAATACTGGACCTTTTGTGACTATTTTCCAATTTATTGGTTATATATTGCTATTGTAGTCAATTTCAGTGACTCATATTGTAGTTATTTAATAGAGCAATTGATGATTTTGGCTCCAACTTGTTGCAATATAAATAAGCCTAACATCAGTTTTGATTTTTTCCATTCATTTGATGATTAGCACATCAGTTCTTATTTTCTGATGAAAGTGACTTATGTTGACCTTGCTTTTAAACTGGAAACAGTATGCAAGGTCAATATAATTCTTCGTGATCATAATTCACACTAAAACTATCTTAAAATTAGCCTAAGATTAGGTAATCAAATTTAATACTCATTATTTGTCCATTGTTTTTAAAATAGATGTCTGCTTCTCCGGAGGAAGACCAAAATGCTAAAAGTCTGTGTCCCGTGGATTCCATAAAAGAAATCCCATATGTCCTCATTTCTTAGGACATGTCTTCACCGTATGCACGCCTCACGTCCAAGAAAAAGTCCAGAAATGACTATGCTGGGGAGGAAATTGAGGATCCAGGTATCTTAAAAAAATATAAAAGGGATCTGAACATTTTTATCTGGAAAAGGTAAGTCGACTCCTTCGCTTACTCAACATATTTCATCTGAAGTCTTTGTCTCATGATTGTTAAAATACGCGGGGGAAAGGAGAAGGCATTGGAAGTGAATAAACGAAGGGACCTACGTCCAAAGAACTCTCCAGTGGATACTAATAAGGAAGAGCGATTAGAGCGGTACAAATACGCCAGGTTACTTGGAGGAACATCAGAACCGAAATACGACTGGTTATCGAATACAGAAAGTATTTTGTTCTATAGTGTATGATCAAATTTGATTGTTTTTACTCGCCATCTTATTTGTTTGGAGCCACTTGTAGATTGTTAATTGCGTAATGCAATCATGCGCAAAAACCCCGGATTCATGAAGAATACTGAGTGGACCACCATTAGTAGTTATTTCGCTGTAAGTTATGAATTCGCCGACATTAGGTGATTACGGAGTATATGCATTAAGGATCCCAAGAATAGACTACCGATGGGAAGTTTCTCACCTTGAGCCATCTTAATAGCAAAGGGAATCACAAATGGCTTCAACAAATTTCCACTATCTTCAAATACATCTCCGGACATCCACAAACACAAGAAAGCAATAATGGATAATGTACCGTCGACAGGCCTGTCAGGATTACCATCTCTCGGCCACCAGTGCCTTAACCATTGAGCATAACAAAATTTGGTGGATAAATTATTAAAATCCTGCATCTCAGCTGTCAAGGTGTCAGATATTGCAATCTCCTCCGCTGAAAGTCTTTCAGGAAGATTACCTGTGATTGGAAGATGTAACAAAGCAACTACATCCTCCAAAGTGATGGTAAATTCTCCCCATCTGCATATGAAAGTATGGGTCGGAATACACAAGCGAGCGAGCAAAGCTACCATACCTCGCACATCATGGTAAAGAAATAAGTCTCCAGACATGGCTCGAACATGATCATAACCCATCATATGTCTTGCCCATCCGGAAAACTCTGCTAAAGGTCTTGAGAAAGCTTGAATTCTATAATTGAAGCAGAAAAGTATCCTCGTTGCAGACAGAATCGAATAATCGCTCGAGGAGACACCAATTTTTTCTGAGTAACACCTCTGGGGTTTACAAGAAGGCAAAGTGCAAAACCTAAGAGATGTTTTTCAAGTTTATACTGAACCACGAAGAAGTCATCATCTGTGTTCGGAATATTTTTGATTCTAGGTGCTTCTTCTTCTCCTTCTTCATCAATAGAAGTCTCATCCATGCATGCATCATCTCTGGAAGTATCATCATCCTGGGAATGGGAATCAGTTATCTTTGCAAGATAACTGTAACATCCACACAAAACAGCTTCAGTATACCATTCATACAAGATGCAAATTTCAGCAAAACAATGAAATCATGCAATAATAATTAGATGATGAAAATGCTCACACCAGCGTCTGCAAAAATGGTAATTTTTCGACTCTTACCTGTTTACGATTCCACTAACAGTAGTGATTGTGATATAAGAGTTAACACTTCAAGAACTTGCTCGTTTCTTCGAACCTGCGAAGACGAGCAAAGTTCATTATTCGCAAATCAAAACTTGATTTTCTCTATAAAACCGTGAATAATTCACGTATTTCTCTATCGTGTGAACATCCACTAATGTTTCATAAAACTGTGAACAATTTACATAGTCTTCATCGTGTCAACATCCACTGATTTTTTATACTGTGTGAACATTCATTATCAAATTGTGAGAATTCACACCAATACAATATTTTATCATAAATAATTGTCTACTTTCAAGGATTATTCAAAATCAATATTTTGATTTTCAAAAAAAAAAAAAGTGAATTACTCACGTAAATTAAAAAAAATAATTACGTGAATAAGTCACATATTTTTTGATATAATTTTTTTTTTCTTCGCTCGTACGAGCATTCATCTTTGAAACGAGAGTTTATTCTATTTTCATGAAAGCTCACCCACTAAAAATAAAAATTTTGTTTTTTCATGAAAGCTCATAAACAAAATTTTATCACTAAAACAATAATTTTGTGAAAGCTTACACACACATATATGCATACCTATATATATATTTTTTTTTGAACAAGTTACAAACAGTAAATTTTTTTTTTAAAAAAAATCGTACCTTGTCGGTGTCGGTCGGAATTTGGCCGGACGGCGGCGGCGATGGCCAGTCGGTGCTCTCCTCTTCTCTGCTGCTCGGACGTGGGGAAGGTGAAGGAAGGTGGTTGGTCGTTCAATGGAGGAGAAATAAAAAAAAAGTGTTTCTTCCCTTTTATAAAATTTTTATTTCCTAAAACGTAATGCCACAAGGATTTCCTTTCTTGGGGCGGCCCCATATGCTAAGTCGACCAAGATTGAACGTTCCACCACCCAAATCAGCGATGCCACACCAATTTATGCTCGCCAGACGATGCTCCATCATGATACTGGGATCTTCATTCAAGGCAGTGGCTCGCTCGTACGCGACATCATTTTGAGCAAATCGAAAATCCAGTAACCTTCTTACGACTAAGTTCAATTACTTATTTCGTCTATAACTAGAAAAAATCACCATCCAGTGCTTACTGCGGAACATGACTGTCCCTCGCTAAGCATGGGACTTAATGTTGATGATTGATTTTTGACGAAGGCTAAAATCGTCAAATCATAACTTTGCATATTTCTGATCAGCTTCAGACACGTATGTGAAGTTTATAGAATAAACATTCAGAACGGCTCCTGGATGTATTAACCACTAGTATAGAGCAATAACGTCTTCAGGATATCGCAATGTTCCCCGACTTTCCAGAATAAATATTCATAACGAGTATGGCGCTTCAACTAGCTCATACCTCGATTTCTGAATAATTATAATGCTCCAAGACAGCTTGTCTGCTAGTATAGAGCGATCAATTAATTATTTCTAGTCGCAAGATTCATCAACTGAATTCCTAATAAGTATTCTACGTTCATTATAATATTTCATCACTTCAATTCATGGCTTTTCCTAGCAGAAATCCATGGGTTAGTGATAAATATTCAACGTACGGGCATCTGGGCCACCACCGAGTGAGCCCCAAGGAAATGGTGCGAGTGTACTTAGCAATAATGCACGAACGACGAGCATTCAAAAAATATGGACGAACAAGGAACCTATGCAAAAATAGGAAAGAAA
This sequence comes from Papaver atlanticum, assembly GCA_023531105.1. Lineage (NCBI taxonomy): Eukaryota > Viridiplantae > Streptophyta > Magnoliopsida > Ranunculales > Papaveraceae > Papaver > Papaver atlanticum. Next base: position 239,672 of record JAJJMB010005871.1, on the reverse strand, counting down.
ATAATATTAGATAAAATAAACAAGAGGCGTGGGACCGGGCCCACCGGCAGGCCGGTCATGCCACCGTGGCCGGTCCCCCTCTTCCGTTATTTTATTTTATTATAATATATTCCATTAGTCTCCTTGTCTCATGAAAACTCATTGTTTAAGCAAACTTCCTCGTTTGAGCAAACTCATCTTCGGCACGACGGAATCTGCGTTTGAAGAGTACTATGCTAAGCATGCGCTTAGAGGATAACTATGTTCGGCATGACAGAATCTTCGGCATGACAAAATCATAACGATGGTTGAAGCCATGCAATACGAAACATTCCGAGTCTACATCAAATGACTGTATCACACAAATCATGTAAGATGTTACTTGGCGATTTTCACATGATCATCTTTTGACTTGCGTCAAGAATATAAGATGAACTTGGTTGAAACAAAATCTTACCAACACATATTTCGAGAAATATGTAAGCGAGTTAAACTCAACTCGAAGTAACAAATGTGAATAATCAAAACAATATGGCAGAGACTGCAGGCGGTAATGGGTCTGATAATTTGGCTAATGGGCTTGATGGGCCAGATGAGGACGAGCCCGACTCAAGGAAGTATAAAATAAGTAGAGATTCAGGCTGATATGAACTCCCAAAACCCTGACCCTAACTTTGAAGATTCATCAACTGTGATGGTGAATGGCAGAGGTGATCAATCAGAGTTCGAGAATTCTGGTCATGGAGGTTACGATTTGAACATGGAATATGTAGAGAATGGAGGTAGAGAATCAAATCACATGCTGCACCATCTCCCTGCTATTGACTATAACGTAAGTGCAGCAAATCAGGTTTTTTCATCAACCCTTTTCTATTTTAAGCTTTATTTCAAATCTGATTACCTGTTCTCAATTGATTGTCCTTTTATTTTTTCAATTTCATTAGATGATTATCGATATTTTAGGGTTGCTTTTTTGTTAGGGAGAAATTTCAATTGTTCTGCTAATTTCATCTTTCATATAATTAGCTGCTACAATCACTTAGGTCACTATAAATTAACGCCTGAAGCAGACTCGATCCATCCTCAGACCGACATTTATAGGGTTAGGCTTGTTACTGCTGTCTGTATTTATTCTTACTGCACTAAGGATATTGTCACTACGATTGATTTTTATTTGTTGAACTGTTTTCAAAATATTAGTTCTGGTAGTAAAATAAAGCTATACTCAGCTTGTTCTCAATTTTTAGAAATGAAAATTATGTCGTGGAATTGTCAGGGCTTCGGCAACCCTACTATCAGAAATTCACTTTGGAATTTGATCAGGAGTCAAAACCCTGACATGATTTTTCTATGTGAAACTAAAAATGAATTTTCTAAGATGATCAATATCTTAGGAGATTCTACTATCCTAACTCTTGGGTTTTTCCTTGTATTGGTCGTTCTGGTGGTATTTCTGAACATCTTAGGATTTTGATATATTTACTGCAGACGATTAATTTGTGGTAATATAAATTGATTTGTGGTTGTTAATCTCTTCTAATTTTTTAGTTATATGTTCATATTATCTTCTTGTTTCAATGGTAGTAGTCTTTTAGAAAACTGGGTATTACAACTATGGGCTAACCCCAATTGGAGTATGTTTTTTTAATTCAGATACTTGAATTTCATTTATTTGTTTCCTAGTTTTAGATTAGACACTATTTTGAGCTGGTAACTTGAATCTACTGTAACTTAAATTGTTTAGGATTCTTCTGCACATCCTTGTCCAACTTGTTCATCTTATATGCTGATTTTAGACCTCAAGCGGCTTAACCCGTCTGATATAGTTGATCCTATAGAACTAGAGTATGGCGTCAACTGGTTTTTGTGGATAGCATTGTAAAACTGAATTTGGAATGAGAATCGGGAGACTGATTGTTTTATCCCGGAGGAGCTGAAAGATGTACACATGTACAGTAGTTCTCTACTTACTTTTGAGGTGTGTTGTGATGGTGTATGCTTGTCGTATGGCTAAAAACTAATCAGTAGAAATTGTGATTGTTTGTTAGGTCATGCACATTAGTCTGATCTTAGTAGTGGGTCTGTTGACAACAGCAAACATCTCTATTCAGTTTCTTCATGGTATCACTATCAAATGTTTCAGGGATTCGAATCATTACTGCATATGATCAATTTCTGAATCATTACTGCATATGATCAATTTCTGATAGTACAAATCCATTTGTGGTTGTTAATCTCTTTTAATGCTGTAGTTATCTGTTTATGGTACCTTCATGTTTTAGTGGTAACAGTCTCTTAGAAAACTGGGTGTTGCTAATTTTTCAATGTCAGATTGTGCATAACACTGATAAAATGATAAATGTTATGATATCTGATGACCCTAGTAAGCCGGAATTTCTAGCCACTTTTCTCTATGGTTCCGTGTACCATGAAGAAAAGATGGAACAATGGAAATATATTGGTGAAATTGGCTCTAGAGCCAACCTTCCATGGGTTATCATAGGTGACTTAAATATCACTATAGATGCTCATGAAAGATCTACTTTCACTGTTCCGACTACTACTGAATTTCCTGAGATTCAAACCATTTTAGATAATGCAGACCTCTCTGATGCCAAACAAAATATACAGAATGAGAAGATAAAAGAAGAAGATGAAGAAGAAGAAGTAAAAACCTGGGAAGAACTTGGTTTAGATCCTCGTCTAATAAGTGCCTTAAACAAGAATGGTATTGATAAAACAACGCCAATCCAAATTTCAGGAATCCCATTGATTCTGGTTAGTAATTCATGATACATTTATCTAATTTTTCTGAAGACCCAAAAAAAATGTGTTCACTTTAGATCAGCTTTTTATGCATATACAGGAAGGTAAAGATGTTGTAGCTCGAGCCAAAACTGGGTCTGGGAAAACCTACGCGTATCTACTTCCTTTGCCCCAGAAGCTATTTTCTGATACTGGGGCTAGTAAAAAGACTGCTCCAACTGCTATGATTTTGGTTCCTACTCGTGAACTATGTCAACAGGCATGTTATTATTACATCAGTCTTTGTGGTTATTGTTAATTACTGTGTTTTATCTTGAAATTGTCTTCTGAAATGTGCATTGTTTGTGATTAGGTTTATGAAGAGGTGCTGTCTTTGATTGCAGCATGTAAAGTACAATTGAAAGTTGTTCAAGTGACAAGCAGTATGGCGGGTAAAGACTTGGTATGTTAAAGTTCACAACTCTAGATTGCTTAGCATGTGGTATAAACAAATGAATACTTAAGTTGAGATTGATTCTGTTTGATCGATGTAATTGGTGCAGCAGGCAGCATTGGCAGGGCCGCCAGATATCTTGGTTTCAACCCCAGCTTGCATTTCGACGTGCTTGCAATCTGATGCCCTTAAAGCAAACTCAATTCAGGAATTCCTTCAGCTTCTAGTTCTCGATGAGGTACAGTTCTGATCGCAGTCTGAACATTTTAGTTTCATAGTTTTTCATGTTTTTTCAGTGTGCTGTTAATGCTGTTTCATGACGTGTGTGATTCAGTATTTATTTTAAATTGAACTTCCATTTAAACAGCCAAGTCAACTATTTTTCTTTCTTGGTAGATCACCAAACTTATGCCGCGTTCAAGTATTGAGAAATTGGCCAATGCTCTTTTGAAAGATATGGTGTATCACCCTGTCGTATGGTTTAGAAGTTTCTAAAATCCTGCATATCCTGCATTTCAGTTGTTTGTTTTCAGGCGGACCTTCTTTTGTCATATGGTTATGAAGATGACTTGAAAGCCCTAACTCCTCATATTCCTCGCCATTGTCAGTGCCTTCTTATGTCTGCTACCTCAAGGTGTGTCGTCAAATTTATTTTTTGTTTTCTCTCTGCATTACTGTCCTGCTTTTCTAAGGTTTTGGTCCAGTCTACTACTACTGATCTCTTGTGAATTTTATTTCCCGACTTGCATAAATTATATTTGTGCAGTTTTTTTTTTACTGCTTCTACTGACAGCACCTTTTTATTGTGTACGAATATACATATTTAGCTATAATGCAATTTTCTTATTTTGTTTTACGTGAATTTGGCAGTGCTGATGTTGAGAAGCTGAAAAAGCTTGTGCTGCACAGCCCTGTTATTTTGACTCTTTCTGAAGTTGGAGATGTCAAGGATGAGATGATTCCAAAAAATGTTCAACAGTTCTGGGTGAGCCAGTAGTTATTTATGCAGTTTTTTTCAGGAACCTGAAACTCACCTTGTACATCTTATGGTGTCAGATTTCATGCAGTACTCGTGATAAGCAACTCTATATGTTGTCACTCTTGAAGTTGGAGCTTGTTCAGAAAAAGATACTTATTTTTGTAAATACTATTGACATGGGTTTCAGACTGAAGCTCTTTCTAGAACAGGTAAGGTGAAATCTACTCCAAAAGCAAAAAATTATTACTTCATTGATACATTTTTTTTACTTCTCTGGTGATAATTGACTCAATCACGTATTGTCACAGTTTGGAATCAAAACAGCTGTTTTAAATGCTGAGCTGCCTCAGAATTCGCGTCTGCACACATCCTTGAGGTATGTTACGTAGTGTCTTATTTATGGTTGCAAATACTTGGAAGCGGGATTACATGCCTACCAGTTATTTGATCAACAAAACTAAATATTTTTGCAAACGGTGATTTGAAGGTATTTTCATTAGCTGTTAAAAGGTGTGGCTAGCTAAGGCATAAATGAGATAGGTAGACGACACTAGTGATAGTTCAGATTGGGGACCCAGATCGATGAACTTGATCATGTGAGCTCCAATATAAGGATGCACAATTTTTCCAAGGGTATCTGAGGGAATTTTTGAAGCTCAGTCTCGGTGTTATAGGTTAAATATTCATTGTGGCTTTCTATAGTTGTCTAAAACATGCATTACGCTTTAATGTCCAGGAACGTGAGAAGTGGTCACGAATCTCAGTGAGAACCGCAATTTTGCGCTCCTAACTAAGATTCGTGATGGGAACGCGCTCCGAGCATGAGAGAAATGCGCTCCCAAAGAGTGAAATACGTTTCACTTATTTTCCTCTTTTTTTATTTGTAATAAGCAAGCATATCTGATATCTAGCTTCATATCTGTTAGTAAATATTCTCGTATCTTCATATCTTTTTCTAGAATATCATGTATTAGCTCATATATCTTCTAGGTTACCTATTTTATAGCCATATAACATCTGTATTACTTATCTAGTTTAGTCTTTATCTTATCAAGAAAACATGTCGATGTATATCTTATGTGATCAAACTCCTTTATTAGATGATAAACTAAATCCTCACAAATCGTCTGAACCATTCTCTTCTCCTTAGTCTTGTATTTTTATTACAAAGGCCCACAATTTTAAATTTACACCAGATCAGATTGTAGGAAAATAGGAAGAAAATCTAAGTGTTAATATACGTTTTTGTGTTATTTATTGTTTATGAAATTGGAAAATTAGTAGTGTAACTAATTATTTATGAAATCCAATCTACGCTCCTCGAATTTCATTTTTTGATAATTTTACGATTTTCGAATCCGTTCTCGATTTTGTTCCCGACCGCGCTCCCTAAGCTCGTTATCTTTAAACATGCTGGGGTGGATGAACAGGTGAGAGCCATGGACCATGGTCTCAAAGTGGAATTCAAATCTTATGCTTAGCTACATATTTTTCATATTTAGAAAGGGTTTAGTCAGACAAATAATAGACTGCTTCTGAAGGCTGACTCACCTAGAAGAGGCCTTGATTTAACTTGGACCAAGGTCTTAGACTATGATACTGTAGCCTCGAGAAGAAAGCTGGGATCAGTAACCAAGACTATAGAGTAGAAAATCACTGTATTTTCTGTATACCTTCCCCGGTTCTGTTGCTACCGCAGGCCTTACGCAATCGTTCGTATCGATCGATTGCGATAAAGGATCTCGGACTATCCATCAAAGCACGAAAGCCTGCATCTTTCAGAAAATAAATCCCTATTTGAAGAGAGCATAACCGCATGGATAACCTCACACTGACCCGTCAATTTGGGATCCAATTCGAAGATTTCTATCGTAGAATAATATAAGCTTCCATTTCCCAGTTTTTAGGACAAAGATTGTCTACACTAGTTATTCTTCGTTGTTTCCAAAAAAAAATTACATTATATCTTCCGTAAGTGGAATTTGATTGTCTTGGTAGTTCGGATTGACGAAGGTGTACTTCCAGGAATTCAATGCGGGATTGTTTGATTACTTAATAGCAACAGACGACAGCCAGATGAAAGAGAAGGAGAAAGCCAATGATGATACTCAGGTCGCATCCAAAAATCTAAAAGGCATCCCAAGCCAAAGTTGGACTCTGAGTTTGGAGTTGTAAGAGGAATTGATTTCAAAAATGTGTACACGGTATGCAACTTTACTGGACAGTTCAATTTTTAGTATGTTGTACAATTTTTATACCTGTCACTACACTTTTAAACTCTGGAATTGTAACAACACATTTTGACCCGATCCTTTCGTGCTATTGCAGGTTATAAATTTTGAAATGCCTCTTAATGCCGCTGGATATGTCCATAGAATTGGACGTACTGGGAGAGCGTATAATACCGGTGCATCTGTTTCCCTTGTAAGTTTGTTCAAAAATATGCAAATAACATGTTTCCATATATTGATATCACCAATCACATGTTTCCATATATATATCATCATCAATTACGTTCTCTGAGATATAGATTTGTGAAAAAAGATTTTTTTGGATTTTTTTCTTTCAAAACACACCCCAGACAACTGGCGCCTTTGTCTGGGCGCCCAATAAGGCCCCGCTGGGGCGCCTCTTTTGAAAGTTGCATCTGTTTTTCCACTGCGTGGCGCCCAAACGGAGAACAATGCCACCTTCACGCCTAAGGCGCGCCTTTAACAACATAGCTGTATCGTACATATCGTATCTGATGTTAGTAAAATTGTGTTCTTCATTTCTAATACTGTGGGTTTGTAAAAAGTCATTTCTTTGTTACCTTGTCATGTCGTTCGAGTATATACGAAAAGAGCTTTTCGTTGGAGAACTCCTTATATATCGACTTAACCAACTTTGGAAAATTAATTAGCATCAAACTGAAAAAGTCGCGTGGTTCGTGTCTAAGTCTGCAGTTTTGTAGAAAGTCATTTCCTTGTTTCCTGTAGGGTCTTTTGTGTATTTTCTTAATGACGAATTACTTGTACTTTTTTCTCAGGTTTCCGAAGATGAGATGGAGGTTTTTGAAGAGATCAAAGCCACGTTAGGGGAAGAAGAAGATGACAGCAAGGGTGGCTCCAATTTCATTGCTCCTTTTCCTTTGCTCACTAAAAATGCAGTGGAATCCTTAAGATATAGAGCTGAGGTATACTCTTACAATCTGATCATCATAATATTAGCAGCTATTTATGGAAATCTTATGCTGGACAATAAACTGGAAGTTAGAGTTGCAAATCTCCTGCATGGGAACGCCTCTTCTGCATTATTGACAGAATCTCCTCCACCTACTGAGTTCTACTTAAATTTGGCGCTAGTTATTGAGTCATTGGCTTATAACTTTCTGCATGTCAGACTTTATCATCTATACTGTGTATCGTCTCAACCTTGTTATTCTTCTACTCTGCTTTTCATATTTGTGTTTCAGCTATTTGCTTAAAACAAAACATGTCTTCAACCTTGCAAGTTAAGGAACAAATGTCTCGTTGCTAACAGAAAAAGTTGTGCTATTTTGCAGGATGTGGCGAAGAGTGTTACAAAAATTGGCGTAAGAGAATAGAATCACGTGCTCAGGACCTGAGAAATGAAATTCTTAACTCCGAAAAGTGAGTGCCTATATTCGCCGTATGCGTCCCATATTAATTTTTTGCAATTTTGTCTAGAGCTTTTGTATCATATTGGTGTGTAAAATTGGTCAAACAATCATCCATTTCCTTTTTATCGTATTAGTTATCATTGATGTGTAGGTTGAAAGCACATTTTGAAAGCAATCCAAGAGATTTGGGTACTGAATTTGATACTTGATCTATTGTAATTGAGTTACTTGATTTTGCGTTTCTTTTGCATGCAGAAGTTTCTGGTTTTACTTTGCAAAAAATAGTTCTAGTTTTTTTGTATATTCGTCGTACTAACAGTTGGGATGCTTGCTAAATCATCAGATCTACTGAAGCATGACAAAGAGCTAAGCAGAAAGCCCGCTCCTGCACATTTACGTGCAGTGCCGGAGTATCTCCAGGATCCAACAACACAGGAAGCAAGCAAGATTGTTAAAATGGCTGGAGCTGCTATGGGCAAAACACCTTCAAAACGTCGACCAGTTTCTAAGGGAAAATCAAGAAGAAGTAAAGATCCACTCAAGGCTCACTCTGCTGAGGTATGTGATGCTTTTGTGTTTTCCCAAATATTCCTCTAATTCAAAATTTAATGCCAATTTGTGGAATTGTGAACTTATTTAGCCAGTTCTCTTGATTTTGGTTTTAGGGAGCTAAGAGGTTTGGGAAGAGGAAGGGTAAAGATATCGGAGGAGATAAAAAGAAGAAAAGGGCCAAAGCCGATGAATAAATTGTACTTTAACATTCCAAGTGTTTACCCGCCATACTGCTTGTCACTTGAACAACTTTCAATTGTACTTTACAAGCTGCAATCAAAGACGTCACCTCTTCATAAACCTAATCACAAACAATGCACATTTCAGAAGAGGTGATCCTCTTTATTTCATTGATATGAAAAGAGTGTATACATGGTGTTAAGATACATCATTGAAAAACATAATAAAATACAAGTTTTTTGTATCACAATATATATTAAGTAAATTATAATACAAACGTATTAAATATATGAATTTCAAGGAAATTGATGATACTTGAGGGATAACACTTGATTTAAAATTCTGCCATTTGGATTTGAAGAATTTGTCTTCTTCATCATTATCTTCTTCATTAAGATGGAATTGTCCCGTACAGAAGTAATAAGCACAAAACACCATTATCACAATCAAATCCGGTAGCCATTGTTCTTCATGAGAATTTAGAATTACGTCATGCCGGAAGAAATCGTCCTTCATGAGAAATCTCTGATGGGTTTGAAAACACCATGAGAGCAATAATGAAATTGAAATAGGAAAAACCTAAAAATCGAATTGATTAGCGATGTTTTATTTAAAACAACTACTAATAGAAAATATTTACTTATTGTATCCAAATCTGATTGGAAAATCTAAATCTAATAGTACAATTTTGGAGAATCAAAGATTTGGTTGCAGAGAATATTTTTTTAGAAAAAACGGTTATAGGAGAGGAGAGAGATATAAAATTTATTTTTTCAATCTTTGTTTTTTTTCGGTTCGTTTTCCTTTGAAATGTAAATATAATCTAAATATACCTGGGCCCCATAATCCATTAGGAACTTGCAATTATGAATCCTAATTACATAAAAAATTTAGTTTGTCACATAAATATTTTTTACGCCGTCTCCCACAATTAAGCGAGAATCACAATTTCTCACATTAAATTCGAGGCACTAAACCAATTTTTTGAACTAAAAATCGAGGCAATAAACCAATTTTTGATTCACAACTAAAATTCAAGGTACTAAACCATTTTTTTATTTTTTTTTGGTTCGCAGCGACATTTTTTGGTAGACAATTAAATTCGAGACATGAAACCAAATTGTGTCATGTGGCACATTCTCATCCTGGGTCACTAAACATGTGGACAAATAGCACACTATGGGTTACGTCATATATGTTGTAAACAGATTGATCACTTATTAGTCACCGCCTAGAACTCCGTTTATTCTATGCAGGACCAATTTTTTATGGCTTGGTCGACCAATTCCTATCAATTTTCAACTTGATGAGATCCAGTGCCATGTCACCAATTATCATCCATCACCTTACATGATCATCATCCGTATACCATTGTCGAACTTTATTGTAGTCATTTAAATCATATTTCCATCTCAGAAGAAAATGAACCGAAAAAAACAAAGTTTAAAACATAAATTTTTGTTAGTTTAACACCTCGCCCCATCTGAAAATTTGGACACAAATATCTTTGCTAAACCTTAAATTTTCTCCCCCACTCTGTTAAACCCTAATTTCTCCAATGACCTGGGAAGAACATGATATCCACGTCCACTTTTCTCCACAATATCTATAGCGTTTCAATTATGGGAGAAAAAGATATTGGCCACAAACTCTATTTTTCAATTTTTTTCTTTTTTCTTTCAGAAACCGGATTTTATCGGAAAAAATATGATATCCGTTAAGTTAGCCTAACGGAATTGGATTAGGATTTTTGGATTCCGTCGGATGTTATCGGTATCGGATTTCCGATAAGACTTAACCTTAACAGACTGGTCAAAGTCCGACGGATTTTTATCCGTTGACACCCCTAATATTGAAGAAGAAGTAAAGACCTGGGAAGAACTTGGTTTACAGTCTTTAGACCCTCGTGACCTCGTCTAATAAGTGCCTTAAACAAGAATGGTCTTGAAAAACCAATTCCAATCCAAATTTCAGGAATCCCATTGATCTTGGTAAATAATTCTGATACATTGATCTAAATTTGAGATGAAAACTTAAAAATGTATTCACTTCAAGATTAATTTTGTATGTGTACATGTAGGAAGGTAAAGATGTTGTGGCTCGAGCCAAAACTGGGTCTGGGAAGACCTATGCGTATCTACTTCCTTTGCTCCAGAAGCTATTTTCTGATACCGAGGTAGTAAAAAGACCGTTCCAAGTGCAATGATTTTGGTTCCTACTAGTCAACGATGTCAACATGCATGTTATTACCACATTAGCCTTTGTGGGTACGGTTAATTATTGTGTTTTATCGTGAATTTGTCTTATGAAATGTGCATTGTTTATGATTAGGCTTATGAAGAGGTGATGTCTTTGATGCAGCTTGTAAAGTACAATTGAAAGTTGTTCAAGTGACAAACAATATAGCGGGTAAAGACTTGGTATGTTAAAGTGCAACAAGTCCTAAAGAAAAAACTAAATCAATTTCAGTGATTATGACCAGGGAACCAGCTTATCAGATATGCCAGTGATTAGAAATGGATCATCCATGTTCCCTGCTGCACGTTACTTGAACCCTTGCACCTGTTTTCACAAGGTCAAAGTTAGTGGCTTTCAACACAACAATTGCAGCAAAAACCACATATGTATATATTCGGCAAGTACAGATGCACCAAGTGAAGTCTGCCTCACTTTAAGCAGAGCCTGTAAGTATGTACTCCAAATTAATGCAAGTGAATTTAATTCTCACATCAACGACCACAAAAGAAAAACACAGAACATGGCCTAGATAAGCATTTATGAACTCTCGGGTGTCAACTATCGTGGTACTTAAACCATACATTCTAATATTCATCCAGTTCACTGTCATACGAGCATAAAAAATGTAGTTCAAGGTTGAACTGCAACTCGTACTACTCATAAACATTTTACTCACGATATCCTCATAAAAAGTGGCTCACAATCTTAAGAAACTTGATACTTTATAGATACACTTAAAATCACAGAATTCTAGCATACTCAACGAAGCAAAAAAAAACAAAAAATCATCTTGATAATACTACTCGTAACAACCAACACATGGTTTCAAACGACATTTTAAACTACAATAGCAGGTTCGAAAACAAACTATGCAACCTCTAAATTGGTAGTAACACTCGTACATTGATTTGCATGCATCCCTAGCCGTACACCTTCTTCTTTAGTTGCTCATCATCCTCTTCTTCCATATTGAATTGTTCTCTCTTAAGACCAACCTCGACCGCGTTACATAAGATAACTACACATTAGATAATAGCCAAACCGGAATTCTTAATGCTCGACATAAAAACAAGAAAAAGAAACGGAAACGAATGGACAGAAAACAAAAGAGAGAGAGAGAGAGTATAAATGACTACTTGACTACGACACCACTAGCCGAAAAGGATGTAGTCTTTAACATTAATGTCAACTTTTCAAAGATTCATAGCTAAATAAAGGACCTAGGTATTCAGTTACCTTGGTCAGTAGTAGTGTGTGGCACCATAGAAGGCGCAATGAGGTACTCTCCTAGGTATAACCAAGTAATCTGATCATGTGTGTATTTCGTAACAAAAATCTGTAGTTATTACCTTGACGCGAGCATATAGAACAGTTTTCAACTCAGGTGGAGGGTGATTCCATTCACTGCAAAAAGAAAAATCACAAGAAAAATTACATTACAAACAATTTAAATATTAACCATTTCAAACCAATGATTTCTTGAACTGATTTAATAAGACCCGAGTAATGTTAAATAACTTCGATAAATGAAAATTCTAAATAGCAAATTCTCCCTGAGAAAAAGCAGGATTGATAATTTAGTGCAGACTCATCGATACTATTCATCTGCATAGAAAACACAATAAGCAATTAAGAGGATGACTGGATTAGATACCAATTATGGCCAGCAATTATCTTTACCAACAGTGAAGCCTACATGCTCTATCAATAATCAAGCCTAGATGCTCTGACGGAAACTATGGTCCATGGCAAGCATGGGAAAACCCATACTGGTGGTGGCAAAACGTATTCAAAATGGATTCATTTTCTTATACGACAACCTTATAGATTATATCTCAAGTTTAAACAATTAAATGTATAAAGAATTTTAAGCTCACATTCATGCCACTCATTGCAGAGCCAATCACAACACCACAATTAGCTTGCAGGAAACATCGGTTGCAACTGACCTTGAAAATCTAAGCCTGCTTATCCACACTCTGCAAAACAAGTAGTTTGAAACTTCAAACATACATTGACAACATACTTAGCATCTCTAGATACATGACTGCAACAAAGCTTGGTAGTGATACCTACGCACTTCCCATGTAAGGCATTCGCTTTGCCCACTCCTCACAGTATCCTCAAGCTTTTCCATATCTGACTTGTCAACCCTATTTCCATGGATTGACATCCAATAAATTTGAGAACTTCCCAGCTGAAGGAACAAATGCAAAACTAAAGACATGTTAAATAACTTAAATTCAATAACCAAACAAGTATAATTTGAATCAAAACATAAACAAAACTCTATGAATCGAGAGGAACTAGTATAACTAAATCCAATAGTTTAAAAAGAAAACCCAGTATTCAAAACATATGAAATCAACATTAGTAATTTTTGCATCTAAATCCATAAATACTAGAAACCCCAATAATAGACTTGGAGTTAGCGCCCTGCCAAAACGAATTGTTTATTCTGGTAACTAGCCAGTAGTAGCCTGTCCAAATATAATGAAACTTTTAACAACCATACATGCTTTATGAGAAGAAGGAAATCTACATGGTACCTACAAATAACAAAAAAGTAATTCATCCAATCACATATAAGAGAATATATCGTTTTTGCTACATATGCAGTATCTAACTGTAGACAGCAGAAAGAACCTAAGGTTAATAAGTGTAAGTCTTCTCTACAAAAGAACCTTCACCGTACACTTTATGGACCTCACACGATTAGCGAAAGGCAGACGAAGTACCAGTTTTTTTTTAAATAAACAAATATAAATAACAGCATATAACAATGAATCTTGCATGTATATTAAAGAAACAAGTCCTTCATTGGCATCTCTTTAACTGAGTATTGTTCTTACTTCTTAAACATGCCTCTTCTAGTTCTCTTTATTTAAACGACATCGAATGTGGCATGTGTATTCATTTGATTTCCCACACGACGCTTCAATTTTTTAGCATTACCGAGGAGGGACATGGCGCCGCCACGCCGGATTTCACATCCCTACTCCTATTATTACATCTCTCCTTGCCCTGTCTTTGCTTATGTCTCAGCTATTTCGTTCCAGAATAAGTTTGGCAAAAAAATAAAATAAAAAAAATCATAGAGTTCACTATAAATCCAGATTTATCACTATAACATAATTTATCACTTGAAGTAAATGAAAAATGAGGATTTGCAATAAAAAGTTGAGAAAAATAACTTCCAATCAACAGAACTGAACCAAATGAAAAACATACATGGCATTAATTGCTCAAGTGACTCCGATTCAATCAAACAACAACAGTAAGTGAATTGCTAATCAGTGAGAGGTATACAATCATGTGTATGGCTCGACACCTGTTCAAAGGAAATAAAAAAGAGGCTTTCACGAGTGTGCTAGTTTATGTGAATTACTTGATAAATTTTTCCAGTTCATTCATAATTTAGCTGACTAATTGGAGATATTTTGCCTCAAATTGATCTCTGTTGTCTTAATATTATGTGTCAAAAGTTAGGCTTTATTCTACCTTTTAACCAACGAATATACTGTTTTTTTTCTATTCTTCTTATTATGCGCCCAGAAGATTAAAACGGAACATACCTAATACATAAGAATGAAAAATTATCGAAAAAGAGTGGGGGTTTGCTTCCCTTCGAATTTGATTTACCCTTGACATTAGGCGTTCCATGAATAACATGGCTGACATCGATCATTTCTCCCCCTTCCTTTTACAACAGAAAGATTATAAAACTGAAACCAAGTTTTCACGGGTAATTTTCTCTAACTTTCCTGTCCCTTCATTTTTTGTTTTTAATTTTGTTGTTCTTCTTCTTGTTATTGTCTTCTGCCTTGTATTCTAAATCAAAACTCGAAGGGTTCCTACAAAATCAGAAACCCTATAATTTTTTCATTGTCTTAAGACTCCAAATCGTGATGGATCTTTATATCCGTATAAATAAAAAGTTATAATTACCATTGATTTCAACAATGTGTTTGTCAATTATTCATTAATTTTGATACTAAGTTTTTTAAGAATGTTATCGTCTTGCGACTTCTTATAGTTATATTTTGCTTGCAGGTGACTATATAAATTCTGATGGTGGGAACTTGTGGAGGCTAGGGGATACAAGATGGTTCTGGAGCATAAACAAACACGTCCTGTGGTCATTAGTTTTTTTGCTTAGTAGTTGTAAATGCTAGGTTTTTTCTATATTTTGGAACTGTTGTCGTGTGGGTGGATTAACATAATGGTGCACAGAGGTGAAGTCTTTGTGATACTTTTTCCCTTAGTAGTTCTTCATCTTCAATCGATGAACGCCATGAAGTCTAAAGCTCAACTACACATTCTATCCTAATTCGAAACATAGTTATAAGTAGACTAGAAATCAAGACTTATAGTTTTGGCAACTAAACTTGACAAACAAGCTTGAGATAGCAACGCTTTCAAGTTCGACCGAGCAGTGCTCTAACAATCTCCCCCTTTGTCAATTTTAGTGACGAAACTATCAATACATATGGATTACAAAATAAATAAACTTTGTAGCTTCTCATCCAAATGCTTGATTCTTTGGTTCTTCAATATTACTCGAAATCTTCGTCACTTCCAAGTACTCCAGTGATTCTGAATGTGTTCAACTCAGCATCATAGTTATTGAAGATCCGCAGCCATAACAATAAGAAAACAATTGTTCTCAATTATTGTTATACAATGTCATAGTATTATTACACAGTATCAAAGTTCAATTTTATCACAACTTTGACAATAATACTACGGTGATATGTATCACTCCCCCTTAGTCAATACTTCATCTCACAATGAAAACCACTCCCCCATAGATAATGATCCGTAAACCATATGTATTTTTAGTGTGAACTACACAATAATTCTCCCCCTTTTTTGTCAATATAAATTGGCAATGGTACGAAAACTAGTGGGATCATAATGAAATTTTCATAGAGATACTTCATGACTAAAAGAGAACATATCAACTTTGTTTCGATGATTTCACATAGTCGAAACTTAGTGTATTCATCAAGGAGTTTATAAAGATACAAGAAAACTCCTACAATATTCCACAGCCGCACTCTCCACAAAGATATGGCAATTAAGCACAAGTTCAATTAAGAACTCTCCCCCATAAAATGTCATTCCCGAAAGAACAACAAGAGCGACCTTACTTTTACAAGAAAAAAAGGATTTCTTTGGACATTAACAAATCACATGAAACATGAATTTGTATCCAGAAAACTCAATTAAATTAACCACAAAGGAACCTTAATGATTAATTTAATCGGAAATGCTCAACATAAGAAAACTTACGGAGTCGTACAGTACTTTCACATAGAAGTGGACCAGGGAAAGATCAATACTACAGAATATTCAAAGATTCATTCTATTTTTCATCAATATTTTCATAATGATACCATAGACTTAATCTTTGCATCAAAAGTTCATTCTATTTTCCATCACTATTTGCATAATGACATAATATACTTAACTTTTGGCATATATGGGACAATCATAGTTCACGGACGTAAACACACATATCCCATAACATTATTTGCAATATATAAAACCAATAAAGATTAATACTGCAAAATCATCTCCAAATAAACTTTATAATTTAAATAAATAAATCTAAAAACATTGCAAGATGAAAATCGTTGGCAATAGCTATGTGTAATCACAATATATGTTATTACAAACCCTAGTTATCCTTCTTAAAACACAAGAATAAATTCTCATAAGAAGTTTACTAGACATTAAGAAAAAACCAACAAACTAAAAACAAAAAGACTCCTAAACCGATCATGAACTGAAATCAAAGAGCTTTTCCGGAACCTTCACGAGTCTTAAGACCTTTGAGCTTGTGATTGAAAACATCTATTGCTTCTTCAGAGAAGATATCCTCATTGAGAAGATCTTTAACATGTGTCTTCATGAGAACAAGGTCAGAGTTAACCTTTTTCAACTCAGTTTTTAACACATCGAGACCCTTCATAGTATCAACGAGCTGCAGTATTGCTTCCTCAAAGTATTTAAGAAAATCGTGAACCACTTCGGCCGAAACCATCTCATCATTCTCAACATCTTGATGAGTATAAGCATAGTAGCATGAGACATCATAATAATCCTTAGGATTTTGATATTTTATATCATCAACATCTACTAGGGTTCTTTTCTTCTTCCCTTTGGACCCGAAACCAATACCGTTGTCAAGAAAACCTTTTGCAAAATTACAGGTGCGAGAAAGAGATGACATTCTTGACACACACAAAAAATGACCTAGAGTACACGTACGTGACTCAATAGAATGGTATTTAAATGGTTTCTTATGGAATAACTTTAGGGTTTCTAAATATTGATTCGTGACAAGTAAAAATGGATACCCGTACGAAGCCAATATGGTTCCCAAAACAAAAACGGTAAAATTCCTCTTTTCAAAGAAAAGGAACACAACAAAATTTTGCTACATGAAAATTCTCTTTCCAAAATTTTGGCTCAATAAATTTTACATTCTCATAAGAAAAAATTTAGAGCACAAAAGTAGCTCAAAATGCAAGAACTATTCAAGAAAAATAAATAAAAACTCCAACCAAAACAATACTTAGGCAAAGCTGTCTGTAGACAATAGTTTAGCTATGGACGGTAATAAAATAGCTCAACTAACCAGGGAGCATTTTACCAGTAAGTATACCTGATTATTAGCAAATCTTACTTAACAGGATTTTTATGAGTAAGCATTCAACCCTTGTGATTAATTAGCACAAGTATGAGCTTTATGCTCATAAAATGAATATTCTTCATGGTTAATCCTCTTTTTTCTTCTAACTTTTGGAGGAAACCCTTTTTGATGTGAAAAAGTATCATAAAACTTACTGTCGTCAAAATAAGAGACTAAGTTTGAGTCCTTACCAGAGGAAGTTTGTATGGAGGATTTTGACAGCCTATTGATAAGATCCTTGTATCCTTCAATTATCAGATTAAGGTTGTCCTTCATATATCTCCATTGTTGTTTCCGCATGCATAATGGCTTATTTCTCACATTTTGACCATCATCCTTCACTTTAGGTTAAGAAGGACTTTTCTGAAATCTCTTTGACCGATTTGTATTAACACTACAATTAGTTCGAACGTTCGATGAGCATCTTGAACTGACTTTCTTTGAAGAATTAACAGGGTGAGTACTAAAACCGATAGGTTTAGATATCCGAATGTCAGTTACACCTTTGAGTATTAAATCTAAGGTGTGCTGAAGTCGACCAAAGTAATTTTCGTTCAACTTTAGTTTACTCTTCCGTTGAACATGTCCTTTTGAATCATAAAAAAGACATACTTTCTGATCACTGGACTGATTAGAGTGTGTAGCATTAGTAACATCGTTAGAAGATTTCTTCCTTCCATGAGATGTGGTAATTCCTTGATCAGTGGAATAACCAAGCGCCTCCTTAGCGATAGGAAGGGTTTGCAATTTAGCTTCTGAAGCTGGTTTCATTAGAGAAACATGATTAGAACTAGCCATGTTTTCTAAAATCGCAGCAGAATCAGAAGTAATTGGTATGATTGACTTCACAGAACGACCTTTATCATGAATAGATAGATTACTCAATAGTCGTTCTATTTCAAGGGCATCTTCTTTGAGTTTAGCCTTGAGTAAGATTCGGGAGGAACAAACTACAACATTCTCCTCACGAAGAACCCTTAATTGGGAATCACGATCTTTTACCATACCAACCATTGTATTGACTTTGTGTTTCAGCCTATTGATTTCAACTGCCTGGATTCTAACAAGTTTTAGAATCGCTGCACTCTCTTGGGCTGCTTCCCTTTCTACTTCAGAATCAGATTCGTCAGATAATCAGGGTAACATATATCAATACTTGTCTGTTTCGTAGGAATAAAATGTTCATCTATATATGAGATTGACAAGTCTTTCTCTTTAATAGATTTCATAGAAATAGAACTTTTGTCTTTGGTGATGCGTTTGTCAGAGATAACGTTTCTGTCCATAGAGTCAGATTGATACAAACACATACTTATGAGGTCTTAAATGTGTTTGCCTGCTCTGATACCAATTGAAAAAGCAGCGGGTCTAACTAACAACCAGACCTAATATTTCGTTTAGGCAATCTGTATGGACTAACTCCAATATAATTCCAAGAGAATCAACTAGACAGTCAGACTCAATCAAGGAAAATATATCCAAGAGTTATATCTCAATTTCTCAAATCAATCTGCAATAGAACAGATAGAAATATGTGAGCCGGATTAATAAGAGAAATAACTTGGATGGTACCAAAGACTAATATCAAAGCGTCAATCAATTTTAATCACAACCAAAGGTTGGATTCACCAATTGATTGAACTACGCACAACCTGTGATATTTCAATTATATAGAAAATATAATGCGGAAAACAAATAACAAAGACACCAGAAATTTTGTTAAGGAGGAAACTGCAAATGCAGAAAAACTCCGGGACCTAGTCCAGATTTGAACACAACACTGTATTAAGCCGCTACAGACTCTAGCCTACTACAAGTTAACTTCGGACTGGAATGTAGTTGATCCCTAACTAATCTCACACTATTAAGTTACAGTCGCGTTCCTTACGCCTCTGAATCCCAGCAGGACTCTACGCACTTGATTCCCTTAGCTGATCTCACCCACAACTAAGAGTTGCTACGACCCAACGTCGAAGACTTGATAAACAAATCTATCTCACACAGAAAAGTCTATTAAATAGATAAATATGTCTCCCACAGAAATACCTACGAGTTTTTGTTCCGTCTTTTGATAAATCAAGGTGAACAGGAACCAATTGATACACCAGACTTATATTCCTCGAAGAACATCCTAGTAATATCAATCACCTCACAATAACTTAACCGTATGGTAGCGGAACAAGGTATTGTGGAATCACAAAGAATGAGATGAAGAGCTTTGTAAGTACATTTTATCTTACCTATCAGAGATTAAATCTTGAGCAAATCTTATAGAAGATAGTACTCAATACGATAGAACAAAGTAAGATCAGAACACGCAACTACAGAGAAAATAGTTGGGTCTGGCTTCAGAATCCCAATGAAGTCTTTAAGTCGTTAACCTATAATGGTTTTAGGAAAAACCTAGGTTAAAGGAGAATCGACTCTAGTCGCAACTAGTATCACCCAGGAGGTGTGGGGATTAGGTTTCCCAGTTGCTAGAGTTCTCCCTTATATAGTCTTCAAATCAGGGTTTGCAATCGATGCTACCTTGGAAACAAAGCATTCAATATTCACCGCTAGATAAAAACCTGATTAGAGTCAAGCTAATATCTTTCAACCGTTAGATTGTCTTAGCTTGTTACACACAAATGAAATGTGCCTTCATTTAGATATGGGTAACTGTACCTAAACGTGTACACTTGGTTGGCTCAACAGTAGTTAACCGAAGTTAGCCATATGAACACTTTCATATCAACCTTGTTCATCTTTATCACAACTAGTTCAAATGACTCAAATTAAACTAGTTATAGAGTTGTTCAATTGTTTATATTCTCATAGAAGTATAAAAGTTACAATTGAAACAAAATCGGTTTTGATTCACTAGAATCAATTCATGAACATTATAGCAACGGTTTTCAAAGATTGCATTCCTTATTATATATAAATGTATTTGTTCATGAGTATGTAAACATACATAACTGATTTTAGAACTTAACCCACTCAGGTATGCAAACGGGTACATATACCTAAGTTCTCGGACTTGGTCGTGTTCGCCAGTATGCAAATGGGTACGCATACTGTCGTTCATGACCAAACTCAGTTGAATCAGTACACATATGAGTATGCATACTATAGTTCCCGGACTTCAACTGTTGAATCAGTACGCATACGGGTATGCATACTAAATTCTCGGACTTGGAATACACATGCAACAGTTAGCATACAAGTACGCATACTGTGCTATATCCAATCAAAGGTTAATTGTTATAAACTCCCATTTCAATCATTGAAACATTATTGGAAGACGAGAATAGCTATCTCACACAAACTATTAGCTTCAAAGCAATTTTCAAGTGATCAAATGATCAATACGAAACATTCCGAGTCTACATCAAATGACTGTCTCACACAAATCATGTAAGATGTTACCAGGCGATTTTCACATGATCATATTTGACTTTCGTCAAGAATAAAAGATGAACTTGGTTAAAGCGAAAGCTTACCAACACATATTTCGAGAAGTTGCTTTTTGACTTCTGGAAGCAAAAAAGTCAGAAGTTAGTTTGGATAAACAATTTCAGAATGACTTCCGGAAGCAGAAAAGTTAACTTTTTGTGAAGCAAAATGTTTTTGCTTCTGACTTCTGCTTCTGACTTCTACTCTGAAGAAGCAGAAGTCAGAAGCAAATTTGTATCCAAACGCGCTATAAGCATTCAAGTGTTCCTGCTTCCAGTCATGATATCCAGCAAACAAGTAGTATTCTTGTTGTGAATATTTATGATCAAATTATTGAAGTCAGACATTTACATTATCAAATTATTGACATGAGAATTTTACATGAGTTCCAGGTGAGTTCCACAACTCCAACAAATAAAAACCAAATTGGACATCAATTAGTTCTTACAGTAGTATCTATGTTGGTTATAGGACCTTTGAACCAATATCTAGCATCTAATATCCACCAAAAGACTACTAAGACGATTAGACCACCGATCGTAGCTGGAGTATAGTTGAAAGTATCCCTTGTAATAGGATACTCAACTGGTAGAGAGAACAGAATAGTAATTGCAGCAACCCCAAGAACTGCAATCCAACCTACAACCACCCTATAACTTCCTAAGTTGAAAGGTCCTCGAGTAAACGATTTGTGTGCCACCGTAACCCTATAGAAGATTGGTATTACATAAGAAATGTTGATTCCGAATGTTGCTATCGTAAAGTTAGGAACTATCAATTAGCATCCCAGTCTCAGACCGAGGTATAAAAGAATCTTAGCCAAAATACTAAAAGCGGGATCCTGTTACCCATTTTATCGCAGTCAACGCAACCATCCTTGTTTTCATGATTGTCGGACCAATCATTCCTTAAAATCAACTCGGATTTCTACATCACCGTTGAATTGGTGGCATAATTTTTTTTAGTTTCAAATGATCTTTTCTTGGAAGTCTTCATTACTTACCAGCTAAAGTGAACATCATCAGTACAAAAAGGTTTTCATTTTTTGGAAGCTTAATTAACATAAAATGAAAATAGCTAGGTATTACA
The DNA here is from genome assembly GCA_023531105.1 of Papaver atlanticum. Taxonomy (NCBI): domain Eukaryota; kingdom Viridiplantae; phylum Streptophyta; class Magnoliopsida; order Ranunculales; family Papaveraceae; genus Papaver; species Papaver atlanticum. Next base: position 217,696 of record JAJJMB010005871.1, on the reverse strand, counting down.
GACTTACAGTACTCTTGATTGTCGATCATAAAGAAGTAAACAAGAAAAATTCTTATCTAATACCTAAAGATTGTTCATAATCGCATTCAATTCCGGCCAAAATTAAATTTCTCTCACTTTGTTTTCTCTGTTCTAACAAGCACCGATGCTTAAAGAATCCAGAATATCAACTTGGTTAGACATATCACATTGGGCTTGGAGCCTTGGTCGCTTGGCTTCGACATCTCTGGATGCTTGGTCACTGACAGATTTGGTGGACTAATTTTTTTGAGAGAGTGGACTAAATTGTTTTGACCGGTGGAGTTTTTTTACTGGAAAAGGGTAAATTACTTACATGTTCCGGTTTTATCCCCTTTTATTTCCGCCCATGTTGCCTGATGCATTAAATCACAACATTTAATTATCGCATTTGCATGTAATTTGGCGGTGGAAAACCTTGAGCCTGATAAAACTTCAATTAGAGATTTACCAACACACATTCATTCCATTATTTCAACAAGTAAAAATGCACGCACTATTACCCCTGCCGAAGACACTAAATAATTTCACACAATCTGTATTCCGTCAAATCATGTGGAAGCATACACTGACGGTTACGAAATGCTGAATGCACATATTTTTACTAGCAAAACTTTAAAAAATGTGAAGTTGAGGATCTGTCTTGGTGGATTCAGTTAAAACTCGGCAACTTGGGACGTCACCTCTCAGGCAACAATCAGTGATCGTGGCAAATTTTCAGTAATTCAAACAAATAAGTACAACACTATTGAAGCTTTCGTATAGTTCAAACAAGAGATGTGGAACATATCAAGGATATCATTAGCAGGAAAAAATGGAAAATGTTGTAATTAGAAAGGAAGTAGTGATAGTAAGAGGAGTTGCGATTTGTTGTGCCAAGAGGTTCATATTGTTCCTCAAGGCATTCCAGGATCTAGCATCAGAAACAAAAAACTACACATTCAACAGAAGCTAATGCACATAGAACACATAAGACACAGAGATTTAACGTGGTTCGGCAATGTGCCTACATCCACGGGAAGCATAAATTCACTTCATTCATATATCAAAGAATACATAACACAATTGACATTCAACACCCCTTCTTCTTCTTCACATTCTCAACTCACCTTCAACTCTCTCCCAACTCTCCTAGCCCTAAAGCTATTAGAAGATCTACATCTTGCTAATGGAGAGATAACTTCTATTAGTTGTGAGGAGATGGATGTTTACAACCTAAGGGTTTAGACAAGATAAATGTAGTTGATGTAGATGCCTATAACCTAAAGGTTATGCCTTTAATTCTAAAAATCAGTCAAAACTGATTTAGGAAATCACACTGATGTTTCCTAAAATCGAGCCAATATCCAACAATTCTCCACCTTGGCAAGATTTTTAGGACAACTTCAACTTCACTATTCTCTGATTTCTCCACCTTGGCATGAAATATCGACATTCACCTTCCACACCTTCGTATCCTACTGTCTTCAATCACCCGGAGGTGCCAATCATTCGTAGATGCTTCAATTCCACTAAAGGACTTCAATACTTCACCCACCCGTAGGTGCCAATCATCTAAAAATGTTTCAATTCCTCTAAAGGCTTCAATTCCCAATCATCTAATGATGCTTTAATACTTAATTATCCCAAGATGTTGCACTATTACAACTTCCAAAATCCTTGTCTAAGGTTCAAATTTGTCAACCGACACCAACACACCAAATGGTGTTTCAAATTACTTTTAAGGATGCAATGTGCTTCAACATGTGCTTCACAAATTCGATCCCATGGTAGGGCTGCAACTGTGTCTTAAAAAACACCAACATACTAATGCACCTAAAGATGCTGCAAACGTAAGTCATTGATTTAGTTCAATATGGCCAATCCTAAACATCACCAATTCTTTCGTAACTTTGCTGATTTCTCAGCAATTCAAGTTATCTATGAATTCCTGACGCGTCTTCAACTTCATAAATTTTCACACGCACATATTCTTCAAACTTGCAAGATTCAATTGTTTGCACATTTGCTTCAACTTGTAGGATATAGTCTTTGACTTCAACACACCACTTCACTTGTCAAATTTGAGCTCTTCATCCTACTTCTTCAAATTCCGACACTTCGTCTTTTAATGCAGAGTTCAATATTTCATCACATGCAAATGTATGGTTTACCCCCATACTTATGAAGTTTTCTTCAAAAGAAGAAATAATTCATACCTTACAAAGATGCAGTCTTTGTAAGTTCCCAAACATCTGTGTGAACACATTCTAGTATTCCATATGTGGTGATATTCATGATATTTTCATATCTTCAAAAAACTAGAACTTTTTACTCCAACTCCAAGCTTGATTCTTTCTCCCCCTTCACACAATGTTCGCAAAATCCTAAACTGCATGATTATGCGTTCTTCAATTTCATGACTTAACTGCATGAATTAGGCTTCAACCGTATGATATTGCACACTATCTAACACTTCTACTTCCATATTCAACAATACAGATTTCCATTATCCAATCCTTTTATCACTGCAACTGCATTGGAAAAAACTTCTTCAATACTCCATCGTTTAAACAACTTTAAACCCCACGGAGTCAAATGGATCTAATGATTTCAGATTCTTTTTCAAACTTCGGTACACACCGAACAACTTCAAACTTCTCGAGTTGCACCTAAGTACTTCAAATGAATGCCTACAACTTAAAACTCAAACTCTTAATTAAAAGTCAGAAAACCATTCTCTAGAGAATGCCTATGATAAAAGCACTCAAACACTCGAAATCTCACATCATCACTAGATTTGCGTTTTTCAACGTTCACGTCTGAACTTGAAACTCCTTTCCTTGTTTTCCAATGCCTTTCCTTACGACAAAAAGCAACAATACAATTAAATTCACATACCGCTTTCTTCTAATAGCTTGCGATTTTTTTGCTTAACTATACTTCACATGTAGTATTGTACCTTACAATTGTGAAGTGCCACAATGATACCTTGTTCCTTGCAACCGAGTTTTCACCTCAAAAGCAGAACATATCTTCACGACCTATTTGTTTTTCCACCATGGTCTTTCACTTCTTCAACTTGATGACTTCAAAAGATAAACACCTTAATTCTCCGCCAAATATCATCAAAAAAACAAAGGTAACAAACCACCTAGCGCCTCTTTCAAAAACAGTAAATCAAAGAGGTGCCTACAAACATCCGAATGGATGATTCAAAACGTACCATATTTGCGGTATTCAACGGTACCAAAAAACTCTGCTACTAGACTGTTGTGTAAACAACAAAAGCTTGCAGAAATCCAATGCTCATAAGCTTACTCTACAAGTAAGCTTCAAATTCAACACATTCAAACAATAAAAACCCTTTTCTTCAACCATATGCCCAAGGCGCAAATGCCAAAAACTGTGTTAACCTCATCTTCAACTGTTTCTCTTCAAAATAGAACAAGAAACTACATCCCCACCACACACAATATCTCCATATAGGAAATCCAGTTTACCGCGTCTTTTCAATCGATCATCAACAATGCAATATGCTTGTAACCAGCTGCTTCAAACAATTCTTCGTGAAATCAAACTCTTTACCCAGAAGTTATCAACCTTCCACTGGTGCCCTCGCAACACTAAGACATTCTAATGATCGATAATTCTCACACGAAACCTACTAATAGGTTTCTGCAATCCTCGCTACACCATGCAACTGAGGCAAACTTGAGTTTAACTTCTTCTTCAATTTCTTCGACTACGTCCAGGACAGCATGATCGAACTAATGACAACCAGTAACATTCACAATTGTTCCCCCTTGATACTTCGAACAATTCTAAGGATCTTTGATGAATTCAATTTTCGCATCTTTACCTCTTCCAACGTACAAACCATTCAACTTGTACTTCAAATACAATACTCTTGTTTCCTTGCAACTTGGCTTGCAAAGCAAGCACATTCAAACGGAAAACCAACAAGGTATTCCCAAATAGTCCACAAAAGTCTCAAACAAACAAGGTAAAGACCCAAAACGACCAAACACCTTTCTCAAACTAGTTAATAAGGTTATGGAATTACTTACTCGAAGTTATGAAAAATACATAGGGTTTATGCTTCAAGAAGTATACCAACGTCAAATCCTCCTTTTAAGTAGAGCTTCAACTTCAAAAGTGTATCAATCAACAATCAACGAATGTGAAATACTTCAAATACATTCGTTTATGAGTAATTGATACCTCAAACGGTGCTTGTCAAATCATAAAATCCACCTCTTCAACTTGATGCAATTCAAACGATCTCCAAGATTCTTCACATGAGGCTACACAATGATTTTCTGAATTCCAAGGTAACTTTGATCTTCCAATCGACATAACCTGATTTTACAACATGCCTATTGATGCATCCTCTTCTAGGATTTTACTTCGATTTTTAAGTATGTTTTCTTCGAATATCCTCTGCTGATTCAATACACCACGTTTTTCTGACGGAATTGCAGTAACCTTGTACCATAGTTACAAAACAGCACCAATCTTCTCCACAGTTTTCAGAACTGTTACAATTCTTCTACCACAAATTTCAGTCAAAAAACGTGAACTTGTCTTTGTGTTCTTCTTCAAATTTGACATCTTCTTTGATATCTTCACATACCGTTTCTGACCAAATTCAAACGAGCAAACCCTAGATTTCAAGAACCTAGACCTAAGTTCTGATACCAGTTTGTTGTGCCAAGAGGTTCATATTGTTCCTCAAGGCATTCCAGGATCTAGCATCAGAAACAGAAAACTACACATTAAACGGAAGCTAATGCACATAGAACACATAAGACATAGAGATTTAACGTGGTTCAGCAATGTGCCTACATCCACGGGTAGCAGAAATTCACTTCATTCATATATCATAGAATACACAACACAATTGACATTCAACACCCCTTCTTATTCTTCACATTCTCAACTCACCTTCAACTCTCTCCCAACTCTCCCAGCCCTAAAGCTATTAGAGGATCTACATCTTGCTAATGGAGAGATAACTTATATTCGTTGTAAGGAGATAGATGTCTACAACCTAAGGGTTTAGACAAGATTGATGTAGTTGATGTAGATGCCTATAACCTAAAGGTTATGCCTTTATTTATAGGCTTACAATAGGGTGATACTTGGAAACCAAAGTTCTACTTTAATTAGGAAACAAATCTTTACTTCAAATTAGGTAACCTAAACTAGCTAAGGATAGGAAACCCTTGTTTATATAAAAGTCTAAACATAATTCTAAAAATCAGTCAAAACTGATTTAGGAAATCACACTGATGTTTCCTGAAATCGAGCCAATATCCAACACAATTAGCAACAACATTAACACTTAAGAGAGATGGAGTTAAGAGTTTAGTGATAGAGAAGCAAATGAGCTGAGAGTGGCTATGTACACTTGTTAGATGTATAAATTTAAAAACGATGATTCAGATCAGTATTTTTTTCCCTTCAAAAATGAAATGAATGGGCAGTACCTTTGATACTTAGTGAAAAAGACACTCCCTGGTCAATACATATCCTTCATCCAACAATGCAATGAGTTGATTAGAGCCTGACACTTCATGCTCACCTGTACCTTACTGGTCCTGCTTTAGCATAAAGTTAGCCTAACCAGGCAAACAAACCATAAGAATTCATAATTTATGGGCCATGAAAGCATGGACCATTACAAAAGCATCACTATATATAAGTGATTGAAGCTTATTGTTTGATGACAATATAAACGAATAGGAGGAAGCAGACACTTGTATCAATGCCATACAACGAGAAAACTGTTATAGTTTTAAAAAATAGGGAACCGTTATCTTACTGAGCATAGATGGAAATACGCCTTGGCAAAATATATTACAAGTTTTTTGAAATTCAAATCATTAACAGTATGTACAAGCAGAACAGTCACATGACCATAATAACTGCTGTAAACTACATACCAAACCATTGGTGTAACTGAGTAAGTAACTCAGCAGCCAAAATTTACGTATCTCAACCATGCACCGCAACACCAACTTGCCTATTTTTAAATATATCTTAAACTTAAAAGCAAGGAACAGCCTAAATGAGACTGAGAATGACAGAGACATTTTAGTTCATTGACTACTAATAAGTTTGTAAATAATCATATTTTATATGTTCCAATCAAGCGTACACTTCCCGCAATTGTGTACACCATCTTCCAATTTGAATGCCAGGAATTCTGTGTGAGCTTTCAGAGAGTAGAACATTGTGATTCATTTCATCCAAATAAGTAATCGATGTTAATAGAATCAAAACTTGTTTGAACATACTATCAATTGCAATGTCTATTCATTCTAAGCATAGTTCGCCAAGAAACAGATAAACAACACTCGAATAAAACTTAATAATTTGGACGACACAAACTAAAAGAAAGCAGAATACCTACATGTTTCTCTTCTCGTGAACAGCCATCCTGCCATTAGGTTATTACAGATAGAGTCCAGCAAATCATCAACACATTCAAAAATTTTGGTTTCAGCACCTTTAGGAATGAAGGTTTTCAGAGAAACGATGTTCTCCACTTGTGCGTGCAGCTGATAATCCATGGACGGGCAATAAATATTATCATCATCACCAATACCACGGTTTAGGTGTTCATTCATCTTAGTTCGAAAAATCCCAGGATAGGGGCAAGAGCATTCTAACACTTTGAGATGTTTCTCTTGTAAATTGTAGAAGATAAGACGTTCCCCATTGAACCAATACAACAACACGTGATCAGAGAAAGATAATATACGTGTAGGAGGTGTAGCATCATCATCATCAAAGTACCAACAGAGGGGAAGTTGGTGTAATCCTTCCCGAACCTTAATTTGAACATTGAAAGTCTCCTTCCTGATTCATATTTGCTTTTCCTTGTCCTTCAATATGTACATATGAACCTTACAACAACAACAAACACCGGTATGATAATTACAACGATGGCCACAATGATCATTGTTGGATATTATTATCCTCTCAGAACGTGCAATGCAAGGATATCCTTTAAACTCCAGAAGATGATCAACCACTAAATACTGACGCTCATTTGCTGTTGTCGGAGTACCTTCAGTTGGGAGTCGAATGAAGTGAACCTTCTCATTGTGGAGGTCGAACGAGAGCAACATTTCAATCTTTTCATTATTATTACCAACTTTGTTCTTCGTCCTCCAAAAAAGATGACCCCCACAAAAGGTGGCTTGTCTACATAATGTTCTCGAAACTCTAGTGACCATTCGACTAGGAAAAGGAGAAGAACCCGGTGGTGGCGACATATCTAAACTCCTAGTAATTATCTTTCTCCATGAACTAGTTCCCAATGTAGTGACCATACAAAGAAACTCGTTGTTGGCTTACGAAACAAAAACAATTACAGCCTTGTATGCTTGTGATAATGAATCAAAACCAAAACCATGACTCAGGTTGACATATCCCAAAGTTGGAGGCAAATAGGAGAGGACAAGTGATTCGCTCCTAATCAGGTTAAAGACAGTTATTGTAGCATAAGTATCATTAGGTGCCTTAACTCGATTGATACATGTTAAGCCATTACAAAAACCTGCTAGTTCATATATTGATTTGATTCTTAGACCTCCAAGACATCTAATATCCGTATTTTCTCCTCCTAATAAACTAAAAAAGTAAGCGGTTTTGACGCCGTTTCTCAGTACATTAAGTAGATTAAAGACTAGGCAAAAATTATTTTTGTTTTGAAAGTAATGAATTGCAGAAAATCTTGAATCATTAAGAATTGAATTGTACCATAACTTACTGACGCAACAACATATTGCTAGAGTCCGGGCAGGTAATCTCGTCAAAATACTTTCAATCATCAATTCCTTTGGAAGATTACTTTTACACGTCCTCTCCTTGTCTCCTCCGCCATGAATTTTATTTATTTTCTGTACAACAACTCCAATTCCAATCCCGTTTTGATGCTCCCTCCTCTTCTCCTTGATCGTCATTTTTTTACAGAATTTCGCTGTTTTTTTCAGTATGACTAGTTTGAGCCTTTGAGAGGGCACCCACTTTACTGTCCAAATAAATTGGTCTTGGGATTAAGAGTAATATTGTGTACTACTTTTGAAGAAAATTGGTGCTCCATGAAAAATTTAGGGGTGACTAGGGGTGTGCAACGGACGGACGGATGAGGATTAAGGGTCACCCGCATCCAATCCGTCAAAGTTGCGGATTTGGAAAATCCAACCGTGTCCGGCCCAATCACCCACGGATTAGCGGGTGATACGGGCGGGATGCGGATTAACCGCGGATTTAGTCAGAAAAATATTAAATAGAAAAACTCATACAGACATATACCTGAAGGGTACCATTGTATAAATCTGTCATGCGAACGAAACTCCTGAAGCTGCTTTTAGGGAGGGTTAATAGAGAGGGAGGCAATGGCAGGAATTCCATACTGGGTCCAACAGTTGAAAATCCTCAAAGCGGTTATGTATAGGTTGAAAACGAAAAAGATGCAAAATCTTAGTGTCAACTAAGAGATAAGTTAGTAGTCATAATGGTAAGTATCCACCTAGCGCCAACCTAACAGAAGTGGCTCATGAGTAATGAAATTCAAAGAGGAAAGACAGCTATTATCGAGTTGCTGCCAGTGGCAAAACAAGTTAAAAGACAGAAAAATGGATAGGGTTGTTGAATAACTCACTTCTTCTAGTAGGCGCCCTTGCATAGCCCATGCCTCTAAATAGCATAATCCGTGCACAAACTCCAGGTTAATAGAGAGGGAGGAAATGACAAACTCCTGGAGCTGCTTTTAAGAATTGAAAGTGGTAGACACTTTCTGTATCAAACATAAAATGGGACCAATGGTATTTTTTGTTGCATTTATAACTGGTCTTCAATTTATTTACGGGTTACTCTGGGAATATCGGAGTTCAATCCTATGATGCGAGTGAATCCGCAGATTTAAAAGTCCAACCGCAACCAAACCACTAAAAGTGCGGATTTGAGAATCTCACCCGTACCGACCCATAGATCTTACGGATTGGGTTTTACCTGCAATTTTACGGACGGATACTGGTAAAATCCGCGGTTCCGTACTTTTTGCTCACCCCTAGGGGTGACCAACGGACATGGATGTGGATTTGGTATTACCCACGTTAAATGGCGGATTTGAGATTTTCATCCACGTCCAAACCTTTACGCATCGGATTTGACACCCGCGGGTGAATGGATGAGCGGATGGATTTGCGGATATAAACGAAAACAAGTAAATGTTGAAGGTAACTTAGTTTTAAAACTTAGATTACTGAAATATTAGTAATTAACATAACAAGAGCGACATAATATTTTTCCAACAACCAAAATTATAATTTTTATTGACATGAGGGCCTCTGATCAATCCAAAATTGTTACTTTTTGAATATCTTTGAGGAACTTCAATGCATCTCAATAGGAAACTATATATATTATTTACCAATTTTGTATAATAACTTTCATATACGTATAATACTAGCATTGTCCTTAGGGTCGGGTGTCCAATGGATGGGTGATGTTTCACCCTCACCTTCCTCCATAATCTTTAACGTCGTTTTCAGTTTTCTTTTTCTTTTGCAATTTCAAGATGAAATTGACAAAATATCATCCAAAAAACTTATTAAGATCTAAAAAGAGTAAATCTTCATCAGTATCAAGAACGGATGATCCAAGATTTGGTTCAGGTTCATCATTAGCTTCATCGTCATCATCGACAAATCAAAAAGAAGGTTCATCTTTCGGTACTCCAACAAGTGTGCTTCCGGTGAACAGTCCATTTCTTGCTCAATCGAAATCAGAAGTTGAAGAATTGTGGTTAGTAGAAACTCATTTTGAATTAGTTGAAACATTTAAGTTAATTGACAAATATGGTGATGGAAAAATTACCAGATCTGAACTTGAATCTTTTTTACAAAGAATCGGCGGTGAACCGCCGAGTAGAGATGAGGTTATGATTATGTTTAGTGATATTTGTTAGAGCATAGCTCGGTTGAACCCACCAAGCATTGGTATGTCAAGTTTGGTTGTCATATTTTAGTGAATCAAAACTCATTTAAAGAGTCGCTTGATTATATACTAGAGTCAACTTCGTATAGTTTAGCTTGAAAGTGTTAGGATATGAGACTTACGAGTATTACATGAAGACTTGTAGAATGTGAAGAAGCATGGAGCTACAACGACAACATCATCCTTCCTCTTGAGGTTAGTAATATTTGACTTGAACTGTTTCATTCCCTAACGTATCTTTCAAGTCATGCATATTGAAATAACTGCGAAGTTGTGTATGATACTCTAGTTAGACATAGTATTAAGGAATACAATACGAGGTTTATTGCTTAACCATTAAACTTTGTATATAAGACATCGACATGATCATATGAATGCTATTGTGATTATGTATGGGTATGAGTGAAGATTTCATCCTAGGAAACAATGTTTTACATTTGTTTAAAGGAAGTAAGTTCATAAACTTGTTTTGTGAATCGAAAGGGAAATCGCTAGTCTTATTGGTATTGTTATTCATTGCAAATCTATTTTGAATTACCAATATGTGTGTTTAGTATAACCGCTCATAAACTTGTTTATGTATCTTGGTAAAACTATTCACAAGGACTGACTTATGTATTGGTATGACTTTTATTAGTGAAACCGATCTTAAGTAATCACTCAAGATGGTATGATCGAGGCCTTGTAAATAACAACTTTTATCTAGCCATTGGGGAACCGATCCTAGTAAGAGGTGAAACAAATTTATAAGAGGGGAATCGATCCTTGTAAGAGGTGCAACACGTTTTTAGTAGATGGGGGAACCGATCCTATGAACATGTGCAACAAGTTCTTAGAAGATGGGGGAACCGATCCTATGGACATGTGCATCAAATATAGGTAGTTACCATAAGTATGTGGAGAACCGATCCGAGTACGTAGTCAACCGAGTTTTGGTAACTAGCGTGACTATGCACAGTACTCACATGGAGGTAGAACCGAACTTGTTTTGGTAGAACCGTGAAACCCATGATTGGTGATTTGATAGGATAATCAATCACATAGTTCTTGGAAGTCAAATGAACCAATTCTAAATTCATTTGGAAGTGTGGCAAATCGGTTCCAAGATTGTAAGTATGAAAAAGGACTTGCAAAGTAAAGATGTCGACATACTTTGAACATGTGCAGTAACTCTTATTATTAATTGTTCAAAGATATTCCTTAATAGCTAAAGGAAAATCCCAAGATCGAAGAGAATCTTTTAATTAAGGTTTCTTAGTTTTTATATGCTATTAAATTTCCAGCAATTAAATGCATATCTTTAGAAAATAAAACTTAGTAATGTGCATTTACTGATTATAGATTTTTCTATTGGGATTATGGTCAATATTTGGACAGTGCATTTCCAGGAGTTATGAAAATCGATTTTGTGTTTATTGCATATCTTTGAGAATATTAGGTTTTGGAAATTCCTTGGTGTCCAAATTTCCTTGTCTATAAATATTGAAGTTTGCATTTCTAGCAAACTAATCCTCAGAGCCAGCAAAACTACCTCAGTTGTGTTGTTACTGGTGGAGCCGCCAATCAGAGAGGAAAGTACCATAATTAGGAGAAATCTCTTATGGCCGCTCGGTTTAAAGACTTCTTTGGGATTGAGAAGCTCTATTAGTACCGTTGGTGGGAAACTAGATAATTGTAGTTTATTTTAGTTTTCGATTGATTTGATTGACTAATGGTTGTTGAACTTTGATTGCACCTAGTTTTTTTATGCTTGAGAATCTTCTCTTCTGATATAAGATTCACTCAAACTAGATCGAAGTTTCGACGAGGATCTTTAGACTGTTTGTAGATCTAAAGACGTCTTATGATAATCCAACGTTAACAGACTCCGTTCTGTGTGTGATTGATCATAAGAGATTCAAGTTGATTGTGTGCAGGTGCTGATTGAAGATCAAAGAAGATTTGAAGACAAGAAGACTTTTTGGGTTCATAATCTTTGGTGTGCACAATACTTGTTTCGGGTGGAAAGGGATCCAACTATAATCGGTTTATCTTTGTGATAGATTGGATTGATTAGTTGAGTAGATCGGTATCAATACACTTCTTTATGATTAATAGTATTGATTGCATAATCTAACAATTACTTCGGTAGTTGTTGAGAGATTGAACTAAGGATCCGACAAATGAGTTTATTGGTTAAACGGAAGAGCCATTGTCAGACTCATATCACGTTGTTTGAAAAGAGTTGTTACCGAACATATTTGTTGTTCCTTTACTATTTGGAATACGAACCAAAGGAATTGTTCCAAGTGCGTGACTTACTGCAAGTTGGAGGCGTTGGGATACTGAGGAAACTAGGTGAACTATAGGTTTAGTTGCTTGGTCTCAACTATACAAAGTTGGTTTGATTTTGTATAGCGGATTAATTATGAGAGTATTCAATTCTGGACTAGGTCCCGGGGTTTTCTGCATTTGCAGTTTCCTCGTTAACAAAATCTTACTGTGTCTTTTACTTTTCTATTTCCGAAATTATAATTGTTTTATTATAATTAGAAGTAAAATACACAAACGTTAATTCCTATTTTACTTGATAGACGATCCCTAGAGTTTGGTTAAATCTGACCCTATTATCAATTAAACATACTTCGTTGTTGTATTGTCTCGATCTCGTATCCATAGACGATCACACGAAGTGTGAACCGATTAGTTTTATTGTCTCAACTCAGTCCATAGACAATCACTTTCGGAAAAGGACTTATAGGTGGAAAAGTTTTAGATTGAGGTATATTTGGGTACCCTCGTCTTTTCAAGATTGATTTAGATGGTGATGGTTTTATTACTTTAGAGGAATTTAGTGCTATTAGTTCAGCTTTTGAACCACCTGTTGTTGGTTCCTCTAAACTGCGTAATATGTTTGATTTCTTTGTGTTTGTGGCAATCTGAATCTATGTACAAGAGTTCAAAATCTGATAACATATCACAAGATATTGAAATTAATGTCTTTATGGATTATATTAATGAGATCGGATCTTCCCCCATCTCGAAAATAGGCTAACATTCTGTTCTCATAAAATAGTCAAGTGTTGACAATTGTTATCATTATTATCTTACTAATGAGTCTGACTCGGCAGTGGAAAGGGAAGCATCCAAAGAAAGCGCTAAAACTCTTAAACATTTCATATTTCAGGCTTCTAAGGTCAACAGGATGAAAAACAAAGTCAATGCTCTTATTTGTAAGGTTAATAAAAGACATTCACGAATAAGGGTCCTTCTCGAGGAACATGCCTTGGAAGATAAGGAAATTCTCTCCCTCTAATTGCGATTGGAGAAAAACTCCTCGGAACTCAAACGTCTATAAGATGCTCCTCCTTCTTGTACCCTTGCTTGTGAATCGTAAAAATTTGATTTATTCATAGCTTCTGAAAAAATTAAAGAGTTTGAAAAAGGGATTTCCAATGGTACTACTGATGTCCTAGCAAAATCTCATTCAGAATCATGGTCAAAGTGGCTCTACTTTGACAAGGGAGGAACGGTTGAATTTCTCTGACCAAAAAAAAAGCTTTCTCTCTAAGAAGGAAAAGTTCATCTGGTGTTTATTGTGTCAAGTTAACTCATTCTGATCCCATCGAAACTCAGAAGCTTTGGTATTTCTGTAACGTGAAAGGACACGTTCGTGGGAAGTGTAAGCTCATATTGGAAAACAGTTCATTCAAGAATCTCCAAAACACCTTGAATCTCATACTAAAAGGTGTAACTGATATTCGAAATTATAAACCTCTAGGTTCAAGAATAAAGAGTGATGATCGTCCCATGATGCCATTTCTCAAGTATACCAATTCTGCTTACTCCACTAAAGAATGAGCAAAAAGTAATATTATTGGCATAAAACACTCGAAGAAGAACTCTAAGAAACCTTCAAAAATATGGGTTCCTAAGAGTACTCATTCTACTACAAAGGAATCTAAGGTGCAACCAGATAGACGAACTGTTAAACTGGGTTATAAATAGAAAAGGGGGAAAAATATAATGAGAATACGTGAAAGAAAGAAAGAAAGTGTAAGTTAAGGAGGAGAAGTGCCAAACCCGCGCTTCTCCTGAGACGTTAAACTCATAATACGGAAATGTCTGGTAAAAATTAATGCTTTGACCATGATGGAAATTAGGTTTCTGCATTTTGCTCCTCTGACGGAAACTCCAATTAGGCTAATGAAAAAGCGGGGGTCTAACAACCACACCCACTTTCGTTTAGGCAATCTGTATGGACTAACTCTAATATAATTACAAGAGAATCAACTAGACAGTCAGACTCAATAAAGGAAAATATATCCAAGAGTTTTATCTCTGTTTCTCAATGTAATCAGCAAATCAAACAGATAGAAATCCGCGAGCCTGATTATTATGAGAAACAACTTGAACGGTACCAAAGACCAATGTTCAAGTGTCAATCAATTTCAATCAACAACCAAAGGTTGGATTTACCAATTGATTGAACTACTCACAACCTATGATATTTCAATTATATAAAAAATATAACGCGGAAAAGAAATAACACAGACACCAGAAATTTTGTTAACGAGGAAACCGCAAATACGGAAAAACTCCGGGACCTAGTCCTGATTTGAACACCACACTATATTAAGCTGCTACAGACTCTAGCCTACTACAAGTTAACTTCGGACTGGAATGTAGTTGATCCCTAACCAATCTCACACTGATTAAGGTACAGTTGCGTTTCTTACGCCTCTGAATCCCAGCAGGACTTTACGCACTTGATTCCCTTAGCTGATCTCACCCACAACTAAGAGTTGCTACGACCCAAATTCGAAGACTTGATAAACAAACCTGTCTCCCATAGAAAAGTCTATTCTGATAGATAAATCTTTCTCCCATAGAAATACCTACGAAGTTTGTTCCGTCTTTTGATAAATCAAGGTGAACGGGAACAAATTGATAATGCGGTCTTATATTCCCGAAGAACATCCTAGAAATATCAATCACCTCACAATAACTTAACTATATGGTAGTAGAACAAGTTATTGTGGAATCACAAAGAATGAGACGAAGAGATTTGTGATTACTTTTTATATCTTACCTATCGGAGATAAATCTCGAGCAAATATTAGAGAAAATAATACTCAATATGATAGAACAAGTAAGATCAGAACACGCAACTACAGAGAAAATAGTTGGGTCTGGCTTCAGAATCCCAATGAAGTCTTTAAGTCGTTAACCTATAATGGTTTTAGGAAAAACCTAGGTTAAATGAGAATCGATTCTAGTCGCAACTAGTATCACACAGAAGGTGTGGGGATTAGGTTTCCCAGTTGCTAGAGTTCTCCCTTATATAGTCTTCAAATCAGGGTTTGATAACTTTGGAACAAAGCAATCCATATTCACCATTAGATGAAACCTGATTCAAGATTCAAGATAATATCTTTCAACCGTTAGATGGTCTTCGCTTGTTACACACAAATGAAATATACCTTCATTTAGATATGGGTAACCGTACCAAAATGTGTATATTGAGTTGGCTCAACAACAGTTAACCGAAGTTAGCCATATGAACACTTTTGTATTAACCATGTTCATCTTAACACTTCTAGATCAATTGATAATCAAATGAATCTAATTGTGTTACTCATAGAGTTGTTCAATTGTTTATATTCTCATAGAAGTATACAAGACACAATTTAAGCAAAATCGGATTGATTCAAAAGAATCAGTTCATGAACATTTTAGCCACGGTTTGCAAAGATTGCATTCCTTCATATATAAATGTATTTGTTCATGAGTATGAAATCATACTTAACCGATTTTAGAACTTGAACCACTTAAGTTTGCAAACGGGTACGCAAACTTAAGTTCCGGACATTGGTCACAAGACGACAGTTTGCAAACGGGTACGCAAACTTTAACTCCGAACTATGTTGAAACCGTTTGCGAACGGGTACGCAAACTTGGTTCCCGGACTTCAACAATTAAATCAGTTTGCGAACGGGTATGCAAACTTAAGTACCCTGACTTAAACAGTTGAATAAGTTTGCGAACGGGTATGAAAACTTAACTTCTGGTCCTTAATTTCATCAAAACAGTTCGCACACTTAGTACACTAACCGTAATGTATCCAGACATGGGTTTTAGCTCTTAACTCCCATTTCAATCATTGAAACATTCTTAGAAGACGACAGTACCTGTCTCACACAAACTATTAGCTCATAATTTTTTTTTAAGTGATCGAATGATCAATACGAAACATTCCGAGTCTACATCAAATGACTGTCTCACACAAATCATGTAAGATGTTACTAGGTGATTTTCACATGATCATCTTTTGACTTTCGTCAAGAATAATGATGAACGTAGTTAAAGAAAAAAGCTTTCCAACATATATTTCGAGAAAGATATAAGCGAGTTAATTTTTTCTCGAAATATCAAATGTGTATAATGTAAAGTTTATATAGCTATACGACTTTGTCTCAATAGGAGATAAAATAGAATACACTTCCGAGTGATAGATGGGTTCAAGTCTCCACATACCTTTTGTTGATGAAGTTCCACAAGCTCCCCTTAATAGTTCTTCGTCTTCAATCGATGAACGCCGTGAAGTCTAAATCTCAACTACACATTCTATCCTAATCCGAGACATAGCTATAAGTAGACTAGAAATCAAGACTTATAGTTTTGATAACTAAACTTGACAAACAAGCTTGAGATAGCAACGCTTGCGAGTTCGACCGAGCAGTGCTCTAACAGCTAAGCGAAATGAGGAGGATGTAGTGTCATCAATGTTGGAATTATACGCCTGTAACCAAACAAAAGGCCTGACAGAAGCTTAAAATTAATTGGTCTGAAAAAATCAAGTAAAACACTATTTACTAAGTAAACCACTACGCATAGCATTCTCACACTTGAGGTCATAAAAAAAAAAAAACATTGTCGACACAATGTTTTAGAGAAAAAAAATATAAAAAATTCAGCAACCTTGTTAGAAAATTATCAAATCTATCATTCAGATGTGAAAATTTGACAAAAATTTGACAAATGCTTTCCACCCTCAGTTGACCTTATCTATCTCCATATTTTTCCTCCATGAAAAAAATACTGGGGCATCCCAATAACCACCAATGGATAACATCTTGTGGTAGATGGGTTAGGACCCAATCTGAGACAAAATATGTAAAGTTAAGAACTATCAATTAGCATCCCAGGCTCAGACTGAGGTATAAAAAAATCTGATCCAAAATTTGTAAAGTTAGGACCTTTGTTGCTGTTGTGAAACTAGTTTGTTTGCCTGGTAATGGCGGAACCAGGAATTTAAAAATGGGATCCTGTTACCCATTTTGCCGCAGTCAACGCAACCATTCTTGCTTCCATGGTTGTCAGACCGACCATTCCTTAAAATCAACTCGCATTTACACATTACCATTGAATTAGTGGCATAAAAAGAATCAATTTCAACTAATCTTTTCTTGGAAAGCCTTCATTACTTACCGGCTAAAGAGAACATCATCAATACAAAAAGGTTTTCATTTTTTGGAAGCCTGATTAACTTAAAACGAAAGTAGCTATTAGGTATTACAGACTTACATTACTCTTCAGGGCCGGTTCTGAAGGGTGGCAAGGTGTGCTCAAGCACAAGACGGGCCAAAATTCTGTTAAATAAACCCGACTTTCTTATTAACTTCTTAAGCCCAAAATATCTAAACTCTTTTTTCTTTCTAATCGTAGTATCTAAACTCTTATTTAATTCCCTCATTTCATTGATCCATCATGACTTTAAATTAAAAAGTGTAGTTACTAAATCGCTAGGCTATTGGGGATACTGAAACCCTTAAATTCAACCCTCGTCCTTGCTATAGACAATTAAAGTGGTAAGGGTACCTAATTATTTGACAATTTGTGATTGTGTGTGTCGGTATGAATGTTTCACCACATCCTATTTTGGATTATTTATTTTTAGATTTCTCTAATTAACTTGTTTAATTGAAGGTTTATGTCCTTGTTTCCATGTTTCATAATTTTACGACTATGATTTCATTTTTTTCCAGGCTAAGTGACTTGAGCTCATTAAAGATCGACCTAGACAGGAGTATGCCTCCAATGTCAGCCCAAGTCACCGCGAGTCTTCTTTTTTTTCGTTTGAAAATGTTCAGCATTGAATTAAGGTCAAATATAGCTATTTCATTTTGATTTTCTATATTGTAATAACATGCGTACTTATACAGTCGTATTAGCTAAAAGTGGACAGTAGGTGGGAAAAAAAAAGTATAACATATGCCTAAAAAAATGTATGTAACGACGTTCCAAGCTCTTTCTGCACAAGGACACAAGGTCACCTGATCGTCAGAGACGGCCCTGGTACTCTTGATTGCCGATCATAAAGAAGTAGAGAAGAAAATTCTTATCAAATACCTAAAGGTTGTTCATAATCGCAATCAATTCTAGCCAAAATTAAATTTCTGTCACTTTGTTTTCTCTGTTCTAACAAGCACCGATGCTTAAAGAATCCAGAATATCAACTTGGTTAGACATATCACATTGGGCTTGGAGCCTTGGACGCTTGGCTTCGACATCTGTGGATGCTAGGCCACTGACAGATTTGGTGGACTATTTTTTTTGAGAGAGTGGACTAAATTGTTTTGACCGGTGGAGTTTTTTACTGGAAAAGGGTAAATTACTTACATGTTCCAGTTTTATCCCCTTTTACTTCCGCCCCTGTTGCCTGATGCATTAAATCACAACATGTAATTATCGCATTTGCATGTAATTTGGCGGTGGAAAACCTTGAGCCTAATCAAACTTCAATTAGAGATTTACCAACACACATTCATTCCATTATTTCAACAAGTAAAAATGCACGCACTATTACCCCTGCCGAAGACACTAAATAATGTCACACAATCTGTATTCCGTCAAATTATGTGGAAGCACACACTGACGGTTACGAAATGCTGAGTGCACATATTTTTACTGGCAAAACTTTAAAAATGTGAAGTTGAGGATCGGTCTTGGTGGATTCAGTTAAAACTCGACAACTTGGGACGTCATCTCCCAGGCAACAATCAGTGATCGTGGCAAATTTTCAATAATTCAAACAAATAAGTACAAGAATAATGAAGCTTTCATATAGTCCAAACAAGAGACGTTGACTTATAGTATACCCTTAGGCCCAAGCCTAATTTATTTGGACCGCAAAGTGGGTGCCCCTCAGACTAGTGATACTGAAGAGGGCGAAATTCTGTAAAAAAAAATTGATCAAGGAGAAGAGGAGGGAGCAGCAGAACCGGATGGAAATTGGAGCTGTTGTATAGAAAACAAATAAAATTCATGGCGGAGGAGACATTAAAAGTAATCTTCTAGAGGAATTGACGATTGAAGGTATTTTGACGAGATTACCTGCCCGGACTCTAGCAATATGCTGTTGCGTCAGTAAGTTATGGTACAATTCAATTCTTAATGATTCGAGATTTTCTGCTATTCATTACATTCAAAACAAAAATAAAAAATTTCTAATCTTTAATCTGCTTAATGTACTGAGAGACGGCATCGAAACCGCTTACTTTTTTAGTTTATTAGAAGGAGAAAATGCAGATATTAGATGTCTTGGAGGTCTAAGAATCAAATCAATATATGAACTAGCAAGTTTTTGTAATGGCTTAACATGTATCAATCGAGTCAGGGAACCTAATGATACTTATGCTACAATAACTGTCTTTAACCTGATTAGGAGCGAATCACTTGTCCTCTCCTATTTACCTCCCACTGTAGGATACATCTGTTGGAATATCAACCTATAATCATGCTTTTAAACCTTTATTAGCTATAAATCATGTTGTTCTTAAACATGGTTAATATTGTATGTTGATATATATCAATTCATGCTTCTGGATCATATATTTTGCATCTGTGTAACATTAAGATGAAAGTAGATAGGAAGTATAAGCACATACCTTAGATTAGCTCACAACAGTTGAAAGGAAAACTTAGAAATTTCAGTTGTTCTCTATCTAGGTAGACACTTCCACTGCTATCCTCTATTGTTCTTAAATGATGAAAAATTTCCTTTTTTAAACAAGAGCTAGAATGGAGTCCACCTTATGCTTAGCAAGACATGTTTCATTCAACCTTTTATCATGAGCTGAAAAAACAGCCATACTAAGCATAGATATAACTAGTATGCCATTCTATGTACTCCAAGAGACACTTATCCTTATGTACCCTTAAACTTATATAATTAACATGAACAAACTTTTACCTCATTGATAAGTATTAACTAATCCAGTTTAAAGAAATACAAAACATGTTTTGTTGCCAAACTAACATAGAGACTAACATCTCCCACTTTGGGCAGCAACAAAACCTTTTAAGTTTAAGAAAACTTTACAAAAACATACTTGGATTAGTAAGGTAGAAAACTGTAGGTGGCCAACCTTTTTTAGGAAATATAATCCTACAATGAGCAACATCAACCTTATCCTCAAGATCAACAATATGCTATAATTCGACTATGAAGACCCAAACACCATTTAAAAAATGTACATGCCATTTCCATAATCAGAAATCCAGGAGGACTATTGTTCTTGAGTTAATCTTTATAGAAACACTTACATAAAGGACAATAACCTTTTAATCCTTACATAGATCCCTTTATGCCTTATAGTAAAGACTTCCTTGTGATCTTAAAAAAGGATTTGATAATATCTCTTTCAAGAGACTACAACATTCTTATGACCTCAAAAGAGATATGTTAACGTATTTTAAAAGACTACCGCACTCTTATGACCTAAAAAGAGATCTGCTAACGTCTTTTAAAAGACTATCGCATTACATTTTAACCTCAAAACATATCTGCGAACTTTATAATGCATCAATTAAGACATTACAACAGACACAAAATACCAAGAGCAATCATAACAAAGTATGTTGATATGCAAACTGAGATATTTGATTATTTACAATCAAATATACAAGTTCCAGTCATACATCTAAGACATATCAACAACACCCATAGAAGTTACATGCTCTTTAAATACCTTAGGGTTCAAACCTTTAATCATAGGATCTGCAAGCATATTTTCAGTCGATACATAAGAAATATCAATTTCCTGATTCTTGATTTTGCGCTTTACCAAGAAGTATTTAACATCTATATGTCTCGCTCTTCCTGTCCCTTGATTGTCTTTCGCAAAGCTAATAGCAGGTTGGTTGTCACAGTAAAATTTCATAGGTTTAGATATAGAATCTATAACTAAAAGACCTTTCATAAAATTTCTCAGCCAAACTGCATGAGTTGTTGCTTCGTAACAAGCAATGTATTCTGCCTCCATTGTGGATTGAGCTTCAACAGATTGCTTTACACTTCTCCATGAAACAACACCTTTAGCAAACATAAATACATAACCAGATATAGATTTCAGCTTATCCGAACCCTTAAAGTCAGAATCTGAGAAACATTCCACTTCCAGTTCATTAGATCTTCTGTATACAAGCTGGAAATGTTTAGTTCTTTGCAAATAGCGAAGCACTTTCTTCACTGCTTTCCAGTGTAGTTCACCTGGATTTTTCTAGTAACGTCCCAAAACTCCAACGACAAAACTAATGTCTGGACGGGTGCAAATCATGGCATACATCAAGCTGCCAACAGCTGACGCATACCTTTTAGAGTCTATTCGACTCATTTCTAAGTATGATTTAGGACACTGCAAGCGATTGATAATATCACCCTTCACAATAGGTGCTTCACCAGGTGCACAGTTTTGCATTTCAAATCTTTTGAGAATCTTCTTGATGCGGGCTTCTTGAGACAAACCCAATAAACATCTGTTTCTGTCCCGATGTATCCGAATACCAAGAACATATGAAGCTTCTCCTAAATCTTTCATCTCAAAATTAGTTGAGAGAAAATTTCTAGTGTGATGCAACATATGAATATTGTTGCTAGCAAGTAGAATATCATCTACATACAGAACTAGGATGATAAACTTGCTCCCACTAGTTTTCAGATATATGCATCTATCAACTTCATTCTCAACGAAACCGTAAGATGACACTACTTGATCGAATTTCAAATACCACTAACGAGATTAACCCGTATAAAGACTTCTTTAAGCAACATACCTTTGATATTTGCCCTTTGGATGCCAAACCTTCCGGTTGTATCATGTAAATATTCTTATCAAGATCAGCATTCAAAAAATGATGTCTTCACATCCATTTGATATAATTCAAGATCAAAATGAGCTACCATTGCCATGATAACTCTAAATGAATCCTTCTTTGAAACTGGAGAGAAAGTTTCTTCATAATCAACACCTTCTTCTTGAGTATATCCTTTTGCTACAAGTCTGGCCTTGTACCTTTCTATTCTTCCGACAACATTTTGTTTGATTTTGAAAATCCATTTACAACCAACCGTTGTTGCACCTTTAGGCAGATCCACCATATCCCATACTCCATTCTTATCCATTGATTCTAATTCTTAATCTATGGCAGGAAGCCAAACATGAGAGTTCTTTCCATTCACAACTTGTGAATATGTCAACGGTTCTTCCTTATCGTCAATAACTCCATCTGATTCCACCATGAATGTACTAAAACCAGGTTTGACGACTGTTTTTCTCAGTCTAGCAGATCCGCGCAAAACTATTTCTTCATTTTTGGCAGCTTTAGATGATTCTGGAATGTCAGTTGTTGATTCCTTATGAACTTCTATTCCAGCCACATCTGTGGGATCCTCTTCTTCAAATACAATCTGTTGGGATTCACTCACACTGATCTAATCATCCTATAGAAACTTAGCATGGTTAGTTTCAGCAATTTCGAAAGGTTTAGATGGACAGTAAAATCTATAACCCTTTGATCTGTTCGGGTAACCAACAAAGAAACAACTTGTAGTATGAGAATCGAGTGATTTTTATGAAAGATTAAACAGTCTAGCTTCCGCTGCACATCCCCAAACATGAAAATGATTTAGACACGGTTTCCTTCTTGTCCAAAGTTCATAGGAAGTCTTCGTAACTGCTTTACTAGGTACGCGATTCAATATGTACATTGTTGTTTTCAGAGCTTCTCCCCAAAAGGATTCATGTAATGTAGAATTACTCAACATAGTGCGAACCATATCTTTGTAAGTTCTGTTACGTCTTTCAGCAACTCCATTTTGCTCCGGTGATCCTAGAGTAGTAAACTGAGCCACAATACCTTGTTCTCGCAGAAAATCAATCATCTTTCCATGAGGCTCACCATGAGAATCAGCTTTCCCATAATATTCTCTTCCCTTGTTAGATCTTAACACTTTGATTTTCTTCTCAAGTTGGTTTTCAACTTCTGTCTTATACGCTTGGAAAACTTCCAAAGTATCCGATCTTTCACGAATGAGATAAGCATAAGCATAACGAGAATAATCATCTATAAATGTAATGAAGTATCTCTGACCACCTCTAGAAGCAATTGTAAAAGGACCACATATGTCAGTATGCACAATTTCAAGTAACCCTTGACTTCTAATAGAAGTTTTCTTTTTAGATTTAACAAACTTCCCTTTAATGCAGGCTACACAAGTACTGAAATCTAAAAAATCCAGCTGCGGTAACATATTTTACCTTATAAGCCTTTCCATTCGATCTTTAGATATGTGTCCTAGACGTTGATGCCACAACATCGAAGAATTTTATGTATCTAAACTTCTTTTGATACCTTTAGATGTATCAACATTCATACAAGATACTGAATTCATAGAATTCAGATCAACATTCAACTTGTATAGATTATCAACATTCGGCCCATAACCAACCAGTTGAGAGTTATAATACATCTTAAAACAGTCACCACCGATAGAAAACGAAAAACCCTTAGTATCAAGTCTACCAACTGAAACCAAACATCTTCTTACAGTAGGTACATAAAATACATCAAAAAGATCCAAAAAAAAATCCGGAATCCAGAGTTAGTCGCATATTTCCAATAACTTTAACTTCCACTCCTTGAGAATTTGGCATATATAGACACCGTTCTTCCTTACTTAGTTTCCTCTGGCTTGTGAATGCCTACAAGGAATTCGCAATATGAATGGTTGATGCGGTGTCTAACCACCAAGTATTCAAAGGAGTATCAACAAGATTAATTTCAAAGCACATCATATGGAAATCAGTACCTTTCTTTTTCAGCCAATTCTTATATTTAAAGCAGTCCTTCTTCATATGGCCTTTCTTCTTACAGAAATAACATTTAAACGGAAACTTCTTACCATCCTTATTAACTTCAGACTCATCATTTGGTGTTTCCTTTTTATGTTCTTGAGGTTTCTTGTTCTTTCCTGATTTCTTGAAGCTTTTCTTACTAGGACCAGCTGAAGCAAAGTGTGCATATTCTTTAGTTTCACGTCGCTGCCTTTCCTCTTCTTCCACACAATGAGCAATTAACTCATTTACATCCCATTTTCTGTCCCAAGTATTATAGTTGATCTTGAAAGTCTCGAACTGTTTTGGAAGTGAATTTAATGCGAGTTGCACTAGATAATCATCATTTAGGTTCATATCCAGACCTCGTAACTTGTATACTAGATCTGCCATTTGAAGTATGTGATCTCGAACACTTCCATCTCCACTATACCGCATTGATGTTAGCTGACCCATATAAGTACCAACCATAGACTTTTCCGAACCCATAAATTGAGACTTAATAACATCCAACAACTCTTTAGCCGTATCTTTCAACGGAATTCCACCTCAAATTGCATCTGGAATCGAACCTCGAATGATCATAATACTCATTATGTTTGCCTTTTCCCACTTGTAGTAATTCTATTTTTCACTTCTATTATAATTATTTACAGGCTTTTGAGGCGTTGGATATCTTAAAGAAATATCATACTCCAAGTAACCAAGAACTGTATCCAGATGCGACCTCCACTTGGGGTAGTTTGTGCCATTTAGAGGCTCAATACCAGCCAAACAACCTTGAATTTGTGTAGGATTCATTGAAGTAGCTGAAATTTGCATGCACAACCTTTTAATCTATTTCCATATGAATGATATATATGTATTCAAACATAAAACATTCTGAAACTTCATATAACAAGAAATCAGAATTAACAACAATTGTTATTAATACTTCATAATAACTAAATTATGATTTCAGACTCGATATAACCACAACTTTACCTTTGGCTAAACTTGTAATATATCATAGTCAAACAAAAAAACAAGTATAATCAACTCACACATAGTACTCGACATGAATTTTAAACCTTTGGGTCGAAAAGACCTATCATTTACTGTGTACAAGTAGATTCTCTTTCTCCGTCACATATGTTACCAGTATGATTAACCTTTGGGTATCATCATACAGACAACATCTAAAATGCCACTTACGCAGTCTTTTGATACCAAAATATGTCGTTTTATCAGCTCCCTAAGTATCACTTTGGTGACACATAGAAACGATAAAAGACACATGAAGACTGCTACAAGGTTCAAGTAATACTTCATGACAGCCTTGTAACAAGATTACAACAAAACATACATAACCCATGATTTGAATTTAAGTAATCATTTCAAAACTAGTTGCAGAATATAATATACCTAGGGCTCTGATACCAATGTTGGAATATCAACCTATAATCATGCTTTTAAACCTTTATTAGCTATAAATCATGTTGTTCTTAAACATGGTTAATACTGTATGCTGATATATATCAATTTATGCTTCTGGATCATATATTCTGCATCTGTGTAACATTAAGATGAAAGTAGATAGGAAGTATAAGCACATACCTTATATTAGCTCACAACAGTTGAAAGGAAAACTTAGAAATTTCAGTTGTTCTCTATTTAGGTAGACACTTCCACTACTATCCTATCTTGTTCTTGAATGGTGAAAAATTTCCTATATTAAACAAGAACTAGAATTGAGTCCACCTCATGCTTAGCAAGACATGTGTCATTCAACCTTTCATCATGAGCTGAAAAAACATCCATACTAAGCATAGATATAACTAGTTTGCCATTCTATGTAGTCTAAGAGACACTTATCCTTATGTACCCTTAAACTTACATAATTAACATGAACAAACTTTTACCTCATTGATAAGGATTAGTACTAATCCAGTTTAAAGAAATACAAAACATATTTTGCTGCTAAACCAATATAGAGACTAACAACATCAACCTGGGTCATGGTTTTGGTTTTGATCCATTGTCATAAGCATACAAGGTTGTAATTCTTTTTATTTCAAAAGAAAACAACGAGTTCCTTTGGATGGTCACTACATTGGGAACTAATTCATGGAGAAAGATAATCACTAGTACTTTAGGTATCTCACCACCACCAGGTTCTTTTCCTTTTCCTAGTCGAATGGTCACTAGAATTTCAAGAACGTTGTGTAGACAAGCCACCTTTTGTGGGGGTCATCTTTTTTGGAGGACGAAGAATCAAGTTGGTAATAATAATGACAAGATTGAAATGTTGCTCTCGTTCGACCTCCACAATGAGAATATTAACTTCATTCGACTCCCAACTGAAGGTACTCCGACAACAGCAAATGAGCGTCAGTATTTAGTGGTTGATCATCTTCTGGAGTTTAAAGGATATCCTTGCATTGCACGTTCTGAGAGGATAATAATATCCAACAATGATCATTGTGGCCATCGTTATAATTATCATATCGGTGTTTGTTGTTGTTGTTGCAAGGTTCATATGTACATATTGAAGGACAAGGAAAAGCAAATATGAATCAGGAAGGAGACTTTCAATGTTCAAATTAAGGTTCGGGAAGGATTACACCAACTTCCCCTCTGTTGGTACTTTGATGATGATGATGCTACACCTCCTACACGTATATTATCTTTCTCTGATCACGTGTTGTTGTATTGGTTCAATGGGGAACGTCTTATCTTCTACAATTTACAAGAGAAACATCTCAAAGTGTTAGAATGCTCTTGCCCCTATCCTGGGATTTTTCGAACTAAGATGAATGAACACCTTAACCGTGGTATTGGTGATGATGATAATATTTATTGCCCGTCCATGGATTATCAGCTGCACGCACAAGTGGAGAACATCGTTTCTCTGAAAACCTTCATTCCTAAAGGTGTTGAAACCAGAAAATTTGAATGTGTTGATGATTTGCTGGACTCTATCTGTAATAACCTAACGGAAGGATGGTTGTTCACGGGAAGAGAAACATACGTATTCTGCTTTCTTTTAGTTTGTGTCGTCCAAATTAATAAGTTTTATTCGAGTGTTGTTTATTTGTTTCTTGGCGAACTATGCTTAGACTGAATAGACATTGCAATTGCTAGTATGTTCAAACAAGTTTTTATTCTATTAACATTGATTAGTTATTTGGATGAAAGCAATCACAATGTTCTACTCTCTGAAAGCTCACACAGAATTCCAGTCATTCAAATTGGAAGCTGGTGTATACAATTGCGAGGAGTGTATGCTTGATTGGAACATATAGAATATGAATTTACAAACTTATTAGTAGTCAAGGAACTGAAATGTCTCTGTCATTCTCAGTCTCATTTAGGCTGTTCCTTGCTTTTAAGTTTAAGATATGTTTAAAACTAGGCAAGTTGGTGTTGCGGGTCATGGTTAAGATACATAACTTTTGGCTATTGAGTGACTTACTCAGTTAGACCAATGGTTTGGTATGTAGTTTACAGCAGTTATTATGGTCATGTGACTGTTCTGCTTGTACATACTGTTAACGATTCGAATTTTAAAAAACTAGTAATACATTTCGCCAAGACGTATTGCCATCTATGCTCAGTAAGTTCTCCATTTTTTAAAACTATAACAGTTTTATCGTTGCATGGCATTGATACAAGTGTATGCTTCCTCCTATTCGTTTATATTGTCATCAAACAATAAGCTTCAATCACTTATATATAGTGATGCTTTTGTAATGGTCCATGCTTTCATGGCCCATAAATTATGGATTCTTCTGGTTTGTTTGTCTGGTTAGGCTTACTTTGTGCTAAAGCAGGACCAGTAAGGTACATGTGAGCATGAAGTGTCAGGCTCTAATCAATTCATTGCATTGCTGGATGAAGTTTATGTATTGACTAGGGCGTGTCTTTTACACTTTCTAAATATCAAAGGTACTGCCCATTCATTTCAATTGTAAAGGGAAAAAAATTGATCTAAAATATTCATTTTTGAATTCATATGTCTAACAAGTGTTACATGTAGCTACTCTCAGCTTATTTGCTTTTTCTAGCCTAAACTCTTCACTCCAACTCTCTTAAGTGCTAATGATGTTGCTAATCCTGCAACTAATGTCTCTACTTCCTCTCTAACTACAACTTTTTCCATTTTTCTTGATAACGATATTCTTGATATGTTCTCGAATCTCAGTCTCTTGTTTGAATTATCTAGAAGTTTCAACAATGGTGTCCTTATTTTTGTATCAGCAGATTGATCGGAGATTGTTGGTCACTACATGAAAGCTTAAATTATTATATGACCAAAGCTAAGGACTTTGACAATATGGATTCTTTCGTCGTATTTTTTCTAAAAATCATTGAAAATTTTCACTCAGGTGCAAATGGAATTCAAAGTTTGTACTTTTAGTTACATCACAGACGGACTGATTCAATTATTGAAAATTTGCCCGATCACTGATTGTTGCCTCAGTGGTGATGCGTTCCAGAATTGCCAAGTTTTAACTGAAACCACCAAGACAGATCCGCAACTTCACATTTTCAAAGTTTTGTCAGTAAATATGTGCATTCAGCACTTTCTGACCCTCAGTGTGTGCTTCCACATAATAACTATGGTTTCCCATGTAAATGCATCCCTTCAAAACAAGACTAATTTGACGGAACACTGAATGTGTGAAATTATTTAGTTTTTTCGTCAGGGGCATAATGGCCTCTAGAATGAGTTCGTGTAGGTAAATATCTAATTGAAGGTTGGTCGGCTCCAAAGTTTTTCCACCGCCAAATTACATGCAAAAGCAATAATTATAGGTGGTGATGTAATGCACCAGGTAAACAAACTGGTTTCACAACAGCAGCAAAGGTCCGTAGTGTAAACCTAAACTAAACTATGTAAACTAGTTTGCTTGGCTTGGTGGACTTACTGAATCGTCAACTCAATCAAGGGGTCAACTCGAACCATAGATATCTAGATGCCTAGATCCGAAAATTGGACGACCCAGAGACCTCCAGACTCCAGTCATCACTCCTAGCGTTTTAAAAGACCAAACTACCCCTACCATTTAATATACTAGACAACTTTGGCCCCCTTTTCCTTGTCTTTTTTTGTCAACATTTCTCGACGGCAACATGACAGTCTGACGACTACCTAAGGGGTTGGGAAATGTTGGCCGGAACCTTTCTTTATCTTTTTTATTTAACGGTCTATATTTTTAATTTTTTTATTCAACAAAAATTTATTTAAAAATCAACCATTACACTGTTATTGTTACTACAAACCCAATTTATAATATCGTGTGGAAAGTTATCATAGAAAACGAAATTTCCAGGTCATGTTTTCAAAGATTGTACTAACTTTCTAGACATAAATCAAGCATGAAGAAACGCAATCTTTAAAACTTTTCATATGGTAGGCTAAACTCTAAGATGAAGGGTACGTTTACAAAAAGTCAGAGGCTCAGTCACATGCAAACAAGCAGAATGCCAATTTTTGCGTTGGAGAATCCTCAACAACTTCTACTGGCCATACAACTACTCAAGAAAGCCGATAACAGAATCCCATTGTTACAAATGTAAAAGCTCAGGCAACTTTTAAGAAAGATGTTAGTTAACGATCCAGCGAGTCTCAACTCATTTCTGACTCATTTATCTGAAGAGATGACTCGACGCGGTTTATTTGGGAACTCGGTAAATAGAAGGCTCAGTCTAACAGAGACATTGCTCCAAGCCAGCACACACAACCACTATCACAGAGATGCACCGCTGACACAACTGCAAATTCGGGCCCCATACCTGTCAGGAATGCTGGGATAAAGCACTTATTGACGGGTCCACACTACGACACATCATCCTTTCCACCTAATGGCACCATCAGATTCACCACCCACGTGGCAGAACACATCACCAACATACCTAATCTGGCCCATGACATGAGTAAAGGAAAAGAAAAGGTCGAAGATGACAAGGCCCATCCTCAACTTAAGGTTAATGAATCTCAACAATATCCTCCGGTTGTAACTCCAAACCCGAGTCCAAAAAAAAAAAACCAGAATGGCTAGAATGTTGTCTTTTTTCACCTTTGAGTACACCCAAGTTTTAACCAAGTTTCCATAACGTAGAGATGCGAGGGTTAATCTATTGGTCCACAACATTGATGGAAAGTCGAAAGTAATCATCACTTATAGTGCAAGACCATAAGAGCACCATCAACAACTCAAGCCACTCCACACGTACAAAAGAAGAACATACAGGTCATCAACAAAGCAACTAGACCATTTTTTTCTCCCAAATAACCCAGATTATGCAGGGTAGCCTCCATCACCATAAGTCAGGAAATATGTGTCTATTGCTGAGATTGAACAACACGCCCCAAAAATAAATACCCCAAGTTTTGAAGTCTCCACAACCATAATCAAGAAACCAAGATCATACCGTCCACTCAAGTCATCTCAACCCAATTCAACAACTCCATATATGCATCCACATCGCTTTGCAACCCTGGCCTCTACATCCACCATTAGTAACAACCTCCACGAAAAACACAAAAGAAACCAAACCAGCCTGGCAGCTTTCCCTGAGTGAGGAAATTGTATCACCAGCTGCTTCCAGTTCAGTGCGAGATGTTGTCCATGCCAGACACTCACATCCAAAATGAGTTACTTATTTTGGAACTATCAAGGAGTGCACAACCCTTTGACAGTTTCTAATTGCGTGAGTGTACACGCAAGCTCAAACCATTTTTTTTTTTGTCTAAGACTTTATCTACTGATGCTCATATGTCTGATTTGCAAAATACCTTAGGATTTCAAAATATTTTTTCCCTTCATTGTATTGGACATAGAGGTGGCCTCTGCTTGATGTGGACATCCTATCTCAATGTCTCTGCTTTAGTTGCTAATCAAAGTTTGATTCATGCTTATATTTGTCCACTAAAATCTCAATCACGACAACTTTGGGTTTTCACTGGAATGTATGGACCTTCATAACCAGCTACAAAATGAGATTTATGGGAAAAAAAATTGACCAACTTATAACAACACCAACTCTTCCATGGTTACTCATGGCCTGGGAGACTTCAATGAACTTATGACTCAACAATAAAAAAATGAGGTAGACCAGTGACCGACAATCGATTAGCAAGACATTTCAACAACTTCATCAACACCAATAGCCTCATTGACCTTAGATTTGAAGGAGACTGTTTCACATGGAAAAATAAGCAAACTTATGCGAATTTCATTATAGAGAGGTTGGATAGGGGCCTAGCTACACAACAACGGGTAGAATTATACCCCCATGCACTGACTAGATATCTTCCAAGAATTGGTTCAGATCATGCACCATTATTGCTCCAAGATAAAGCAATTTCAAGAATTACATACAGGCAGTTTCGAATGGAGCATTTATGGTTCCTACATCCACAAATGATGAAGGAAATTATCATTGCGTCATGGCATAAATCTGATGGTTTAGAGCTAGAACGTACTCTATATCTCAAAATGGAAAATACTGCTACAACTTTGCCATAGGGGTCCAATTTCACATTCATGGTGTCGTCCCACTTAAAGTTATCCAACGACAACCTAATGCGCACCAAGTCTCGAGCTTGATGGTGCGAGGACACACCCTCAGCTATGTATCTCATTGCAATGGGAACTCCTGTATCCCAATCCGTTATGTTTGTTACGAACTTCTTTCTCAATCGTGAAAAATGTTCGTATATCCAAGCCAATGTCCACATATGTGTGCATATGACATTATGCTTAGTATCCACATATAAATAACCAAAACTACTAGTCATGAGTGTCCTGATCAACCTTTTCTAAATCTAAGGTAAAGTAAAATAAAACCACAAATTATAAAAGGGGATCAAAATTTGTTACTTGTAGAAGAGTTATACTACCACCCATTTGTCGATATTTCTTACGAGAGGCTTCTCTCAAATTCTTGACTAAAAAGGCAATACAAGCAGTTCCCCATGAATACCTAACAACATCATTGACATTTTAAAAAAACTGAAGGTATTTGGTGCCCACCAAGTTTCTTGTTCTGTCAGGGAATATCGTCGTACCAAGTACAAACATTAAGAACGCCATAACAGTCTACTTGATTTTTCCTGGGGTAGAGAAATTGGTATTTTCATGCTCCCCTTGAAACGGTTCCTCAATTCTATTAGCCTAAAGAATTTCATTCTCTTCTCTTTATAAGTTGGTTCTCTATTCAGGTTATTTTAGGTATTTATAGGCATCCTTGAGTTGAACCTCCATTTCGGCATCATTCCATCCGACCAAACTCAAACCCAACTTTTTCAAGGGTTTCCAATCAATTTTGGGGCTGCACCCGTCATCTATTGAACCTCCAACCACGGGTAAACCCAAAATATGGACAACGCTATCAGAAATTATTTCCATTTCGCCAACGGAGAGGTGAAATGTATCTGTCTCGAAATAAAATCTATCCAAAAATGCAGAGATGTCAACTCAATCGACCTCCTTATGGGCAGCTCTAACTGCGATGTATAATCCCGAGTTGAGCACAATATCTTGAACCTCCTCACATTCCTCGTCCAATTGCCAACTTGACATTTTTTCATGGAGATTGTGGAGCTTCAAAGTTCTAGCGTCATTTCCAGGATTCAACACAGTAAAAACACGTTGGTTAATACGTGTAACATTCTTATACAAAATTACCAAAAATTCGACTTCACCACTTCTCGATTACGCTAAATTTCGGCGACGATGTGGTCTTTGTATCCAAATAGGACTTCATTATCCCTGTATAACCTATCGTCGACCTCGTTAAGTGGCAGCAACTGGTTAACGATGTTTTTCTTATTCTTTTTCTTCTTTTCAGACACTTTTTCGGTCCCCTCTATTGAATGTGGTTCCTCATCAACTTGGTCATCAAAATTATCTGATTGTTGTTCCTCGATAAGTACTTCAATTCCACCAACATAAATCCGTGAAGGTTCTAAATAATTCGATGAATTGGAATATTGTGAAATTAATTCCATGTTAACAATTTCTTCGATTGAATTTCCAGTTTTACCACCAAATTCTTCAGTTGTAATCCCCTGCTCCTTCATTCTGTAACTCTAATCAAAAGTTTTTTTTTAAAAAAATTTACCACTAATAGGTAATGGGACGGGTAATGTCAAACATTAACTGACATAAAAGGACAACAATTCAAAAGGAGAGAGCGGGAGTGAATTGGTTACGATTGTTCGAGTGGGGAAGTGGAGGGAATCGGGACGATTTGGTCTCTTCAGATTCTGGTACTTTCAAGTTGAAAGCACAAAACTACATAACAAAAATCTCATATCCCTATTCGAGTACAAGGATAAATTTGTTTGTTCTAGAAGAAAATCATGGCCGAAATACAATTGCAACCAACGCCCTAAATCAACCAACAAATTTTTTGCTAAACATTCCGAATGAATCAACGACTTGGGAGTTGGGATGCACCAGTTCTAAATATTCATGTTGTCTCTTATAACTTTGTTGACCAGTCAAAGTTAGGGTTGGACAGAATATCAACCTAACTGGGTGAACTTAGCATTGGAATTATTTTTAATTTTAAAAAACATATGAGTTTCATGTTTGATAGTGTTGTTCGTTAAATGGATGAACTACCCGCAACTATCCATGGCCGTCGTTAACCAATTCCGAAGAAATTTTACAAAGTTACTGTAGTCAAAACAGGAATTAAAAGGATGACGGAAAGTCACATGGGGTATCGTATTTGTGCCATTTATTTCTTTTCCCTTTATCTACTCGCCAAATAAGATGCTTCTCCCAGCCTTTTTCGGACCGGTTACAAAACCAGAATGAAGTAGTACTTCGGTTATCAGTATAGTTAGTTTTTTCCATGGTTTAATAAGAAAAACAAGAATGATTCATGTTATTTTGGATCAACAAAGTTAATCGGAAAAAGTAAAAAAAAATGGATTTTTCCTGCAAAAGAAAGGTTCAAGTTGTTGAGGATTTTATAAATGTAATTCAAAACTAATATGCTATTTCGGGAGAAAGAGTAAAAATGTAATATTAACAATTCAAGGATAAGACCGGCATTTGGCTTTTCGACTGAGACATCCCATAGTATAATACTTGGATGGCGTTAGTAGGTTTAAGCGCATACCACTTTTTCAAGTAACACAACCATTTGTCTTTTTTTTCATAGAATATTAGAAGTCCTGAGGGTAAAAGGAAAAAAAGAGTTCGGATTGTATTTGCATGGCCAGAGACGGAAAATTCTTGTTTTGGAAGATTCATGTCTATGGATTGGAAATGTAGATTCCTTATCCAGAAACACAACAATTCTTGTTCTTGATTCTACGGTCTTTGGTAATCAAGCAAGCACATATTGATTCTATTTGAAGTTAAAACTTCTTTCTTGTAAACAGTTTAGAAGTAAAACTTATGCAGGGGCGGAACTATATAGTGACTTGGGCTGGCTAGTCCAGAAAAACTTAGATTTTGTAATGGTTTTAGGTTTGGTTAGAAAAACTCATGCCTAAAAAAAAAAGGCTTAAGCCAGGTGCAAAAAAAAGATAATCAAGCCAATTAATTTTCAAGCAACCCCAACATTCATTTTCAAGAATTATGATCACTCCACCTGCTCCCCACTTAGGTTGACAGAATCTTGAGAAATCAAACCAAAAACCATAATGAGCTACTAGAAGTTGATTAGTTTACTCTTCAGAACTAATGGAATACTTAAAGCAAGTAATTAAACCTATAAGTCAGCCAGTAATACAACTGTTTCGAAGGAGAAAAATGGACAGAAACTTCAATAGTATTAAGTAATTAATCAGATAGTGCTGAAAGACTCACTCACAACTATGATAATGTCCTACTACAGGCATGCTGCTTGCGGCCTTGCTCTATCTTACAATGAGTATGATGCATAAGTTTTGTGTTTAACACCTCAGACTCCACAAGAAGGGTTTGTGCGTTTAAAAATCATTAGTTCTAACTTCATCAAAAAACGGCTTTTTAGAGTTTGAAGGAATAAAATAACAAAAGGCGTTCTATGACATTCTTTAAGTAATCTAGGTTAGGTTAAGTAAAAAGAGCAGGATGTTGGTGAGCAATAAAAGGGTTTTGTCCGAACTCTTTCACAAATGAGTTGGATACAGTTCTAACTATTTGGAGCCTAGGCGAATTTGCAAAATATCATGCAATATTTTTGAGTAGTCATTTATCCGACGTACAAATGCCAAATGTATTTTTTTACTTTGAAGATTGGGACGCTAGATATCTGCCCACCTAGGGACTTGCCGACCCAAGCACAAGCCGAACGTTTGGCGAGCATAGGCAGTGTATTTTGGGCACAATTTTAACAAACCTCTGCTAATTTGGGCAACCATGTGCTATTTTGAGTGATTTTAGCTATTATCCCCGAGTTTAAAAAAGAAAATATAACTCATTAATGTAATACTGTAAATGATCTTAAATTATTTGGAAATTAAATATAAATAGAGTAATTTAATTTAATTATTACTAAAATTTATTGTTATCACATTAATTAAAATAAATTTTAAAACCTAAATTAAGGCAATTAGAATTTTTGTATGTACATTTATAATTCTATTAACTAGTCTATTTTCACCATGAATACCATCATCTGCTCTCTATCAACGAGCATTAGTGCATTACCACCATCGAATTCTGGTAAGCTATTTTAAATTTTCCATCTCTCACAGTCACATTAATCCGTATGCTGTGTGAAAAAAAACCATCTCTTACAGTCACATTAATCCGTATGCTGTGTGGAAAAAAATTGTAGGGCTCATCTTGTTCACAAATATAAATGTATATATTCAAACTTTGGTTAACCCGAAGAACTCAAAAAATCTAAAATGCATAGTTGTTCAAACTTAACTAACTTTTGGCTTTTTTATTTCTGAAAGGCGAAAAACAGCTTCCCAAGATGTGTCCAAACCCTATAACATTATACCTGCTTAGCTTTACTCATTTTATTAGCCTTGGCTGCTCATTTTTCTTTTCAAAGCCACGTATCAAGGGAGGAAAAAACTAGTAGTAGGCAGAGCTTGGAAAACTTACAACCATGTATTTCATTTTTAACTCTATCCTTCCATTAAATAACGATACAAACAAAAATGATCCTACTTTCTTGGTTTATCTCTATTTGTTCTCTTCTAGCTAGCTGGCTACCTTATTAGGTAAATGATGTTGTAATGTGGTAAATTAAGCTACGTTTTAAAGCACTGTATATATTTGAGAATACTTGTAAGAAATTGCACGAAAACGCAATTTTTAGTCTCACCATTTAAGAGAGCCAGAAACAGTCAGTGTAAATTGTAGTCACATCTGGAAAAATATCAGAACCCCACCATAGCTTAAGAGTCTTTGTCTGGTGAGGAAAATGAAGCTCAGAATTTAGTTCATGTGTATAAAATTCTCTCACTCATTCACTCTCTCTGTCTGTCTTTCATACTCAAATAAAATCTCCCTAGATAATGTCATTTTTATGTTTATAAAATTCATTTTTTTCTTGTGGAACCTTTAAAAAAAAAACTATATATTCAAATAACACACACTTATTTGTAGGCAGATTGTCAATCACTATGGAGATTTTTTGGTTTCTTTTGCTCTTAAGTTTTGCTGCGGCTTCTTCCATTATCACACCATCAGGAGCTACTAGCAGTGACATCAACAGTACTACTGCATGGAGGAGAGGTGATAATCTTAAGGACCCAAAGCTACTAAGAATGTTTGTTGATGAACTTCCAACTATGCCTAGAGTTAGAGGTTATCACCTCAAAGATGGTGTACCTGTTTCCAAAAAACTCAAGATTGGCATGTTTCTCAAGAAATGGGTAAGTAATACTATCTTCTTCACTGTTCTTTGTTTTTGGGCAACAGTATTTCCTCTTTTCATTTCATTTCAACAATAATTCTCATTCAAGTGGCCAAAATTCTAGAAAGCCTAGCTGCAAAAATTTGAGACACTGCTCAGATCTTGCAATTCCATATAGCTCGTGAACTTGCTGGTTCTTGTATGTTCCGGTGCTTCTGCATTTTTTGGCAATTTATCTCTATGCTGGCTTTAATTTCTCCACGTTAGTGAACAGTTTGCCTAATAGGAGTCATATTGTATTTTAGTCCAATTTTCCGCAATAACTAATCATAACTGCTCCTGTGATGTGTGTTTTTTATAGAAATTCCACAAAGACCTTCCACCAACTAAAGTTTTCGCATTTGGTGTATCAAAAAGAAGAGCAACAGTTCCTGGTCCAACAATTGAAGCCATCCACGGTGTCGATACTTACGTAAAGTGGCAAAATCATCTACCTGAGAAGCACATATTACCATGGGATCCAACCATACCAACTGCCAAACCAAAGAAAGGTGTCCCAACTGTGTCACACCTTCATGGCGGTATAATTGAACCACAAAGTGACGGCCATTCGAATGCATGGTTCACCGCTGGATTCAAAGAAACTGGTCCAACATTTTCTAAAAGAACGTACCGGTATAATAATCATCAACAACCTGGCAATCTATGGTATCATGATCATGCAATGGGGTTAACAAGGGTCAACATATTAGCTGGTCTTTTAGGGTCTTACATCATTCGTCATCCTGAGATTGAGGACCCCTTGCAGCTTCCATCTGGTCATAAATTTGATCAAACGCTCGTTATCTTCGATCGTATGTTTAATGTGGATGGTTCTATATACATGAACAATACTGGTGATAATCCTTCTATACATCCACAATGGCAGCCGGAATATTTTGGCAACATGATTATTGTCAACGGCAAAGCATGGCCAAAGATGAAGGTCCAACGTAGAAAGTATAGATTCCGTATACTCAATGCAAGTAATGCTAGATTCTTCAGAATGCTATTCTCCAATGGTTTGAGATTTATTCACATCGGATCCGATTCTGCATACAACAAACGGCCGGTTGTGGTTGATAAACTTCTGTTGGCTCCATCTGAGATTGCTGATGTTGTCGTCGATTTCTCCACGTCATCATCTGACGAAGTCGTATTGCTCAATGATGCCCCTTATCCGTTCCCAGGTGGTGATCCCGTTGACCAAGTCAACGGTAAAATCATGAAGTTTCTCATCAATGAGAAGCATGAAGTTGACAAGAGTCATGTGCCCCAGAGACTGATCGAGTACCCGGTTGCAGATGTTTCCGGCGCTTCCCGGACGAGATACATAGCCATGTACGAGTACACTAGCAGCATCGATGAGCCAACACATCTGTATTTGAACGGGAAATCTTACGATGAAAAGGTTACCGAGACACCTAAAATAGGGACAAGTGAGATATGGTACTTGATTAATCTGACAGAGGATAATCATCCATTGCATATACATTTAGGATTGTTTACAGTACTAGATCGAAAAGAAATTGTCAACTTGGATGAATTCAAGGAGTGTATGACGAAGAACAACGATCCGATTAAGTGCGAAGTAAGCAAGTATGCAATAGGTAGAGGAATTGGTGTTCCTAGACATGAGCAAGGATGGAAAAATGTGTTCAAAATGCAACCAGGTTTCATGACGGAGATTCTTGTTCGATTTTCTTACATTCATTCAAACGAGTCCTATACATTCGACGCATCAGCTGAACCTGGCTACGTATACCATTGCCATGTAAGTCGTCCTTTTCCTCTTTTATTATTATTGACTATTCTTGCATATATATATATAGAAAAATATCTGTACTTTTTGTCTAATCCTTACCAAGCCAGGGTACCCTACCCCAACTACAACGAAAATTCTCAAAAAATTATCTATCACTTGTTTTTGCCTCATCTCGAACAATAAAGCATCATAGGCACTGTCAGCATAACTGTACAAGTGTGAGATTTGAATGTGAATAGAGAACTAGAGATAGAAAGGATCATAGGCACTGTCAGCATAACTGTACAAGTGTGAGATTTGAATGTGAATGTGAATAGAGAACAATAAAGCATCATAGGCACTGTCAGCATAACTGTACAAGTGTGAGATTTGAATGTGAATAGAGAACTAGAGATAGAAAGGAAAAAGCTTTCAACTTTCCGGAAGCTGCCTCTTGTTTGTGTATTTTCTCTAGCAAAAGCAGATTCCAAGACTAATCATAGAAGCCTTTATCACACAGCTTATTCTATTTTGCCATCTTGTAGCTTTTGACAGTGGAACATCATGTTTTGAACTTGGCTCACTGCTTTACAACGAATTTTCTAGTCTAGAGAGAAAGAAGATGAGGACAGCATCTTTTACTACCACCACCAGTATTCAATTATTGCTGCATTTTGCATCTTTTGAGCCAGCATGGAGTCTTTTGAGCGCAACAGTCCCAAAGAACACATAAACGTAGAGCTGAATCATTATTTGTACTGGGATTTGAATACATACATAATAATCTTATTCTTCGGTTTCTTGCAGATTCTGGATCATGAAGACAATGCAATGATGAGGCCTCTGAAGTTAATAGCTTGAGTAATGATACTGCAATAGGTTCTAGACAGGATGCATATGTATAGACACCAAAATTCTGATATTAATTGAGAGTAGACGAACAAATTCAAATGCAGGTGAAGAAGAAGGGTTGTTTATTTCTTTAAGGTTGTATATGTTGAGAACCGTATCCATCAAATTCTTAAGAATTTTAATTAGAGCAAATAAGAAATAAATAAGATGAAATACTTATGCCGAAAACTTGACACTTATAATACTTCAAACATTGTTGCTTTGACTAAAGACTAAAGTTTATTGGTGAAACTTGAAACTAGTTTTCACGAAACTCACATCACTACAAGAGTGGACATCATTACAAACTTGAAAAAGAATCATTAACAAGAAGAAAGTGAGTTATTATGTATGCTGTCTACGTCAAGGTACTCGAGTTTATTCCTTTTTAACTTCAAATGTATAACAATATTTCCTATATCTAAAAGAAAGGTACTTGAGGGAATAATAATTCTCGTCACGGTATATATACTAAAGGTTCAGGGAATAATAACACTTGTCGACTCACGGTAAATTGCTATCTACTTGTAAGTATGTGCCTTAAAGTTAACCTTGGGGCTCCTGATGTCCTCCTGGCTCTGGACCAACCGGATCTCCAAACTGCTGGACGATGGATCAAACCCCACGCTCTCGTAATCAGTAATGGTCCTGTGTAGCAGTGCCTGCAGTGCCAATTCAACAACAAAGTTGTTCTGTAAGACACGACCATCCGTAAAAAAAAATTGAACAGCGGACATGAAAATAGGTTATTACACTGAGGCTTTGTAAACCAACAGTTCATCCGAAGGAGCAAACTTTAAGAAAGATAGTAGACATTGCAAAAAGAATACCTGTAAGGTCGAAACTGCAAATTCTGATGCTTTATCGAGGTTGTCTGGGTATTTCTATTCAAGACATGAGCAAATGGATTCAATATTAGATGTTTTTCTTGTTACATATATTTAATACATTATAAAGGAGAGTTTGCAAAATCTCACATTGCTCCATCCCAGTAGCAGTGCTGTTGTAAGATCCCCTGTTCCCTGCAAGTCATAATGCAATAAGAGGTCAAACTTAACAACTCCAGCATCCTCTATTTACATGTGAGATCATGGGATGCAGAGTCTATACCGTAAAGTATGCAGGGATTTTTGGTATCACAATCTTGAATTGTTCAGGAGGCTGACTCTGAAAAATAAAAAAGATCAGTGAAAACGTATCTACAGCAAATTGAAAATAATGCTTTGGCAGGAAGGTATGCGGCGTATGCCTATATAAAAGATTTGTTGAACAACAAAAAGCTGGTGAGGTGAATATAGAAGAATCGTGTAATCTTTTTTCTATGACCCACAGAAACTAAGAGTTAGATATGAGAATTTTGCCCCAAATACTTCAGCTTACATGACATCTATACTCTGACAAGTAACACAATTTTAAATGAGCAAAAGAAATGACATGTTGATGAGCAAATCCATGGAACATAATCGTACCTTTACTTTTTGATGGCTCCCAAGTAGAAAGAGACTATCCCCTAGATGCACACTTGTGATCACAACCTGAAGCACACAGCAAAAGGAGAATTATGCATACTGAAATAGGTCAAAACCACAAAATGCATGACTAGAAACAGCATGTTGTAAAATTCAGCAAATAAAAAGTAGCTCATACCAAAACAAACATCAATTCTAATTAAATAATATGAAACTCCAAACCAATTCAGAGATTATGGGTAGATTGACGTTAAGAAATTCGCTGAATACAATTCAATCACATACTGACACGCCAACAAAGATTCATGAAATGTAATTCACAAATTTTGAGCTAGACAGGTTATCCAAACGAGAATAATTTATCAAAACACAGAACTTAAAAGGAAAGCTATCATCTTAGATAGGTTGAAAATTGAACAGAAACCTTTGAAGGTCCAAATCCATGAAGAATGTTACAAGCTTCCAAACCAGCTGATTCTGAATCAATCCTGCATACAAAGGGTAGAGCAATTAAAAGACCAGTTTTTTACCATAATGAATGTTGGCGCAAGGCTGACCCAGAAAATAAGAGACTAAAACAACAAAAATGTAAAAATCACTTTTAACTTGGTAAACCCGTTAAATAGTATGTTGTACTGATAGTTGATAGATGATTAAGGTTGAAAACTGAAGAGCTTCAGAGGGAAATAACATCATATGATCAAAAATAAAATTAACAAATTCAAATTAAATCAAAAGACATTAGAGTTTACCTGAAACCTGTCAACTGTTCTGCTTCAAATTGGTTTGGAGTCAACATGGAAGCTACTGGGACAACCTAAATATTAGCAAAGGCATAGAACCATCGAACTGATTAAGAATGAATTATTAAGTTAACATTAAGTGTGCATTTGAGAACTCGACTCAGTTATTGGAATTTTGGATTTCAACATATGGAAATTTCGTTTCATGCATCCGTCTTGCAGAAAGCAGAGACATAAACTGGAAGAGATTGAGCCATAAGAAAATCTATACTACATCAAGTCAAGTTCTCACCTTTTCACGGTATACAGATACCAGTTCCTGAGGTACATAAAGCTTTCCTTCATCACCCATAACTGGATCACAAACTAAACATGGAGACCATTATTATTATCAAGAAAAACCCTTCCTGGAATAGTATTAGATGAAATAACAAATTATTAAGTAACGCCAATGCTGTTAATGATCCAATAAACTTACCATATTGCAAATTTGGGTTGATTGAGCTTAGCTTGTCAGCAACTCGCAAAACAGTGTCCAGAAATGAAACTGAACCAATATAACCTGCAAATACACTGACTTCAAGTTAGTGATGAAAGACCAGATAAAAAGCGTTGGTAAAATATTATGTTCACAAATACATAATCGAAACAAAAAGTTCATAGATAGGAGAGCATTTCTTGAATTATTGCCTGCAATGTACTTCAATTCTAATACGTTGATCAATATCTCTGTAAAGCCATTACAGGTTTGAGATCAGTGTTTTATACTGTATGTCCAAGTCTCTACGAATAGACTCGATTATCAAGTTTTTCTTAGACATGGAATGTATAGGAGAAGCCGCACCAAACATGAAACAATTAAAAGAATGGTATACGCCAGTTGCCACCATCGAAGAGGTGGCAGCTTTAAAAGGTCAGAACAATGTAACTTGAGCATTCGCAGAAAATTACATGTGGGGTTTGTTTTCCCGAAGAAATTTAGAATTAAGAACTCGCTATGATGGCCCTAAAAGGAAGTTCACATGGATTGAGCAAAATATTACAGACTTGGGTGGGGGACGTTACAACTAAAACCCAGTATAAACTCCCAATGGCATAGTCTCCTGTGG
This sequence comes from Papaver atlanticum, assembly GCA_023531105.1. Lineage (NCBI taxonomy): Eukaryota > Viridiplantae > Streptophyta > Magnoliopsida > Ranunculales > Papaveraceae > Papaver > Papaver atlanticum. The sequence continues at coordinate 174,727 of JAJJMB010005871.1, read as the reverse complement.
TTCGTTCTAATGAGAATTGTTGAAGAAAAGAATAAACTGATGTCCAAATAAAATAAGACCTTTCAGGAAGTATGATATGCTGCAGAAAGTACTCAAAGAGCAAGAGACAGCTCACATGCATATTGCTCGAAAGAAAAATGGTTATTCATTTTTGCGTAAGCCTAAAGAACAACATAACTTGGTTTACCTAGCCTCACTTTCCAGTATTAAAAAAAAAGAGCCACATGATCATGTTGGTGGAACTTATTTCTTGAACCTATTTCATTTGAACTATCAAATTGCTCATCGATAGGGCCATGATTTTGTAATTTGAAAACAGCAGCTAAATATGCAGATACAGAAAGTAAAACCATAACATACCCGTTAACAAATGAGTGTAGTACAGTAAATTGTTCGCTTCTAGTCCTTCTATTAATTCCCATAGCTGTTGTCCATTCAAAACTTGGCCCTTAAATGTAGGATATCCTACACAAACCAATGAAGCCATGCTTAGTCAGACCACAACCTTCCGTCAATTCGAAACCAGATTTCATGCAACCATGAACTAGTTCAGGTTTGACAGATAAACTCGCCTCCTTATATCAGGCTTTCGAGTTGTCAGACTCGTGCAAGGAAGTGGTATTAGCAGCTTGCCTGTGTGATTGGAGAATTGAACAGAGTTGATAGGATCCACATCGAAGCCAAGAAGTTGAAGAGGAAAGACAGCTGATTTATTGCCAACATATCCCTATAAAAGAGAAATCAACGATAACGATGATCGAATTAGAAACCAAGAGGTAGATAATGCCTTTTACATCAAATTACAAACAACCATTGGTAGAATATCATGCATACAGCCATGGATAGTTGAAGGATATCATGCCTAAGGATATCACATTTCAACAAAAATCTAATCGGTTATCTAGTAACTACGAAAATGAAACACTCTAATCAATCAACATAAGTAGTTGAGACTGTTGAGCCCATGTATCTCTAGGAAACACTCTTTTTATTCTTGTATACTATCTGGTTTCTCATATCCAACTGTGCAACAGTGATAAACAAATCTAAATCCAAGCCAAATTCATCCCAAAATTAACTCCCCTCATACATGCATGATATTTTTGAGAATCCATGGACCTAAAATCTCCTTAAAAATCTGTTTGCAAAGGAAGGCTTGTTCCAGGCTTATACTCCTTCTCAGGGGATGTGAGACTAAAATTTCTTACTGAAAAACTCCCAATTCAAGTGAATCCATAGCATGACTCGAGAATTTCATTCCCCATACATACATTGCATTAATAGTACCTAGTAGCATTAGCATGGATGAGCCTAAAATTGAAACCAAAACGGAAGTTCAATGGTATGTTTAATCTCTGAGTCATCTACACAATTTCATTACTTAAGTATTGCAATCAACTATTAGCATCTTACATTGTAAGCAATACAGGCAAGAAACAAAATGAAAACATTAGGTATTATTAAAACCAATCTTTTATATTGCAGAATATGCTCTAAAATATGGGAAACAATCCGATTGTTACCTGAACTGTGTGAGATTGGATGCTTAATACTCGACCTGTTCCAGATGGAAGGGCTAATGACAGAATAGGAGGTGGTGCCATTGATGATGATGATGATGATCTATTCTTCCAGATTTTAAACCTGCAGAATTAGTAGAGACAACAATAAGATATAGAAATAACGAATAGCCGGCGATAGAGTTTGTGATTTTTTTTCCTACCTTCTTCTCCACTGAGTTCGACTTGGGAGTTGGAACAATTGAGTCTGATTCTGATAGGTTGTTGCAGCGACAAACATTTAATAATACGGACAAATGAAGATTTTGACTTTGATTTCGTAGTATTATGAATGAATAAAATATATGGAGTACAGTAAGTCCGATGAAACTGTACTCCTATAATATCAACCGTTGGATGAAATTTCTTACCCTTACTTTTTTTTTACCCATATGGATGTGGTGCTCTTGATGTATGTTCATTACTGATTTCTATTTTTGTCTAATCCTTTTCTTATGAGCATCCACACTGACACCACAGTGGTCGAATTAATATGATAATATATCATAGTTACTGGACGACGGCTGTTACGGTGGGACGGCCGATCAAAAAAATAGGCGTGAAAGTATCATTTTTTCTGACACGGCGTAAAAATATCATTTTTCGTGACACGTCGCGAAAGTATTATTTTTCCTGACACGGCGCGAAAGTATCATTTTTCTTGACATGGGGGGATGTATCATTTTTCCTGACACGGCGTGAAAAATATCATTTTTCCTGACACGGGGTGAAAGAATCATTTTTCCTAACACGGGGTGAAAGAATCATTTTCCTGGCACGGGGTGAAAATATCACTTTTCCTGAAACGAAAAATTAGCTGATGCATAAACCAATATATGGCTCCATAATGTGTTATGAATCATTTGTGGTGGTTTGTATAATGGCTATGCATTCAATTTTTGAAAATTGTGCCTAAACTGAAAGTATCACTTTTTTTTTAAACGGATAGAGTACATCGTTTTATTAGTTGCAACGGAAAATAAGTTGACTCATAAACCAAAATATGGCTACATAAAGTATTATGTATCATTTGTGGTGGTTTGCATAATGGATATACATTTAATTTTCGAATATTGTGCCTAAAATAATAAACACCTCCGAATTTTTGGTAAAAACTCTAAATTTGATATTGTTGTTTGTACTTATTGCGTAGAGTTTTTTAAGACCATTCCAACGAGATGAAATTTGTAAAATTCCAAGGCACGGATTTTTAGATATGTTATATTAAAGTTTGGTTGCCAATTATACTCCTGAAAAAAAAGGATACATAAGGAGTTATAGTAATTGGAATAAAAGGGAGAGACAATTTGGAAATTTCCAGGGTATGACACCAAACCACCCAAATCCAATCTTTTTTTGTCAAATTGGAGAAAAAAAGTCACGCTTCACATTGACACAAAGTCACCATATATAGAGTCCTCCCTCGCTTCGCTCGGTCGGCCTAATTAGGAGGCAGCGGAAGCGATATCAATTCTTTTGTTGATCAACTTATTATCCAAGTTCTGGAGAACGAAATGTTAGGCTAGGTTTGGAAAGAGCAGTTTCTATGGACTCAACAAACTTTTAGTTTGTTCATTTTGCTCTCATTATGGACTCAACAAACATGAAAAATGGATGGGCAAACCAACAAAATTGTTGGTTTGTTGAGTGAGACAGAAGAACAGACGCGCGCTTGATGAAACATCGGGCGGTTGTACCAAACACGCTGGCATATGAGCCAAAAACGCTGGCGTGTGTTCCAAAACCACCAGTTTTTCCTTCACACGCCAGCGTCTATGGTAAACCCTTCAGTGTGTGGCACAAAACCGCCAACGCCTAAATCTGGACGGCTGAAAAAAATTGTGATCCAACGGCTAGAATTTTGAGTTCTATAAATACTCTTCATTTCAACTCCAAATTCACACATTCTAAATCTCTTCACTCTCAAATCATCCACAAAAATGTCTCCAGAGTTTGTGGTGTTAGATTCACTCTACAAGAGGATTTAGCTATTTGTAGAGCCTTTGTTTTTCACACACAAAATGTTGTCGATAGGAATGTAGCCGTATCGACGTTGTGTTTCTGGGAGAAAGTTTATAGAATGTTTGCCGCTGAAACGGGGAACATTTATGGGCGTGATTCTCACGGATTGTCGTATTGTTTTAGTTTAATTAGTCGTCATGTATCGGAATTCGTCGTTGTACTAGTGGACAATCACAGAAATAAACTCGACGGTGAAGTTGTACATGAAGTGGAACCCAGAACACTAGCGATGTGGGCAGTATCTCACGGCGGACGTCCTTTCGACTTCTAAGCTTGTTTCAACATTCATAGGGTGCTCAACAGATACGATCCCTACACCGTCCTAGGAATTCCACCCCCCGACGAGAATTGACGCCTATGTAGTAGTTGTTTTAATATAATGTATTTCTTTTATTCTCATTTATGATGTGGTTGTTTAATCCTATGCAGTATTTTTTTATTTATGATATTCATGGTGCAATGTTTAATCCAAGAAAAATTTAAATTAGTTATGATATTGATGGTGCAAATGTGAAGACATCCACATGTTTGGTTTAGATAATCATAATACAAAATAAACAGCAAACTAAATAACATAATACCATAGTGAATCGATTTGTCCTTCAACTTTAATCATCCCACTCCACCAAAAAACATCTAGGACATTTCCAGAAATGCCTTCCATATGTGTCTTCTTCAGTAGAAGTGCACAAAACTAAAAAGGTCCTGCAACCGAGATTTGAGCATCCACTAATTCTCTGCGGACAATGTTTGTATTCGTGATCTCCATCCATCTCCACAATGCTTGCAGTGTAATAACTTCTTCCTCAATTTGGCTTTAAGTTTGAAGTTTTTGCAGAGTGTTGCAAACTTTTCTTCTTCTTCTTCTTTAATCTTCATACCATCATCTAGCATATGTGATTCCTGTGGACAGTTGGGATCTTGACATTGCAAATACCTGAGATTTTCCAGTTGTCATTCAATCACCATTCTGATGTGTGAACAACCTTCCCGCGGACACTTTGAATACATCCAAGGGCATTGCATAAGACTGTGGTTATCCATGAAACATAAAGGACAAACCTCTTTTGCTTCGACACATAATATTTGTTTCGCTTTGCCTTTAGAAAACATGGTGGATTAAGAAAGAAATCTGTTGGTTTGGTTAAGAATGAAACCTAGTGTTGTATTTATAACAAAGAAAAATAGACGTTGGTAATTCAAACAAACGGTTGTAGTAAAGCCGCGTGGTTTTACTACAAACGCCAACTGCTAAATTTCCAATGGCTCGATTTTCTTTCTCGCCCTATAAATTCCATTCTTCTCATCTCCAAATTCACATCTTTTTCTTCTTCTTTATTTCTAAAACTCTTAATCTCTCTCACTCTGCAGAAATGTCTGCTAGAATTCGTGGTCCCAAGTTTACTGAAGAAGAAGATATAACTATATGCAAAGCATATTTTTTTCATAGGGTAACCGTTGGTATGGGCTATCATGACGGTTCTTTTTGAGAGAACGTTTTTACAATGTTCATCTCACTGACGGAGAACCCGGGAAACCGATATGCTCGTCGATGGTATGCTCGTTTCAATCTATTAGGCTTGAAGACCAGCCATTACTTGCCCTGGTAAGGGAAATTGATCGAGAAAAGTTCATCGGTGTAACTAAAGATGAAGTGATCCAAACAGATCTTGATAATTGGGAGGAAGCTCATGGTAAACCTTTTCTTTACGAAGCGTTTTTCAAAATTGTTAAAGATGATCCATCTCAAGCACATCTGTACTGCACTCGAATGCCTCTCCCGGTCTTTACAATGGAATAAGATGTTACTCTTGTTTGATGTTGGTTACATCGTATGATGAGATCAATGAACAATGACTATTTATGGGAAAGAGTATTGGAACATGTTATAGCGTCGCGGAACGAAACCATAAGAAACAGTAAGAGACTAGAACTAAGACTTTCATTCATCATTAAGGAAGTCAAACATTATACAGAAGTTTTGTGGATGGTTTATCGTAGCATTCTGGATTATCCAACGAAGAACTGGTGAGTATCTTACCTTTGTCCTCACTAATCAAGTGCATCATAAATATCTTAACTTGTTGTTTATCTGTTTTACAGAAGACATCGCTCAGACCAAGTTTACTGAAGAAACCGGAAGAGAGTTTAAGCATTTTGAATGTTATGAACTCTACAAAGATAATGTCGTTGGATTTGATGTAGTTTTGATATTATTGTTTTGGTTTATTAAAATGTAGTCTGATGTTATATGCAAGTTTAAAATGTAATAAATATCGCTTAATCTGAAGTGGAAATCTATTTTAAATTCTAAATATTTTCATTCATTGATATTCCTGCCAATCCTTTTACAAGATATAAATTTAGACAATAATAAAAAATACTAAACAACTTCAATAAATATAAAGTACAAGCTTTGGCCTCATGTTTATCTTCCTTTGATGTATCTTCCATTCAACGCGCTCTTTGACAGTTTCACCTTTGTTTTAGAAACAACGGCTTCAAGTTTTGCATCGCAAAAAGTGTGATCGCCTTTGCAGCCATTTCACCGGCAATAAAACTAAAAAAATTGAAATAGATTTATAAGAGAAATTCAAGAGAAGTGAATTTTGGTGTGAGTGAAGTGTTTAAAGATGGTGGTAATTTGTAGATGTAAAAAAATGAACGTATTTTTATTTTGAAAAACTGTTCGTTGGTGTTTTGGCTTCACACGCCAGCGTGTATAGAAAGCACGCCACGTTTAACCTTCAAACGCACGCGGTTATGGTTCGCACACCGAGTTTCATCTTCATACGCTGGCGTGTGTTGTTTGACCTGACGCTTAATGATCAACCGCCCACTTCTGTTCCCATAGTGGAGAAACTTTTTTGGCCATTCACCTAGCTCAACAAAAAATTTAATTTGGCCATTCCCATAGGAATTGCCCTAATGCTTTTATTTTTCAAAAAGCACTTTCAAAAAAAATATATAATAATTATTTTCCATATTAGTGTTTGATAAAATATTTTCAAAGTGCTTTTAACCAAAAGCACTTCCAAAATTCCCCAAGTTTTAAAAGTCGGGGGAGAGGAGCTTTTAAAAGCTCCAAAAGCATAAGCTTTGGTCCCACCTTATTTTGATGCATGATTTTTCTTTTATATCCCTATATTATATTATATAAGTGACCAAAATTGCCCTTAAATCTTTGATAATCAATTTCTTATTCTCCATAATATTCTTTAAAGGTTGTTATTTTAAATCTATGTCACATTCTTCAAAGACTATTATTTTCACTTTCAAATTATATTTTGTATAGCATTTCAATTAAAAAAATAAAATAAGAACCCATATTAAATTAATATTTGATTTTAGTATAAAAAAATTATCCCAAATTAAATCAATAATGAAAAATACTTACTCAAAATATATAAATATCCAATATGTTTAAATCCCATAAAACAGAATAAAACTATATTAAAATATTATGTCAGTTTTTGTCATTTGCTGCAACTATAATAAGTGAACCTATATTTTATCAAACAAAATTTGATCATTTTTTTAATCAGCTTTAGCTTTTAGTATCTAGTTTATCAAACACTTAACTGCTTTTTTTTACACAGCACGGCGCAGCACAACACAGCAGAAAAGCGCTTTTACAAAAGCCCCAACATTACCAAACTAAGCCTTAGTATGGTTAATGTCATTTTTGATGCAGCTATATTGTTGTAGAAACATGCAAAATTAGACTGTCATCTAAGGGTATGGATGAGACCAGATGCATGCCAACTAAAATGTTAATTTTTCTGTTAAAATAACTTATAAGGCTGTGACAGATAAGATTTATGGACAACACAAAGATAGCTTTATCCGAAAAACTTTTTGGAAAGTAAACTTGCCTCCCAAAATTAAACATTTATTGTGGAAATGCACTAATGACTTCTACCTTTAAGAAGTAAGATATGCATGTTTGTCTAGAATGTTGATCCTCGCTGTCCTTTCTGTTATGCTCATAGTGCTTTTAGAATTCAGTTAACTAAAAAAATTTGGTATGCATTAAGTAGTAATTTTGCAGGAATCCTCAATGGAGAAAGTCTAAAAGATTGGATAGCTAGTTGGTTGTATAATTCAAGCTCTAAGTACTCATCCATGAATATTGATCTTATTATTTGTGTTGGGTTCTTATTATGGCACATTTGAAATACGAAATGTGCTAAAGTATTTGAGAATACTCAAATTGAAAGTGCAAATACTTAAGAAACATGTGTATCAATCTATTGCTAACAAACGCCTAGTCAGTCAAGAAGTAGAAAAAATAGGAATGAGTTACAATGGACATTGTCTGAGACAAGCTTTATGAAAATATATTTTGATGCCTCTTTTATAAAAGAAACTGAACTTCCGGGTTGTGGACTAATTGCAAATGATGATGTAGGGACATACAAGGGAGCAACTTGTAAGAACGGAGTAACACAGGATAAAGAACAAGCGGAGGCTCTGGCCTCTTCAGAGGCAATCCGGATGACCCAAAAAAATAGGAGTGAATAAGTTACACTTAGAGGGAGATAGTTTAAATGTGGTAAGAGCAATACATGGCAGTTTATGAACGGTCATATGGATAAATAATAATGTCATTAGTGATGTAGATTTTTGTTAAATATATTTAGCTCTCGGATATGTACTCAACTACTCATGTTTCTAGAAAACAAAATGGTATAGCGGATTACTTAGCTAAAGAAACGAGGAGCAATAATGGTACTGAGTCTTGGTATGGTAATGGTTTACCAAGTTGGTCGATTTCTCTTATAAGAGAAATAAAATGTATAATTTGTGTTTAAGAAATTAATCTGTTATTTCCTAAGAAGATGAACCAAGATCTGTTGGCCAAATGTGTTGGATATGGGGTGTTGAAAGAGCGCAGTTATGCCGCAAAATTATTGAAGAAAAATATGGACCTCAACTTTATATTTGGACTCCAAGTAAAGTTACTTCATCTCACGGGGTATCGTGTTGGAGAACCATTGCGGACATGGGTCTCCTTTTGGCATGAAAAATGGGTAGGAAACTCGGTTCTAGCAATTGAGTTTTCTTTGCTGTGCAAGTTGGATAAACTATCAACAACTAGCATTGCACAACACGTAACTAGGGATGGGTCCTGGAAGTTTGATTTCAGAAGGGTACTCTCAAGTTACGAATATAATCAACTTGCGGCTCTTGTTAGAGCATTGCTCCGTTGAACCCACAAGTTTTTCTATCTCGAGCTTGTTATCAATCTTTGGTGATCAAAATTATATATTTATTTCTAGTCTACTAAGTCAAGTTTCGAATAGGTTAGAATTGTAGTTGAGTATCAGAGATCACCCTTGAATACTGAAGATCGACGAAGACATTTGGAGAACTTCTGTATCGGGTATGTGAAGACTGAACCATTCTATTTTACTCACTATACCATCATTCTATATATTGAGACTATGTTGTATGACTTATAGTAGATTTGCAAAGAATATGTTTCGAGTCAAGCTTGTCTTGTGAAAAATCTAGAAATATGATTTAACGATTAGATGTTCAAAGGTCCTTAACAATATTAGTTCTATGAATTAATTTGTGGATCAATTAAAAATTGACCATGCAAATGATTATATCACTTGGGAATGTTTCAAACATCATAAGAGAGAAATATGAACTTATTGAAAATTTTAACTCATGGTAGTTTGGTGAACTAGTTCGCAATCTAAGATTAGAAATACAAAAAGGTTGGCGAACCAGTTCGCAAACCGCAAGTTCAGTTGGGAACACTACACAAACCCAGTTGGCGAACCGTGGTGAGCTGATTATTATAAGTTGGATAAATATGCTAGCAGTTGGTGCACCCAGTTCACGAACCGTGGTCAACTGAGTTTGGTAATCTAGTAGGGTTGGCGAACTTGGTTCACAAACCGTAACACCATGACTCATGAACAAACCGTTGTACCAACTGTCCTGGCAATGTTTAGCAGATGCTCAAAGACTTATTATTTTAATATGTTTAGCATTGCTAGAACTCTCTTAAACATTTCTAAGACTTTATTGATCACTTAAACACTTATGTTTGTGAATCATGATTAATTTCTTAGGTGATTAAATTAACATCAAATAGCTTTTAGTTCTTTGGCTAACTTGCCAAAATGAACAGTCATTATATACGGTTCAGTTACCGAACCAATGTGTATAGTCTTCTATTGTAGTTTGAACAACTAATTTGTTTGTTTGATTCTCAAGTTACCTTAGCTTGAATTTTAAGTTAACCCTGGTCTTTGAAAACTATAAATAGAGCATCACTATCAACTGAGAAAATTAATCCTGACACTTCATATCCTAGTTAATTCTAGAGTCGTCCTCTATTGACCTTTTAGGTCTACGATTAAAAGACTTTGCTTGGGGATTCGTGAAGCCAAGTCCGACTATCTTTTTACCATAATAGTTTCTGAATCCTGATCTTGCTTTTCTGCTATTGAGGTTTTTGTAATCTCTTTCAGGCAAGATAGATAGTAATCGCAAAGTTCTCTTCGTCTCAGACTTTGTGATTCCTCAAGATAGATATCTAAAGACTGGTCTTAGTTGATCTTTCAACGATTGTTCTTGAGAGGTAGTTAAGAATCTAGGATACTCTTCGGAAATCGTAAGTTTCGGATTTGTGAAGTTTGCTAGCTTGTCTATTGCAAACATATTTGCACACCTTGATCTTTGATTTAAAAAGAAATCAAATAGGCTTATCTGTTAGAGGAGGTTTGGTATCAAAAGACTGAAGCAAATCTTAGGCTGTAAAGGACATCAGCTAAGGGAATCAAGTACGTATAACCTTGCGAGGTTCAAGAGACTTAAGGAGCGCGGCTGTAACCGAATCACTTGGAGGGTGGATTCGGTCTCAGCTACATTCCAGTCTGAAGTCTGATAGTAAGATAGTATATGTAGTGGTTTAATACAGTGTGGGGTGTTCAATCTGGATGAGGTCCCGGGGTATATTTGCTAACGAAATTTCTGGTGTCTTGTGTTTTCCTTTTCCACATTATATTGTTTATATTTATAATTGGATTTACACAGGTTTGTACGTATTCAATCCAAGTAGATACGTCCGCTTAATTATAATCGATTACGAGACTAGTTTCTTGTAGAATTTGTATCTTGATAGATAGATAACAAGTTTAATCACTTGGCAGAATTCCGAATGAATTATTTGGATACGACTAGATTGATCTTGGATATTGATTTATGCTTAACAATCCGGTTCACGGACCTTGCGTCTATATAAATACTGATTGAGTAGAGGTTGAGATATTAACTCTATATGCATATTGACAAGGATCATTAAGTTGGTATACTTGCAACTGTATTAAGTTTTGTCTATAAAGGTTGTCGAACGAAAAAGTTGGGTGTATTTGGTATCCCCTGTGTTTTCAACTATTTTAAGTGTCGTTGGCACTAATCCTCCAACTCAAGATTTATTACCAGATACAAGAAGATGTCATTTAATTCCTACGAGAATTTTCAATGTCAAATCGTCATACGGTAACATGAGTGCAACAAATAACGTTGATGGCTTTCCATGGTTCTTCATTTGGAAAATTGATATTCGACTTAAGATAAACTTTTTAGTCTGGTGTGCAGTCCATGGTAAACTCTGTTGGAGAAAATTAGTTTTTAATAAAAAAATCTTTAATATTCGTGTAGTTTGATCTAATGACCTAAGGGTCTAAGGATACTTACTCATTTTGTTAGTGAATGAAATGAACCTTTAGTCCCACATTGGGTAAAACTAAAGAAAAACTCCAATATATAACTATTCTCTTATGGATAGATATACAAACGAGGGTAGAACGGGTGGGAAAACAATGCATGATCTAACCCATGCCATATGTGCATACACTGAAAACGCAGGGGTACCAAATAAACCACCAACTTTTTCATTCGGCAAGCTGACCAACTGAATGATCCTTGATAATATGTATATAGAGTTTATATATCTAACCTCTTCTCAATCAATATGCATATAGACAAGAGTCTGTGAACCTGATTATTAAGAAGAGTACCTGGACGATCTCAAAACTCAATATCCATGGTAGCCAAATAATCCAATCGGAATTCTACCAAATAATTAACCTTGTTATCTATCTTTCAAGATACGAATTCTACAAGAAACGAGTTTCGTAATGGATCACAATTAGATGGACATATTTACTAAGATTGAATACACACAACTTTCTTAAATTTAATTATAAAGATAAATAATATAATGCGGAAAATGAAAAACACAGGACACCAGAAGTTTTGTTAACGAGAAAACTGCAATAGCATAAAAAAACCCGGTACCTCGTCTAGATTTGAACACCAAAGTGTATTAAGCCACTACAAATACTATCATACTTCGGACTGGAATGTAGTTGATACCGAATCCACCCTTCAAGCAATTCAGTCACTGTCGCACTCCTTACGTTCTTGAACCTCGCAAGGAACTACGCAATTAATTCCCATAGCTGACGTTCTTTACATCCTAAGAGTTGCTTCAGCTGAAGTGAAGACTTTTAATACCAATCTACCTCTAACAAATAAGCTTATTTGATCTCCATTTATATCTAAGATCGGGGTCAAGAAATCTGTTTGCAATAGACAAAGCTAGTAAACCTCACAAATACGGAACTTATGACTCCCGAAGAGCAGCCTAGATTCTTAACCACCTCTCAAGAACAATCTTCAAAAGATCAATCATGATCAGTTTTCCGATATCTATCTAGAGGAATCACAAAGTCTGAGACGAAGGGAACTTTGTGATTATTATATATCTTGCCTGAAAGAGATTACGAAAACCTCGATAACATAAAATCAAGATCAGGATACACGAACTATCAAGGTAAAGATAGTCGGACCTGGCTTCACGAATCCCCAAAGTGAAGTATTTTAGTCGTAGACCTAATATTATGTTTCTCAGAGGAAACCTAGGTCTATAGAGGATGAGTCTAGAATCAACTAGGACACAAAGTGTCAAGGATTGAACTTCCATTTGAAAAAGCATCTCTACTTATAGATTTCAAGGGCCAGGGGTTGCTTATAAATCAAGCTAAGATAACTTGAGAATCAATTAAACACTTTTAGGTCTTTAAAATACAATAGAAGAATATACACTAGGAATCGGTTCTGGAACCGTGTATAATGATTGTTCGGTTTGGAAAGTATGCTAAAGAACTTAAAAAAATTATGTTCATTTAAACACCTAAGAATTTAATCATGATGCACACACATAAGTGTTTGAGTGATCAATGAAGTCTTAGAAGTGTTTGAGAGAGTTCTAGTAATGTTAAATATACTTAAAAAATAAGTCTTTGAGCATCTGCTCAAATCTTAAACTGGGACGGTTAGTACAATGGTTTGTGAACCTTAAGCTTGTTCACGAATCAGGGTGTAATGGTTTCGTGAACTGGGTTCGCCAACCCTACAAGACTACTAAACTTAGTTGACCACGGTTCGAAAACTGCTAGCCTATAATACCAACTTATAAAATTCATTTCACAACGGTTCGTGAACTTTCTCCATCTGAACTTGGGGTTTGCAAACTGGTTCGCCAACCCTCATGTATTTCTGAAACTCAGATATATATGGTTTGCGAACTGGTTTTCCAACCTACCCTAAGCAGAAATATCAGATAGTTCAATATTTCTCTCTTATGATGTTTGAAACATTCCGCGTGATAAAATCATTTGCGTGGAAAATTTTAAATTTATACACAAATTAATTTACACAATAAATTGTTTAAAACTATTATTGTTAAAGATCGTTGAACATCTTTGCTTAGAATCATATTTCGATAAGACAAGCTTAACTCGAAACTTTCTTTTTTTTTATAAATCTACTAGAAATCATACGCATCGTCTCAAAAAGATAGAATGGTAAGATAGTGAGTAAAATAGAATGGTGCAGTCTTTACATACCTGATACAAAAGTTCTCCAACTGTCTTCGTCGATCTTCAGTCTTCGAGGGTGATGTATGATACTCAACTATCAAATTCTAACCTAGTCCGAGACTTGACTTAGTAGACAAGAAGTCAATATATAGTTTTGATAATCCAACATTGACAACAAGCTTGAGATAGCAAAACTTGTGGGTTCAACCGAGCATTGCTCTAACAATCTACCCCTTTGTCAAAATTAGTGACAAAAAACTATTCAATACATAGGGATTAAAAATAAATAAACTTTTCAGCTCAATCCACTATGTTTGATTTCCTTGGTTCTTCAACAAACATCTTGAATTCTTCATACTTTAAGGTCTTCTGTGGTTCTGTATGTGTTCGTTTAGCACCTTTGTTGTTGAAGATCCATAGCGATAACAACTTATGAGTATTTTTACCTTCCTCAAAGTTCAATTGCACCACAACTTCGAAGCAATACTATGGTGATATGTTCTCCCCCTTAGTCAATACTTACTCCTTTTATAAAATAGGTAAAACCTATAGATAATAATCCACTCCCCCTTACATGATGCTCCGAAAATCCATATGTAATGTAGTAAGATACTACTTAATAATTTTCCCCATTTTTGTCAACAAAATTTGCAAAGGCGAAAAAAACGGGATCAAGAAGAATTAATCAAAAGAGTATTCAAGACTAGAGAACACAAACCAACATTTAGTTTAGACGATTTCATCAAGTAACTCGGTTCGCGTCAAGAAGATATAAAGGTACAAGAATCTCCTACAATTCCACACCCGCTCTCCCCACAAAGATATTACCATTAAGCACAAGTTTAAAAGAACTCTCCCTTATTTGATGTCATTCCCGAAAGGAAAACATGAGCGACCTTAACTCAAATCACAAGAGAAGGATTTTCCTTGTACATACAAATTTACTGGCCAGTTACGATCAAAATAAATAAGTATCCCAATATTTTTCTCTCTTCTCGCCAGTTACGAACAAAGAAGTTGAAAATAACGATCTTAATGTTAGAGACACTAAGATTCAAGATTTCAGTGAGAAAAATAATCATCGACAAAAACTATTATGTACTCCAGTTACGAACAATGGACCAATTAGTGTGATATGACTCAACATAAGAATTATAACTTCTATAGCCATGTACGAACGTATAGATTGAAGTTCACCACTTATTCCCTGGCGGTTATGCAAACAAGGAAGTAAGTATATTTCTAGAGAACATCTTATGGAATCCTATAAAAGTATATTCACAAAAGTGTAATCATGGAGAGATCAATATTGCCATTCTCAAAATAGTTTACTCTTCTTTTGCAAGAGTTAAGAGCTTAAACCATGAGAAAATATGAGATATATGTTCAAATCACCGGAATATGATAGCAAAGAACAAATCTCACAAAATAAGCAATACATATATATAATCCATGAAGATTAGGTATTGCAAGTCATCTTCCAAAATAAAATTTAATTAATAAACTTTAAACATGCAAGATGATAGTATTTGGAATAGCTAATGTAACACATAAGAACTACTACAAAAGCTAGTGTTCCTCCTTAAGCAATAAGAATATTCTTACCAACAATTAACTAGTATTGTGACAATTCATCCCTAACAGAATGTGCAAAAAATTCTTTCTCATTGTTGGAGAATTTGTTGATGATTGGATCACTCAATTCTTTTACATCTTCAGAGATATCAGTTAGCTCACTAAGCTCTGTTTTAAGACCAGACAAGGTATTTTTTTCGCATATTAATTAAACTTTAGTGAGTTACCTCTTTCAAGGAGTGATTGATCTTGAACAATAGATAGTTTCTCCAAGTCACGAACTCCTCCACATTGTCTCTAAAATTATTATAACGATAACAAGTTAACAACATACATGTAGCTGAAGAAGAGTTTGCATCTTCTGAAGATTATTTCGTACTTGATTCTTGACGACGTGATGCCTTTACGTAGAGAAATATTGAAAGCTTCTTCTGCATCCTTCTTTGTAACAGCTCTAGTTACTGGAGCCATTATTCTCTAACCTTCTATTGGGAGTAAGAATGACATATTATATATATATACATAGAAGAGTTAAAGAAAACAAGGAAACTGGTATTTAAAACAAAACATTCCAAAGAAGATTCGTGACTCAATAGACCACGGGTTGCAGAACCCGTTAGAACATCCTAAAAACCAAAGTAAAAGCAAATACTGAAGGACCTTTAAAAAAGTAACCACATAATTGAGCATCCTTAACATCAGAAAAAACATAGTTTTTCATGATGTTTTTGAGCAAACCTCATATTCTCAAGTTAATTTTGTGAGTTTGCACACATCACTAGAATTAAGTAGTGGTGGGATGAGTGAGATACTCACCACTCGTGTCGTAGGTTGATACAACAAGGTTTTGTATGTTTTTCTTACTGTTTCTGGGTTTCCTACTTCTTTTTCCTCGAAGAGATTCTGAAGAGTTTGTAAAGTTCTTCAGAGCAAGATTCATCCTTTTCATATCATTTTGAAACTTGACAAGACTCTTGTATTTTTCTTCGATCTTTGACACTTCCCTTTAGAATGATCACAACTGCCAAAAAAAGTACAATTAGAGGCAAGATAATTTCCAAAAGGAGTTATCTCCCGTTTTTTACTAAGAACATCCTCATTCTCCTTAGATCCTGCAAGAATGAAGGCATTGTCCTTTGTGAAAGAGGTATTACGAGCCCAATTCCATTAGTGTTACCAAAGGATTTCTAACCAGACAACATAGTTGAGATCTTATCATAACTTCCAGAGAGCCTTTGTGAGTCACACTTGATAATATCAATCTCTTTATCCTTAGAGACAAGGTTTTTGTGAATTTCTCATTGAGCTTGTCAAGCTTTTGATTTTTCATAAGAAGAGATGTTTCAACCTTTTCCAAGTTTCTCTTCATAAGAAGGTTTTCACGATGAATTTCTTCACTTTTATTCAAGAATTCCAAAATTTCCTTATCTGATTCATTATCTGAGTTAGAATTAGGAACCACACGTATTTCTGCAGTAAGAGTAGAATTCTCTATGTAATCTTCAGACAGGAGCTCATCAATCATATCATCAAGAGAAACTATGAGAGCATTATTTCCTTGATAGTATTCCTTATTTGGGCATTCCTTTTGCATATGTCCGAAACCGCGACATTTAAAGCACTAAAGTGGATTTTTATCATGAGAAGAAGATTCATCTTAAAGTTTGAACCAAGGGGCCATTTTACATATATCTTTATCTACGTCTCTTGAAAAGATTTATGATGTGTTGTGTGATCATAGCCATAGTGACATCTAATACAGCATGATCATCACACCACTCATCGGCCCACGACAAACTGACCTTTGGAGGAGGTGAGCTTATTTTGGTCACAACTTCTAGAGCGGAAGCCTTCTCTTTAGCTGTGAGTTGTTCATGGTCAAAGATCTTTAACTTTCCAACAAGGGTGCTTATGGAAAGTGTAGAAAGATTGTTTCCTTCAATGATGTCATGTTTCTTAGAATCATAACGAACTGGTAAAGATCTCAAAATTTTCATCATAATATCCCGTTCAGGAATACTTTTTCCTAATGAATGACAAGCGTTCACTATTTATGATTAAATTCCTCAAACGAATCCTCATCAGCCATACGAAGGTTTTCCCAGTTAGAAGCTAGGTTTTGAAGTCGTGCTTTATTTTCTGCGGAATTCCCTTAAAATACGGTTTCTAAGATATCCCAAAGATCTTTTGATCTAGTACGCGTAGACACATGATATTGAAGATCTTGGATTATAGCGTGGATAATAGCATTCAATCCATCAGAGTTGTGTTTAACAGCACTGATTTCAAATCGCTATATGCTTTTATGCCTTTAGGAACTGTATTAGCTCCTTCTCCGACCATTGGAGTTTTGTATCCTCTTACAACAAGAACCCATATCTGAAAGTCATGAGTTTCTAAGAAGGAACACATAACAGTTTTCCACCATAAGTAATTTGTGTCATTGAAGGCTGGCGGTATGTATTGCACTCATTTCCATAATACATATCGTTTCAAACACATACTTATTAGGTCTAACAATGTTTGTCTGCTTTGATACTAATTGAAAATGTCGGGGTACCAAGTACACCACCAACTTTTTCGTTCGGAAACCTGTATGAACAAAACCTAAAACAATTGCAAGTAGATCAATTGAATGATCCTTGACAATATGTATATAGAGTTTATATCTCTAACTTATTCTCAATCAGTATGTATATAGACACGAGTCCGTGAGCCTGATTGTTAAGAAGAGTACTTTAATGATCTCAAAAATAAATATCCAAGATCAATCTAGTCGTATCCAAATAATCCAATCAGAATTCTGCCAAGTAATTAAACTTGTTATTTATCTTTCAAGATACAAATTCTACAAGAAACGAGTCTCGTAATCAATCACAATCAGATGGACGTATAAGATTGAATACGTACAACTTGCGTAAATCCAATTATAAAGATAAACAATATAATGTAGAAAAGGAAAAACACAAGACACCAGAAGTTTTGTTAACGAGGAAAATGCAATAGCAAAAAAACCCCGGGACCTCGTCCAGATTTGAACACCAAAGTGAATTAAGCCACTATAAATACTAGCCTACTATCAGACTTCGGACTGGAATGTAGTTGATACCGAATCCACCCTTCAAGCGATTTAGTTACTATCGCGCTCCTTACATTATTGAACCTCGTAAGGAACTACGTAATTGATTCCCTTAGATGACGTCCTTTACATCCTACGAGTTGCTTAAGCCGAAGTGAAGACTTTTAATACCAATCTACCTCTAACAGATAAGCCTATTTGATTTCCATTTAGATCAAAGATCAAGGTGAAGAAATCGGTTTGCAATAGAAAAAGCTAGCAAACCTCACAAATCTGGAACTTATGATTCCCGAATAGCAGCCTAGATTCTTAACCACCTCTCAAGAACAATCTTTAAAAGATCTGGGAAGATCAGTTTTCAGATATCTATCTTTAGGAATCACAAAGTCTGATACGAAGAAAACTTTGCTATTACTATCTATCTTGCCTGAAAGAGATTACGAAAACATCGATAACAGAAAAGCAAGATCAGGATACACGAACTAACAAGGTAAAGATAGTCGGACCTGTCTTCATGAATCCCCAAAGTGAAGTCTTTTAGTCGTAGATTTAATTATGTTTCTCAGAGGAAAACTAGGTCTATAGAGGACGACTCTATAATCAACTAGGAAACAAAGTGTCAGGAATTGAACTTCCCAGTTGTAAGAGTATCTCTATTTATATATTTCAAGGACCAGGGGTTGCTTATGATTCAAGTTAAGATAACTTGGGAATCAAGCAAACAATTTTAGGTCTTGAAAATACAATAGAAAAATATACACTAGGAACCGGTTCTAGAACCGTGTATAATGATTGTTCGGTTTGACAAGTATGCCAAAGAACTAAAGCAATTTGATGTTAATTTAAACACCTAAGAATTTAATTATGATGCACATACATAAATGTTTGAGTGATCAATGAAGTCTTAAAAGTGTTCGAGAGAGTTCTAGCAATGCTAAACATGTTTAAAAAATAAATCTTTGAGCATCTGCTAAAATCTTTTTCACGAGTTAGGGTGCAACGTTTCATGAACCGGGTTCGCCAACCCTACAAGACTACCAAACTCAGTTGACCATGGTTCGTGAACCGGGTTCATCAACTGCTAGAATATAATACCAACTTTCAAATTTCAGTTCACAACGGTTCGTGAACAGTCCCCATCTGTACTTGCGGTTTGCGAACTGGTTCGCCAAACCTCCTATATTTATGAAACTCAGATATCTATGGTTTGCGAACTGGTTCGCCAACCTACCCTGAACATAAATAACTGATAGTTCAATATTTCTCGCTTATGATGTTTGAAACATTCCCAAATGATAAAATAATTTGCGTGGGCAATTTTAATTCATCTACAAATTAATTCACACAATAAATTGTTTAGAACTAATATTGTTAAGGATCGTTGAACATCTTTGCTTAGCATCATATTTTGAGATTTTTAACAAGACAAGCTTGACTCGAAACTTCTTCTTTGTAAATCTACTAAAAGTCATACGACATCGTCTCAAACAGATAAAATGGTAAGATAGTGAGTAAAATAGAATGGTTCAGTCACATACCTGATACAGAAGTTCTTTAAATGTCTTCGTCGATCTTCAGTTTTCGAGGGTGATATCTGATACTCAACTATCAAATTCGAACCTAGTACGAGACTTGGCTTAGTAGACTAGAAATCAAGATATAGTTTTGATCATCTGACATAGACAACAAGCTTGAGATGATAAAATTTGTGGGTTCAACTGAGCATTACTCTACCATATATCATGCACCAAATCCTGCATCTACTCGATTTTTTTTTTTGCAAGTTTTCTATAGGAAAATCAGTTCCAAAAATAATTTATTTAAGCGTTTTATTTATGGGAGGATTCCTCTTTCGAGTTTATCTTTAATTATTTCCAAGAAAACAAAAACTTGTTTCTCAAGAAAACTGAAACCCTAGAGGTTTCTTTTATCCTATAAATACAAATCGTTTTCACAGTTGTAAGCAGTTTTGAGAAGCGGCTTCTGTTTCTTCTTATTTCACCGTCTTCTCGCTTTGTTTTGGCGTAACATCGATTATTTGTTTTCCTTCCTAATACTTGCTGCAGAATTCGAAGTTGGGTAGATTGTATTGTGTTTATACAATCTATATCGGGTAGTTCTATCCTTGACACATCTCTACTGATGGGGTATATTATCTCTTATCTTGAGGAGTACCTGCGGATTATTGTGTTAAGGACAATCTGCTGAGCAGGTAGCTCCGCCCTTATGTGTCAAATTGAGGTTCTTAATTCAGTTGATTATTTTCAGTAGTGCTAGATTCATCTATCATTTGTTGTTTCATCGTTACTGGTTCCAACAAATTCAATACACTTGACATGCTATAATGTAAAGGTAAGGGTGTTTATAGTTCTTGTGTACTTTGTGGGGATAGTCCAGAGTCTCAAGACCATGCATTGTAAGATTGCTAGGAAGATTCGGTCCGCATTAATGCCTACAAAGAATTAGTCTTGGGTATTTCCAGAAACAATGATGGCGTTAGCACATACTTAGTCAAACATTCATCTGACACAATCATGGAAAGTAGTTTGAAGTCTTATACCTGCCGTAATCATTTGGATAATCTAGAGGGAAAGAAATTGTCGCACATTTGAAGAACAATACACTTTCAAGACTGATATAGAGTTGTGAGACAATGAAAAATCTTTACTTTTCACTTGAGCATCAGCAGCTGGCAAGAAGGTTCACCTAAACTTCTCACATACATTGTGTAAACCTAAACTTCTCATATATATTGTGTAACTGGGAGTCTGTATTCTATTGATTTGTTTTAGTTTTTTCAGTTTTCTTCTGCCTCGGATAAAACCTTTGTAAATTCTTCTTATCTTTTATTCAATTGTCTCTTCTGCCTCAGATAAAACCCTTGTAAATTCTTCCCATCTAGATTTTATTATTTCAGTTCTTTCATTCGATTCTTCTTTTTAGAAATTAATTTATAAAACAAAGAAAAAGATAGCAGCTCGATGTTTGACAAAATTGCGTGTAACACGCAATGCTTTAATTTTGTATGAGGCCAGAAACCATAACGCGAAAAATTCTAATATAGAAAACTTGAAATTTTCATGTATTGAAATTGTAATATGGTGTCATTTTATCACCATTAAAACCATGTTAAGGTCTCCCAATAAAATACAAACGTGAAATGTAGGGACAACACAAAGTCACGTACACATTCATTATATGGCGCGTCCGTGGTTGTAAGACTTTCATCCCTTAAATCTGTTCAAAGAAAAAAAAAAAAAAACGACGCTTTTTATATTAAAAAAGACTACGTATATAGATATCTAAATCTAAAATCTAGATGGGATGGTGACGAATATTACATAATCTAACTAGCTACAAACGTTAAGTCATGTTTTACGGTCATGGAACTAGTCAATCTCGTTGGATATAATGGAAAGTAGGAAACTACTTAACTCTTTCCCTAATAAACCAGTAAGATATCTGTCCTTCCGGAGAAAAAAAATGGAAGTACAAATATCTCGTCAGTGGTACGATTCAAGTTTCAACAACCACCAATGAACGTAAAAAGGACCATGTTGGATGGAACTTTCGGAAGTGCGGAGAAGAATGCATCTAACGCGATTGTACGTGTGATTATATACCTAATAAAACTGCTATGAACCCATAATTAGTCTGTTCTAAAATCTTGGGTATGACAAATAAAAGTAGAAAATGTTACCAGAAGAAGATGTAAAGCATGCGCAATGGTTTTTCTGCCGGCCACTTGAGCAAAAAAGAAACGTAACAAGGAGACATTTAGAGCGGAAAGTAGAAACAGTGACCGACCTCAAGTGGGGAAAAAACTACCGAAAGTTCAAAGAGATTAGTACTCGTACAATTTTACGAGAACAACTAAAAGAAAATCTGAACACCAGATATTTTGAGTGGACCAAAAGTAAACGTACGACCGGCTGGGTCAGTGCATAACATTTATATTGAGTAAATAAAAATAAAAAAATACAGTGCATAACATTTCCTCTGGTCAGTTCGAGAATATTTTAGTCTCCCGTGCCAACTTCACGATTAGGCACATGGAAACCATGCAAGCAGAATGCTAAAATTTAGTATATCCAATGCTGTCATTGGTATACGGTCAAGATTTTGGCTTTGACGGCGTTCAATGTTTAGTGAAGAGTCTGAAGACCATCCATGTATATCACATTCAAAATCGTTATAAAACCGTATACGGCTAACTTTTTGGCCGTTTTAGTATAGAAGATCATTTCAGTTACGCCCGATTTTTTTACACGAAATCTCTAAAGTCGTGTTTAATAACAGAGAAAAGAAACAATTTCGTAGAAACTGTAATCCGTGGAATCTGTATCACGGGGAGACAAAGGAAAGACTTCCGCTGAACTTAAGTCTAAAAATGTATTTTAGACCATTTTTTTTTAAATTTCATGGAAATTTGTTTTAATGATATGGCTTGATCTAAATCATAAATATATAAATTATATCATATTATCTCCGTCCCACTATTAGTTGACCTAGTAGTATAATTTAGAAATGATTTATCTCTCAAACTATATCACGGATATTCGTAAATTTTTATATCATTGAAAAACATTTTAAAACACATACGTAACGAATATAAACATGAATATTAAATGATATAAAATCAACTATTAATGAGACAAAATCTAAAAACAAATAAATCAACTAATAGTGGGACGGAGGGAGTACTACATTCGTTCTGAAAAGGAGCAAACCAAAGGAACTATGAAAGTATACAAGATAATCTCATATCTGAAATTCCAGATATCATTTTTCATCAAGATTTTCCGCACTCATTCTAGAATGATTTTTTTCATTTATTCTTATTCTGGAATTAAGGCCCATCTTATCTTTACCACGGATTGATAATTGATTTTTTCTTTTTTTGAAGCAATTGATAATTGATATATGCACTATTTAAAACATGCTACTGTATTATCTTTATTTTATTCAAACATGCTAGTGTATATTATGGATTATTGTATGTAGTTTGGTCAAATTGATTACCCCCTCGAAATACGAAATATCCATGAATTACTACAATGTTGTTTCCCAAAACCCTTAACAAAGGGCTTAACAAAAGGGTGGCTGGTTCTAACACCCACCAAGGCACCAACATTGTTTATATGTCCGTGGGAAAGCTAATTTTGACAGAGCAAATTCACATGCTAGCCGAGTATGACACTAAAAGATGATCATCAAGAACAGTATCACCAATCAGTTCCGGGTTGTTGCATGGGTAGTACATCAATTAGGACCTAATTCAAATGCAAAAACAGAAGAAGCTGCAAAATATTCAAAAAGATAAAGAAAAAAACAGTAAAAAGTATATTTTAACTGTATTAAAAATAAATAAAGAGAGACTGAATTCTTCCGTGACGAAATTGAGTAGCCAACAAATTCATGTTTTGATATCATCAAAGTCATCATCATCAATCAACTCACCACATGCTCCCAAAGCAGGAATCTCTCCAGAATTTCTCGAGTACACACTTGGTTTATTATATGACTAATTCCAAATCTAAACATTACTTTCTGTTTTAATATAATTATAATCTATTACAACTAATTACAAACCCCACTTATCACGGGCATCTGCTACTAATTGTCTTTTACTCTAACAAAAATTATCCCTCCATTGTGGATGTTGCCGCGGTCTGTCTGTCGTACTTGTTTCATAAATATTACGTAGCAATATGTCATCTTTTTGTTGATCGTAGTAAAAAAAAAAGAAAAAAATTAATAGTCGCAGTAAAAAGCTAATGACCTTAAAAGAGTAGGTCGATCTTATTTGTCACTGTATATTTAATTTTTATGTGCAAGTGTTCTGTTTATTTATGTCTTTATAATCACATCTCTGAAACAAAAGGGAAATCAGGGGAGCCATTATGTATTATCGACAAGTAGGGGCAAATATATTTGTCGACAGACTCTCAAAATATATTTGTGCATATTTTAACAATTTTTCCTCATAACTTGAAAGGTTTAACCTACTTTATAGAGGAAGTGTAGCTAAAGTTCTACCTTTAATCATCTCACGCACTATCACTAATTACTAATTATTCTACGTTAATTATAGATGTTACCGGCATACCACTCTTAGTTTTAACCTTTAATCATCTCACGTACTATCACTAATTACTAATTAGTCTAATTTAATCATCTCAAGCAAGCAAGATACTACTTTTACTTTTTAACAGCACCCGCGTGTATCTATATCAAGAAGCCAGGGCTAAGTTCGCAGAATTGCGCCGTAACTGCATTCGGTTTAGCTTTATTTAGACTACTACAAAAACCAGTCAATTTGTGCGGATCAATATCTCAAAAGAATCAGTAAGAAAAACAAACTTGAAAAACACCCATTTTTTCTTGGTTTAAAGTTGAAACTTTAACTTGACTTGTTTTATAATTGGCGATCTTATTTTGACTCCTGACCCTAAAAACAACAATCATTAATTAATTGATAACCAGACAAGATTAACTACCTCTGTTAGTCCATATTTTGAACCCAATGGCCCTATCTATCATTCTTCCTTCCACTATTGAAACCTCCTGCTTTAACTATATATGTTAGAGAAAAAGTAACAGAAAAAGGAGAGCATAAAGCAAAGAGAGAAACCAAAGCGAAAGAGAGATATCCATAACATTTCGTAATATAAAGCCAACCCAACCCAAACCACATCCATTCTCAGTTCCAATCAAAAGAAAAGTTGTAGATAGAGCTGAAAAAATCATCCAAAATGGGAAACACTATCGGAGGTGGAAGAAAGATTGCCAAAGTCATGAAAGTTAATGGCGAAACACTGAAGATTCATACTCCAGTGATGGTTGGAGACATAGTTAAAGACTATCCAGGCCATGTCTTAATAGAATCAGGAGCTGTAAAACATTATGGTTTACGAGCAAAACCATTAGAGGAATACCAACAACTGAAGCCGAAAAAAATCTATTTC
The DNA here is from genome assembly GCA_023531105.1 of Papaver atlanticum. Lineage (NCBI taxonomy): Eukaryota > Viridiplantae > Streptophyta > Magnoliopsida > Ranunculales > Papaveraceae > Papaver > Papaver atlanticum. Next base: position 149,616 of record JAJJMB010005871.1, on the reverse strand, counting down.
TTATTAGAGATGCCAAAGATTAAAGAAGAAGATAAGCCACCAAGACGTGTACGTTCCGGGTTACAAATGACTGCGAAAGATAGATTAGAGAGTTTAAAGTTATCGAAAAGGTCTGTATCTGATTTATCATCCATCTTAAACTCGAAAGCGTCTATTATTGATCATGATGTTGATGATACGTCGTCTGAAGTCGGAGGATCGTCCGGGCCGATGAGGATTCGGGTTAGATTGCCTAGATCGCAAGTGGAGAAATTAGTTCGAGAGAGTAAAGATGGGTTGGAAGCTGCTGAGAAGATTATGGGGCTCTGTATTGCAGACAACATCAATAATAACGGGGCTGATGCTTATTACAATGGTAATAGTAACTATGAAGAGAGGAATGACAGCCAACTATATGGCAGGAGTGGTGAATTGAGGTATGACGGCCGACCAATTAGCAAGAGTGGTGAGTTGACGTACAGCAGCCAACTATATAGCAATAGCGGTGAGTTGAGGTATGACGGCCAACCAATTAGCAAGAGTGGCGAATTGTTCTCGCACCAGCAACCATGGAAACCTTGTCTTCGGGGCATTGAAGAAAAAACCAAGGTATGTACTCCTCCTCACCGGAACAGAATTATATTTTCTTGATAAACTGGGTCATTTTGAATGCTCAAGCATTTTTAACCTAACAGTATCCCAAGCCAATCATTAAACTACGGTGAAAGCAAACCGAGTTTGTAACTAATTTAATTAGGAAAAGAATAAATAAGATAATAGTCCAAAATTAGTTGCACTTATATCTGAACAAAAAATGTGTGAGATGAAACCAATATTATACTCTCTTTTGAACAAATTGGCTTGTTTTAAAATCTAAAATTAATTCGCTAACCTAATTAAGTTCAATTTGCTAAACGACTGACAAGGACATAAAATCAGATTGGGATATATATTACTTGTTTGGAGCTTATCTTCCAAACAAAGACAAAGAACCAAAATTCTTTGTTGTTGTAAAATAATAATTGCATAAGCATAATAAACAAACTTTTTGCAGATTTTGAGTGGAATTTTCTTTTTGTATTTGTCGTCGCCCTATTCATTGTCTCATAATTTGTTGCCGAAATTCAGTCTAGCATGCGTTACTTCTGTCTCTTTTAGACAACTATTTGCATAGAAAGGAAAAAAAATGAAGAAAAATCGTACATTCATACACTAGTTCAACTGTTCAAGGATATATCTTCCATGCAAAAACAAAACCTATAAAAAGTCCAAAGGTCATATATCTTGGTTAGGTCCAAAAACTTCGATTTCAACTTGTGCATCAGCTAGCATGACATTCATAATCGAGTAGTTTGCGGTTTTACACACACCGACAGAAATTCCTCAAATTTTCCCTTGTAGAAGAATTTATTTTTGAAAATGAGGCTTTCTATTAATTGTTAAAACCATGAGCACCAAAAAAAATCTTTTGGCGGGTTAGTCATTTGTGTTCATAATTATTGTTATCATTGTTTGTAAAGTAAAAAACTTGCAATAATCATTAGTAAAAAATCAAATTTACTAGTTTTGGAGGATTTGCTTTTGACTATTTCTAACCGAAAGAAAGAAAGTGGTACCAATTCAACTCGAGGATGATTTTGTTGCCTAATTGATGCATAATTTTTTACTTTTTGGTTTGGTTGAATTTCGCAGAGTAGAAGAAAAGTGGGTTTCTTGACAACAACTAAAGATGAAGAATCTATTCAATAACCCGAAAAAGAACCTTCTTTACTATGCCAAGGTAGAAGAAATCAAGCATTTCTCTCCTCAGTTAGCGGGTTAACAATTTGCAGACAAGACAGTTGAAGTGATAGCACATGTACTATGTAAAAAGAAACAGTGGTTTCATCTTGTGTTAGGTAGTAGTTTTAGTTTTTCGTTTAATTTAAGTTATGTAATCTTAACAGAGATTTCAACCTACAACCTCGTCATAAATTTACAGGAACATTAAACATGACTGTTGTTGGTGTTGGTTAGCTTGTGATTTACTTTTTTGGTGTACCCTATTTATCTAAATTCCCCTTGCATTCACACAAATTATGTGTTAACTAATCACATGTGAATTCGTCATACTTTTGTCTTTAGGATGGTTTCACAAGAATCACTGGAACACTTCCGTAGACCTTTGCAAATGAACACATTTGCACTTGGGCTTACCAAATAGCTGCAAATTTAATTGGCTGTAAAAATTCACTAGATGTCTAGCAAAATCAAAGTTCCTAGAAGCACCTCAATATCTTGACGTGCACGGGTCTGGTTAGTAACAGAAATGGTGCGACAAGTAGAGGAAAGAAAGATAGATGAGAAAAGGATAGCATCTTCAGTGGGGTAAGAGTAAAGGTGATGTGAGAATTTGCGTACATTATTTAAATATGCAACCCTAGAATGCATTGTTTCTGCTTTTGTATTGTGCGGAGGCTCCATAAAGCTAAGTGCCCCAATGCCAACCATAAACAAACCAAAAAAACTCAGCTCCTACGGATTGATTCTCACAACTTGCGAACTTCTTTATATATCTCCTAAGAGTCTTAATCATGTCAGTTCCACTGTTCCAGTTTGTATCATGAGAGACATTTAGATTGTTTATATTTTCATGTAGGCCTTCCAGTTTGTATCATGAGAGACATTTAGATCGTTTATATTTTCATGTAGGCCTTCATCTCTTGGTTATTTTGTTGTCTTCTATCATTCCTCTCACGCAAAAAGGATACAATACAAAGAACCCCATCGATAATGTCAGTAATATCCGCAAGATATTATCAAGTTATCTTACACCTCCACTCACACAAGGTGGGCTATCAAGACCAGAAAACCCATAGATAACGTCGACAAGAAAATTACAGACTTCGACAGACATACAATTTTCATTTTTCTTATTTTTATTTTTTTATAACTTTTTCAAAAGAAAATTGCTGCTGTTTAACGTTTCCAAGAGCTGAAATCATCACTGTGGACTGGACAAAACTTAAAAAAATCAAAAAAGTCTGAGGGTCCATCGCTTGGGGGATAAAGGAAACATTTATCGGGAAAGAAAAGAGGTGAGATTGCATATGCTCGTATAGCATTTTTGATGCCCAAAATTTCGCATTTTGTTTTCAGAGAAGATTTAAGTAAGCGATCGGGATAGAGGTATGGAAAAAGTGGGTCCCTTTCTATCTGCCTCGCCAGGTGGTACTCAGAAAACCATCAAGTTAAACTATGAACGAGATGGTGGCACCAAATGGCATTATGAGGTGTTACCCAATCTTTCATTTTGTTTTTATTTTTATTTTTATAACTTTTCAAAAAAATTGATCGATTACAAGAGGTAGATATTGATGGGTCATATCAGTGTTTACAATGTTTACATTGTTACTTTTAAATCGACTAAAAAATGAAAAAACAAAAAACTCATGGTCCTTTTGGCAACTCATGAGGTCCATTTATCAGGTACAGCAAGAAAATAACTGGACATTGCTTTCCGAAACCTTTTCTTGTATTGTTTGGGAGAAATAACTGTGGGTGCTGCATTTTTCGGACCACCAAGAATACCAGAAGCCTTCACCCAAGTTTCCAAATGTTTATCCCATGTATACTGCCGCATAAAATCAATGATCCCCATCACCAGCTCATTGTTTTCTTCATCAACTCCAACCAGTAAGGAATAATCCATAACATCAACTGACTGAAAACACAAACAATAAGAGAAATTCAAATTTGCGGTATAAATGGGAGTGGTTTTTGACTATTACCAAAGGCTAAAAATCAATATGCAAAACAGCAAAAACAACCACATAGTTATTTAGTTACTACACGATCAGGGTGGAAACTCCAAATTTCATAAGCGATAAGCGCTGACCAGATAAGTACTATGTTTCAGTAAGTAGTTAACTTTAGCAAGATAAGTTTGGGAGTTTACCGCCAGAAAAGATGTATCATTCCAAACTGCTCTTTCCAGGGTTCTCTTGGCTTTGCTACCAAGAAATATGGGGTTTGTCCTAAGTGTTTCCAGCAAATTCAAATCTAGCAGAACTTTATCCTTTCCTGTTGTATCAGAATTGTACCGCGATCTTGCAGAACCCTTGAGATCATACACCCGTGAAATATTTTTCTTGAAGAAGAGATTCTCCATCACCATCAAATCTATTTTGGTTTCTCTTCCACCTTTCAAATGCTTCACGGACACCTATCGCCGAACCAATACCATTGAATTTAGTACATGGCCATTAAAACGAATAGGATAAGAAAACAGAGAAAGCTAAACTTACCTGATAAATGCCAAGAACTTTAGCAAGACAGGTTGGACTTCCTGAACTAAGGGACTCGATCATATACTTAAAGTATTGTGGGGCAAATTCCTCAAATGAATCCAACTCTGTTCTTGTGATTTGCTTTATGATGAATCTGTCATCCAATGACTTCGCAAAATACACATTGCTCTTTCCACCTTGGGCCTGCCATGTTTTGCCACGACTTAATGAACGGATAAAATCCACTTCACTAGGGCAACAGTTTTTCCGAAGAGCATCAAACTGACTAGCAAAATAACAAATCACAGAGAATTTTGCTTTGTCTGCAAAAGATGAGGATTCATCCCCAAAAGAAATTCTTGCATGAGGAGATCTTTTGTGATCTGAAAAAATGCCGCCTATAGTTGAAGAAGCATCTTCAGAGGCGTAATGTCTACAGAGAATATCATCTGAGTCCATAGAGTTCGCCAGCTGCCAGGCAGAGTTAAAGCTTGATAGTTTGCTAAGTTTTTCTCCAAAACTATGGCCATCACTTGGCCCCCTGGCTCTGCCATTGTCACCGGAGTTATTAGCAATCCAATCTTCATACTCCTTTGAACCAAGGGCATATGATATCACACTTGTGGGCTCATTATCATAAACAGGAATAACAATATTATTATGACCTGTTTGTGGAAGTAGCAAACGAACCCCTTCACCAACCACTTGAAATGCAGAAGAGGTAAACGAGGGTACTGATTTAAAGATAAACTTCAATTTTTGAGTTTCGCTTTTCTGCATCTCAATTGGAAAAGTCTGAGAGAAGGTTCTCAGCATATTCGGAACTGGGTCTCTAACCATACTGACATAATCTCCAGAAGCATGGAAGGATCTGAGTGAAGACAAATGCAAAGACCTTGGGGACAATCCTCTGCTAAACTTCTCTTGGAGTCTAACTGCAGAATCAAAGGAATACACTCTTGCTGGAGCCATGAGCCGCCTAAGAGATGGATTCTCAATTCGAGTAAAGGTCCCCACTGACTCAACATGGGTATCATTAGGTTGTGAATCCTGCGAAGGTTGATGACCTGTACCTGTCCATGCTGAATCTATTTTATCAGAAAGGCTAGATAATAGCATGGGTGATTGGAGGCATTCTGAGGGTGTCTTATCCAAAGAGGTAGTAAGCTCTGCGAATGAATCTTCATTTCTGCTATGAGGGTCAACAATCAAGTCAACAAGTTCATTGCTACTACCCACATCTGACTTGCATATCTTCTGGTCCATGGTCAATTCTTTTGATATTGGATCAAAAGATTGTGAATTTATCTTCGCCTCTTGGTTTAGGTTATGCTTGGGACTATTCAATGACGTCGAACATATCGACATACTTTCATCGGAAGAACCACCTAGCTTGCTATCCCTAGAAAATGACTCATTTCTCCATTCTTTCAACTTGATGTAAGTTGTGGAATCCAGCTTACACGAATCGAACATGTGAAGAGAACCATTTGTTCTGACATGGGAATCTAATGCATACAGTCTACGATCCCAAAAATAAGAATCGATTAAGAGGCAGCGTCTCAAACGATTAAGCTCTAGAACGTCTAATGTCTGAGAAGGTTCTGAATCCTCATTGTCAAGTGGTTGTAGCAAATCCTGTTAGCATAATTCAGAACAACTCAAAAGGTTGGTCAATAATTACATGATGAGGGCATTGTGGAGAGACAATCATACGAAATGCATAAAGTTACCCATCCTAAGCTGGAACCTAATATATGAAATGCATATAATTATTAATCCTAAGCTGGAACTTACTTCATAGGCATTTCTCTCCCTTTTCAGCAAAGCCTTCAAATCCGCAATGTGATCATAAAATTCACCTCCATCAGAACGTTGGTGTCCTGCAGATGTGCCTTCTTGTTCAATTTTGTGAAGTACATCAAACACCTCTGCATACAGGACTTCCATTTTTTTGGCAAGCTGTACAAGAAAGATAGAAAGTATATATGATCATAAGATCCAACAACCAAATGCAAGCACTAAAAGTTAGGCCAAAGAGAGACGAGAAATAGTGTGCCTAGAATCAATGAGTAATAAATGAAGTACCTCAGCTGCTTCCTTTTTGACCCATTCCAATTGATCATGACCATCGAATTCCAGCATTGCAGGAGGCAAGCGAACAGAAACAATATCAATAGATGAATAATGGAAGAAAGCAACCATGCTCCCAAACCTGTGAGATAAAAATATGTCAGTCTTAAACACCATAAAATTATCCTTTTCCTAAATGGGATGATCAGACTCACTCAACTAAAATTAAAAAAATAAAATAGGAACAAATTAGTTAGAAAAATGCACCCATAGAAACGGAGGCAGTCTCTCTGTAGGGAATGACCACAGTTTGCAACTCGATTCGCAGTGGCATGATTGGAAAAACTAAGCTCCAAGAATTTTCCAAAAGAAAGTCCCCAAGCAGCATCGGACATAACCACTCTCCTTGTTGCAGGTGGAACCCCATCCTTCTGTGCACATCTCAAGCATCGGTGCCACATCCATATCTTCCCATCACGCTCCCCAGGTAAGTTCAGTGAAGGTAGACGTTTGACATTTATTGTCAGATTCCCTTGTTGGTGGGTATAGCATAGAACATGGGAATACTTTGGCTCTTTACAAGACCAACAGCAAGATGCCTTGCAATCACAAGTAATTAAAAATTCAGATTGAATTCTAGCTCAAGCATCTCATCAATAAAAAATTAGAAGTATATTGAACAAAGGAATTACCTTATCAAACAAGTCATCTCGCAGATACCTTCCGAGTGGCTTATCGGTACTTCCATAAAACCGTATGCGCCTAAGTGTAGGCGGTACACATACTGTCCCTTTCAGCACACACCGGCTCGACAAGGAAACCAATATACTTTGGTTGTTGTCGGCAGTTGAAAAGTATTCACTTGAGACATCACTCCAATCAACCCTATCGGCAGTACTTGCCAGCTCAGTAACTTCAGAAGATTGCAAAACATTTTCAAATGTGCTTCCTTCTTCTTGAGCAGAGCTCGATAACTGAAGTTCAGAAGGAATCAAAGAGAACCGCCTCTCCTTCCATTGCTGCTGGTCATATGATAGCGGAGACACATTTGAAACTGAATTAGCATCATATGTGTCAGACCATTCACTTCCGATCCCAGATTCAATAATGCCAGGATATGAAATGCTTACATCTTCAGAACTGAGATTACCACCAGACGGTTCCCTTTCTTGATTTTCTAAAATGAGGCTTGTGGTTTGATCATTCTGCTTTTCATCTGATGCGAGATGAAAAGCTGGAATACGAGAAGTGTCGCAGTTACCAAAAGCTTCAGGTTGACATGCTACAGTTAAGCAAACAGAAGGAATGGCGGAATTAGAGATAACTGAAATAGCACCATCAGTGATCATCAGCTTTTCGGGGATAGCTGCTGGAGGTTTCATGTGGTTTTTAGGCAAGGTTGCACCCTCATCCGCAAGGAAGGAGGTTTCTAGGGATAAATGATAAGCTGCAAATACTGCAAATTGAACAACATGTTTAACCTTCTTAAGCACTTCCCGTGATGCGCCCCTCAGAAGTACCTGAAGAGTAGCAGTATATTCAAATCATTAGTAACAGCATATCCAGTTTCTTGCAGAAAACGACGAAGTTAAGAGTCCATAAAACATTATGTTGCAGGTACACCTCCCAAGATGGTACCCATTATGATATTTTTTATGAGCTCACTACTTACTTAATGACAAAATCAATAGTAACAATCCTATTCATTTGTTTAGACAAAGGAAATATAGTGAACTGTCCATATAGAAATCTCCAATTCTGAAATGACCATGCAAGTGATCTTAAATATCACAAAATAGAAAATCCCACTAGAGAGAACTTGGAGAGATGTCAATACAAGCAAGGATGATCAACTTTTGCTATCTGTATGCATATATGCAACGATATTTCGATGAATCCAATCAAACAGCATCAACTTGAGATTTTTTATTGCAGATGCCATATAAAAGGCCCATTTTAACTACAAGAAAAAGACAATTTATCATAAGCTAGATCAGACAACACAATCAATCAAAAGAAGAGCACCTCTGTCTATCTGATTCAAAAGTCAAAAACAGTAAGAAAATGAGCTTATCAATTTTATTTTTACCAGCTTTAAACTTGTTTATTTCATATACACTGAGACGCTAAATCATAACTTACTTCCAGACAGACAAACAAACAAAAGCTAATCATTCAGGAAGCTTGTGATGCCAAGGTCTACTAAAGCTAGCGTAGCAGTTCCGAAGTACAACGTCATAAAGACAGTCATTTGAGGATACAACTTAACGCTAGGTTTATGTGCAAGGCTGGAGCTAATTTGCATTCTTTTTGGGTTTCCACTAGAAGTCAAGTAAAATGAAATAAGTGACGCGTGAGACATAATCCTACGCAAAGTCAAATGGAGGTGCAAAGATGCTTCGCCTATGTATGATTAGTTACATTTTATGTTAAGGGTTAACTAAAGATTTGCCCCTAGATATAAATTGCAGGAGCTCCAAACGAAGCACCACAAAAGAGCATTCATTCCTTGTCTTACTATAATATCATAGTGCAACTATGGAACCAAAAGAATTTAAAAGGTCGGTCACCTACTAAAGTTATATACCAAGTCAATCAGAAATGAAACTTTAAATCAGCCCCTAGAAGAAATAAAAAGAAGAAATAGCAAACGACTCTGTTGCATAAATTTTTCACCTCATATCTTTACATGCATTAATCTCAAATACTAAACTGAGGATATGTAAAACATTACCGTGCAACCTAGACGCCTAGGACAACCTTCGAAAAACATCAGAGTTTTAGCTGATTTCTTGTTCAGCTGATTGGCAGCAGAACAATCTTCAAGGACTCTTTCTAATCGAAAGACTTCGCAATGTCCTAATCGCGTTGCAGAAAGATTATCCGTGGAGGGAACAATATGTGCACCAGTGCACCTTGCTATGCGCTCTAAAAGATGCCTTTTAACATTTAACACTAAAGATATTTCTTTTTCCAGCAGATACTCTTGGGCATATGAAGATACACTCTTTTCCACCAGCAGAACATTTGGGCGATGAGCCTCTATCTTTGAAACAACCATCTTGAGATGATCAATTTCCTGTTACATGAAACCCTGGAATTCAAAAATCGATCCAAAGCAATAGTCTAAGAAACGTTTCTGCAAAAAGTAAGCAAACAAGAAATGACCTGTTGGAGCAAATTATCAAAAGATGCCAATTGATTTGAAGATCTCTGGTATTCAATAGATCCTCCCAAAAGCAGCAGTCTGGGGTTTCTGTACTGTGATGTCATGCGCTTGTGCTTTATATTTTTTGTACAAACTACTCCCTTAACAAGGGTGCTGTTGCAATATGTTCCAATGTTAGCATTCCAAGTTACAGTGTTACAAGAAAAATGATCAAGCTTTGTTAATAATTCGTATGTTTGAAGCCGTACCTCTCAATTGGACTTCCTGAAACTATACATTTAACCTTTACATAGTCACCGGGATCCATACTTCCTCCTATGCTGGTATCGGGTCTGACAGAATTTGCAGCTTGCCAAGCAAGTGAAGCGACTATGTCAAGCCAGTCTTCCCCACTACTCTCATTACCTGTCGAAATACCCTCTCCCTGCAATAACTGTGACACAAGAGCCCTGAAATGCCCATGCACCACATCTCTAAGGGGCTCTTTGTGTTCCTCAACAGATTTATCTTCAACTAACATCGCATCAAGGTTAAGGCTACTAGTCGAGAACATCATGCCTGATTCTCCAATATCCTCATCGTCATCCTCATATTTGAAGAAGTCACCATCCTCTTCCTCATCTGGTGGTGGTGGAAACCAAATAAGACCATTGTTTTCAAAATCAAACGGCTGTGATAACTTTTCATTCTGGTCTCGAGTTACTGAGATAACAGCAGAGCAGTCATCAGTGTTTTCTAGTTCCTCGTTCTCCACCTCGGGTCTTCTTACAATGGCCGTCATTTCTTTGCGAAAATAATGAATATCTTTCATAGAATTTGGGCTCCCACCCTGAACCAAGTAACCAGCTCTAGTGGGAGTTGTAGTCATTCCACCAGGGCTGTCTAGAGGACTTGAACTAAGTGACTTACAACTGCAGAAATCGTTCCTAACACTAATACTACTGGAATCTATATCAGAAATATCATGAGAGAATTCACTCAACGGACTGAAATAATGTTTCCGAGAATCCTCTGCATCTTCTTCGTCGCTCCTACACCGAAGGACAGATTTATCAAACAAATGACCCTTTTCTGATAAACAGAATGGACTAGAAACACAAACTCGCAGACCTCTTAAAATATAGACACAACTGCACAAACTTTTCTCAAGGAAATTAGCATCAAAAACAAAAGCTTACCTGCTGGAAGAGTGACGAAAAGAAATTGGCGACAAATGATCTGCTGATGAGCTGCTGCTACCCATTGCATGGGGTGAAGAACCATGATATTGTGCTTCAAGAAAACGGGCAAGATGATCACTCTGATATGGCTTTGTACTATCATTGTTATTGCTCTTATCTCCATCATAACAATTGAACTCACGTTCTGGGCTCTGCCGAGGTGAAGAAGGATCAATCGTCTCGCTGAAATCTCCCATGCCATCATGTCCATCTCCATCCTGTAAACAAAACTTGCAAATATTTTCCTCATCCTCCACACTGCTTCTCAACCCATCTGATGCACCAAAAAATGTCTTTTTCTCTTGAAGGCAGTTCCCACACATTACCCGACCACAACGATTACAGCGGAACTTAAAGCTGAATTCTGTAACACGAGTTTTACACTCCAAACACATCATGCAGCTGTCCGGTAAGGGTACACAAAATTCCTGTGATACACCGGATATGTCGCTGACTCCCCAAGGAACCCAAGATCTAACTTTCTCAATTAAATCCAAAAGTGATCTATCTGGTATTCCCATAGAAAGAACTCCTCCTAATCATAACACAAGAATTCTCCTTGTTCTAATTATTATGTTTTTGTTTCTCCTAATAATAGTATCTATAAATTGTTCAAAAGAGGTTGAACAAAAGAACCCGAAACTTATCCAATAATTGTTGTAAAATTATCAATTGTTGAACAGTAAATACCCCTCAAATCATAAAACCCACAATAAAAATTGGTGGGCGTTTGTTTTTTTTCAGTTTTTAAAAAAGGAAGCAAATTTTTTTAGTGATCCAGTATATATGTTAACTGTGTTTAAGTTAAAAGAAAAAACAAAGCAGAAATCTCTCCTGAGAGAAGTAGAAAATATCTTTCAAGGAGTAGTAAGTCAATAAAACAAACGCCAACCCTAACTATTTACAGTAAATTCAGAAAAACACATAACAATAATCAGCAGCTCTCTAGAATTCACCTACCAGCAACAAGTAACAGATAAAAAAGACCCCCAATTTATAAAACCCTAACCAATACCCAAATTGTTCGAATAGTAACAATTTCAGTATTAGAAAGGGGGTAATCCAAAACCCAAACTTTAAACAAGAAATTAAGTAAAAATTAGATCTCTAAATCATCAAAAGAAAGAAAAACTTTAATCAACAACAACAATAACAATAAAAACAACAAATTCGAATTAGGATTTAAATCACGTTTCATCTGAACCCTAAAAGATTTTAAGATCTAAAGAAAAGAGAAAGAAACTTATCTGACTTTTGTTCATTGGTCAAAAAAAACAATGGGTTTTGATTTTGAGAGAATTGGGGCATGAGGGAAAATGAAGTTGAAGTAATTATACTCAATTATTCTGCTGCCTTTACCAAATTTGCAGGTAAAGTTATCTTCTTCTTCGTTCTCTCTTCTCTTAGTAAGTACAATTCCAGGAATTTTGTATAATATTTTAATTATTAATTAATTATTCTCCAAATATTTTTTCTAATTACTTGGTACATAGAGAAAGAGACTCAAGAGAGAGTATAATTTTAGACTTTGAGAGGAGAAGACTTTTTGAAGAACAGGAAACTTGTGAGAAAAAGAATTGGAGAAAACTTCAGAGTAGAGGGAACAAGAGATTGGATTGGGTAAAGTTGTAGAGAAGCAGCCAAGGACTTGAAAAGACGTAATTACCCCCACTTAACAGTATTAACTGTCTTTGACAGTAGTAGGTGAAAAAACAAAAAAGAAGAACAAATAATTGGACATGGCCTTGTTTGGCATGTATGCTAGTTATTTGAGGCTTGATGCACCCATCCTATGTTGTGTTCTGAAAATAGGAAATTCCGTTTAAGGTGAATGCTTTAGTGTGAAAATTGTGAGGTTGCCTCATGTGAGAATGGCAAGTTGGAGCAACTTTTGCTCTGATGGGTGAAAAGTAGCGAATAGATGAATTTTGATCATGTTCCGGAAAAAGATATTTCATTTATATTCGAGAAATGATGAGCATGAGTGGATATGCAATGCAAATCTATTTGTGTATCTATATGTTTCAATTATATGTTTCAATTAGGACATAAAATTCCAGAATTGGAAAATTACGATTTTTTCCACATCGGATTCTGTTGGCTTCATCGGGCAAAGACTAACCGTTTAAATGAAGTTTAATCCTCAAAACTAGAACCTTACCGGAATAAATAATCTACATTGAGATTTGTGATTAGTATGAATTTCATTAAGAAAACAAAGATTAGTATGGATAAAAGGTTTCATGACACCAAGGAAGAAATCTTAGATCATTATTTTTTTCGTTATAGGTTTACTCTTGAACTACTTTAGGTGGGCTTATACAAAACATTTACAACAATTTTTTTTATCTTGGCGATATAACAAGCCAAAAGGAAAAAACAAAGACATCTAGAGGATCGATTTTACCTTTTGTCATTTGTTTGACAACTTGAAAAGAGCAAAATTAAATCGCTTTTGCGGCAAGATCAAAATCTAGGGAAGAACTCATTTAGGGCAGCTGGTCCCACCATAATATTATGGTATTCTAATTTAGAAATTTTCAATAATGTTCCAATTAAACTTGTTATTCTCAATTGGGAGTCTTTTGTTTAATTTGATATTGAATATTTTTATTTTTATTAATACGTTAACCATTTTCCTTCAAAAAAGAAAAAGTCTAGATTCGCCAGAGAGAACCACATTTCGAAAATAAACTTAGTGGGGTTTGTATATAGTTGTTTTGGGGAAAAGGATGTCTATGATATGGAAAGAATTTTATGGATACCTACTTTGTTAAATTTTGTTAAATTTTCAGAAAAATCACACTCTCATAGAGTGATGTGTTTTTACTGAATATCAGTAAAAAAAAATTAACTAATTTCATTGTATTATATCATTTCAAAATAAAATTAAAAAATCTAAAATTGACGTGGATTGTTTACGCCGTCTGAGGGATCTTGTGAAAGAAAAGAACGGTCTATAAGATGTAATCCAACAACCTATTAAATAAGTGTTGCATTTTCTTCATATTTCTTTTCTAGATGGATTTCCAGGTTAACTTAGATAAATCCAAGATGCGCATGAAAGTAAGATTACAATAAGTTATAATGGGATATGCATTAAGAATTAGAATATGTATTGCGATTAGGGTCATCTTCAGGCTATGCGGACGGTGTGCTGCATTGACCCAGTTTTTTAGCAAGAAGAAACATTTAATCCCATTTTTACTAGATTTTAGACTCCTTAGCTCTCTCCTCTAAAACCTCCGGAGGCTCGGTTTTTTTATTAATTTTTATAATATTTTCGTGCAAACATTAAACGATTCAGTTCAAAGTGACACATAATGATGTCACTGATTTTAGAATAGTCATTTATGCTTAATAATAAATCATAAATAACTTAGAAATAAGTATTTCCCCCTTTTAACAGTCTCACAAGTCAACCTCTCTCCGTGTAACCTAATAAATATGTCCAAGGAATTGTCACATAGGTTCTGGAGAGCTCTGCAAATAGGGCATTACTGAGTCAAAACAATATACGACCGATTCACCATTAAACTACCCACACACCTTCGGTTCGGAGCTTGAATGCTAAACCAGTCAGCTAATTCAAAATTATATCAAAATGGGTTTTCAATTCGATGCAGGTTGAATTAGGTTAGCTTTATAGTTGATGGATTCAGATGGCCTGTATTCTTCATACATCTTGAGTTTCTAGATCATGTTTGGTCGAGTATGTGAAAATCTGATTCTTCCGGAAGTCATAAACTTAGTTGAGTACCTGGAATCTCCTCCGCTTTGGTTCCTGTAAGTCTACGCAAGTTCTTAAGCACCGTGCCTTTTCTAATTTAGTTTGTTTTCTATCCGGTTATATACTTCGATCCAGAAAAAGAGATATCTCTGTCTTGTTTCAATTGCTGATTGCATCCATACTTCCTACTGATTTACTAATTTTATTTTATACCTTTACCATCTATATGCCAAAATCAATCACTAAATCTTCCACAATCTCACCTTGTATGACGAAAACACAGTCAACATCTTTAAGAAGTAGACGATATATACTCGCAGAAACATCACCTTAAATTTTGTTTTCTTGTTTTAATCATAATAATCATTATATATATCGGTCAATCTATGGTGGGTTTCTCATCAAGAGGATCCACAACTCGATCTCCAAGCCGATCCACGAAAAATGATTAAAGAAATTACTACACAATTCTTTCTCTCTTATCATATAAACAACACTTTTTATTAATTTAGAGATGGTTGTTGGGCAGCAAATATGGAAAGGAAAACACTTCAGGTGATAATATTTCGTCCACGGAATGGTGAGTATATAACAAATTTTGGAATAGATCTTCATCTTAATCGGATTGGAGGAAACCAAAATCAAATAGATGTACACGCTCGATATATCAAAGAAATTTCACTCTTATTTAAGTGTATAGGGAAAAAGACCTCACTTTCTTTTTCTTCATCTTCTTTGCATTATTCGCTGAGCAGATTAGCCGAGTCATTGGCAAACTGGGTTATTAAATTGGAAGACAACTTGCTCAGGACGAACCGTCCGTTTCGACCAAATATAAAGTGGATTTGTTTTCAAATGTATCTAGTGGGGACATATCTGTTTTTAGGAAAATGGCTTGTCTCTATCACTATATATCTGTCTCTGTCTCGTTTGTTGTTTCTGATAAAAAAAACTAACATGGCCCATTTGGATGACACGTGGAGACATATGAATGGAAGGATATAAGATTAATACTGAATGACCACGTGGATGATACTTCAGCCTCAAAACATGCCTTGCCAAAAATAAGAGTAGTAGACAGAGTTGTTATCAAATACGGTAAAGTCAGGTCAGTGATAATCAAAACAACAAGCAGTCAAAGCTCCGTTACAACCCCGATCAAACAAATTCAAAGGCAACCATAACCGGAATTGGAATTCTCAATCGCTGGAGAGAGGTTTGCTGAGACCCTTTGTGGAGAAATACGAGATGTTGGCACAAGTCAGCTCTCGCATGCAGAATGAGCAATGGTTGGGGGGACTGTCAAAGAAAACTCCAGATTTTGACAGTCCAAAGATCGCGTGAACTAGCGCGTAATGTTAGGTCAACTCCTCCTTTCCTGTATATAAATAAGTGTGCTAGGACACCATGTTTCAGTGGTACTTTAGGTCCAGTTCCAGGTTATGGTCTCTACCGTGCTCTATCTTGGGATCATTCTGCAAGCTTTGTTCACTCTCGACTACTACGATGCTACACCAACAACTCGGCTCCGCATCATCACCAGCAACCACAACCACCATCTCCAGTCTCTTGCGCCCATTTTATTAACGACGGGTCTCTGCGACGGATACTTTGTTTACCAACTAGGGATGATAGTTGTATTGAAATCGGGTTCTGTTACCTCCGGCAGGTACTTAGTTTTCCAACTAGGGCTAACAACTTCATGAAGCGGGACACTAGTCATTTTAAAATTTGGCTTTTCTTTATGAAAGTCGTTGAAGAAAAAGGCATTCCAGCCTTCATTTATCTTCAGGTTCGAGGAACAACACAATATCACCCCCCACATAGGCAGTTGAAGCCAAGGAATAAAGATAGTGGTCGATGCAACTTTGCCGACCAGTATGAGAATGACCCAAATCGTGAACCAGTATTTGCTTTTATGTTTTTTTATTCCATGTTTTTAGACAACTTTGTTAATAGTACAAAGGATAGTTTAGGTTCTGCGAATTATCAACAACAAGACTATGTTATGCAAGTTTCACATCAACAACAACGACAAACGGTGCTCACAGGAGGGGACATGAGTCATACACCCCATCACAGTAGCAACAGCTACCAATCCACCAACTATTCGGCTACACAACCACCATCAACACCAATGGATTACTTCAAGGTTCAGACTCTGAAGTGTCCGTCATCATCATCAACACCAATGGATCACTTTATTGTTCAGACTCTGAAGTATCCTTCAAAATTTAGGTTATTCTTGTGGACAGTCATTGAAGAAGGTTTCATAACCTTCATACTTCGGATATACCACTATCACACCATTAACAAATATTGGGCGAGTTGTAACTGTTGTGTTCTACACCAACTATGGATTCAGACACCAAAATTAAGAAATAACTAAGATTGTGACGAAACTATGCAGGTAACATGGATCAAAACAGGAATCATAAATCGCAGGAACGTCCACGTTGTCGAGGGGATAAGGTCTAATTGAACAAGATAGTCAGAAGTTAATGCTTATAATTGGGAATTAGTTATACTAATGTTTATTTACCCGATTATAAAGACCGAGAATCCTGCATTCCTGAACTATGTAACCCTTGACTATTCGAGCTTTTAAATATAATTTATAAAAAAAACTTAAGATTTTTTTTTTAAAAAGTGCAAAAAAATTCATAAATAAATATAAAAATCAACTATTATTGTAGAAAACAAGTTTTGAATATACCTCAATCCCTAATACCTAAATCTTTTGGTGGCGCCAAACTTTTATTTTCCGAAGATGAGATCACTCTTTTTGAATTTGCATTGGCTACTGGACACTCTAGACCGGACCCAAATGCAACCAAGGAAAATGACAGATGATATATCATATGTAGAGTTGCATAATGTTAGCTATGATAGTATGACCGACCAGTTTTCTGTGCTTTGGAGATGAATTGAGCCCTACTAACTGATATTTTCAAAGAGATTGAAATATCCCAACCCGTTCTACCGTTAACTGAAGCCCCAAATATCTACAGTGTCGACTTCTAAGTAGTACAAAAGAACACTTCCAAGCTCCTCAACGTCAAGGATAATCCAAGCTTTGTATTCCTGAAAGGTATTGATCATAGATGATAGACCTTTGAGAAAAACAAAACTAAAAACCAAAAAAAAATATATGACCAAATTTTGTTTATATGGTCAAGGTTAGAGGAGTCATTTTATAAACTACAGTATGCAAAACTAGATGGCGTTGGAAATTGATTGACCATGACACTCGGTGTGGAAGATGATGGGGCTAGTACGTCAAAATCAATCGTTTTATCCGTCTGGTGATTAAAAGAATGTTTAGGGGAGGTCCACACCCGATTCACTAATCCTAATAAAATTATTAAAGTATGTATATGGACGTTGGGACTTGGGATCATGATGGTGATGGTGATCGGCAAACAAATCCTACGTAGCATCACTGCACTAACATAGTAGAAAACTGTTTCGGAAGAGGAACGCATGGGTTATTGACAGAACCAGCATCTAAGGTAAGAAGAGACTTGCAGGTGACAAGATAAAAATGAAAGAAAAAAAAAAAAAAAAACTAACTTAGAGGAATCGTGATAGCATATGTAAAAAAAAAAAAATCTAAATTAATTGGCAAGTTTGGGCAATTATACCTAGTTATTTTTGTTCGAAATGAATTATCTTTACTTATACATACTTAACTCCGTCCTTGTTATATGGTTTTCCATTAATATTGTATATAAATCACTATCGACGTCTTTCTACCAGTGCAACGACCTAACCTACTACGTGCTATTGTGAATATATGACTAGATATGAGGTCCTTCCGAAAGAGTTAGTGAATAGTATAACTAACTTTTTGAAGTATTGGCCAAGTTGGACTAAAATTCGGTTGCCGCTTTTGAATTCTTGATGTTCTCGAGTACAATGAAAAGCTTAACTGCGCTACGTCTCGAACTATCAGTGCGCTACGTCTGTGCTCACCTCAGCTTGACATCCTGCTTGATGGGCAACATCTCTTTGTGTAAGCCACAAGTATCAATTAGCTTCTACAGTCTTAGGCGGAACAAAGAAATAAATGTGAGACATTCTTTCTGAAGTCAAAATTCCAATTAAATTTTGGGCATCTTTGGAAATATTTTAAAGGGGCATTCAAATGTCAAAGGCAATCGTTGAAGGATTTTTTTTTATGTACATCAAACCTCCTTGTTGTGCTAAGTTGTCGAGTATTCCAGTGTCTGCAATTTCCCTTGCTTAGGTATGTCGACTTGTTGCATCCGCAACAGAGAGGGCATGGCCGTATGGGTGGGGTGAGGTGTGTGTGGGGGGTGGGGTGTGGGGGGTTCTCTTTTGGTTCCTTGGCTTTAAGCCCATATTATGCCATTCTTATCTTGCTTGCTGATGACTCTTTTTTCATCTTCATCTTTCTCCTCCTCTCAGACAAAAGAAAAGAAAGAATGAAAAACGTTTTTCTTTGCATCCACTGGTCATTAGTTTACTAATAAGATTCAAGCCTTTTAATAAACTAACAGAGACTATAATATCAGAAAAAGAAGAAGAAAAGCATAAAATCCAAACGAAACGCTGAAGGAAAAGAATCATAAAAGAAGAAGTTAGTACAGTAAGATCGAGATGTAAAACCTAACACTTAGTGCCGCCCCTGTACATTTCATGACTCATCTACACGTTAAACTTTACTTTTTATACGATACACTGAAAGATGGGGATGACAATTGTGGGGTGCAATAATCAAAAACAAGGAAAAATCAAATAAGCAACAGTTATTAATACTTAGCTCCCTTATAATGGAAGTGATCGATTTAACAAAACGACGAGCTCCCCAGATCTCCGCAACAGCAACAAGGTAAAACTTTGGAAAAACAGAGTGAGTCACGTGTTCAACACGCTGTCCTTAAGACATTAGCGCCCGGCGACACTCAAGAGTGATGCTATAGCCCTCACAGGACGGATATCTCCAGGATAAAACACCCTACTACACCTACTACTAGCATATGTAGTAGATGCTCAAGTTGAGTTTGGCAACTCCGAAAAACTCCGAAACAAAACCTTAAGGAAAAACGCGAACCCTTAAGAAAACAATATAAAAATATTTTCCCTTGGGGGTCCCTATAAAATATAGAGAGACCCCTTTCTCATTGATTTTACTAGAATAGAGAATTTGTTTATATAATGGAATAATACAAGTTAAAAAGAGGAACTCCCCGATGTGGGACTAAAAAGTTTCATTCACAAAAGAAAACAATAAGTTATTATTTTTCTTAAAAACTTTAAAAATCAATTTTATATTAATTGTTTTCCAACAATCCCCCACATGAATAAAAACCTCAATAAAACATGAAAAACACATATAGATCTTGGTAAATCAACAACCCAACCTCACGACCCGAACTGACTGAACAGACATACGGATCGTGCATGTTGAAATCATACTAGCCATTCCAACGTCCTCTCCTTCACATAACAGTGTGTAGACCCCAGGGGTCATACTATAGATTGCATAAATCATAATAGTATAGAGAGCTTTCATCTTTAGTTTCTCACAGGTGAGACTAAAGGTTTCTTTCACAAAAGTGAAAAAGCATGAACTAGTGAACCCTTAGGTCCTATAAGTTCTAGTAATACCAAAACCATCAAAACGAAAATCACATAAAAAAACGCAGGAAATGCCATTTTAGGAAGAGGTGTCCATGAGGTCTTGAACCTTTGCTTAGTGAGATATTACCGGAACTAGTTGCTAGAAACAGTGAACGCGATGTCTTGAATTGCTAGCATTTGATGTAATTCGCGATAACAACCACAGATAATATCCCCAAGGTTGCTGCCAAGCTCGTGCCGTTTTGTCCAATTTGGCCCTGGACATATCCTGTTTCTCAGAATGCTCTAGAGAATCAAAGCTCATATTCTCATAGGAAGCGGCCCCACTTCCTCATTCAGATAGGTAAGTTTCCATAAAGAGTGTTACTGCTACACCCCACTTCAATCTTAAATTGAAACTATATAACTCATTAAGACTTCTTAAAATTCATCCTTCACATGCAGTCACATTATCACATCTACATCATAGGGAAGGGACAGAGAATGAAATTCTCTGATAGTGTTTACCTTTACCCACCACAAATTAGTTGTCTCATTCGAAACCTTGATCTTGGGATCTCCAGTCAGCAAGGTTGAGTATCCTTCATGGCAAGTTTAATTTATGAGCTGAAGCCTCATCCCCCTCGATGCATTTTTAACTATCTCTTTGGATAAACCTTTCGTCAAAGGTTGCACGATATTCTCCTTGGACTTTATCCAATCAATGGAAATAACGCCGATTGAGATTAGTTATTTTTAGCTTTAGCTATTATAGCTTGGCTAATAAAATGTATAGATATAGATGGCACAGGCCTATGCCAGAGAGGAATGTCTTATAAAAAGCATCTTAGGCACTTGGCCCCCTCTCGTGCTTTATCTAATGCAATACTCTCAGATTCCAAAAAGAATTGAGCAATATATGTCTGTTTGGAAATCTTCCAAAAACAAACCCTCATGCTAGAGTGAAAACATATCCACTCGTAGACTTGGACTCCTCTGAGTCAACTATCCAGTTTGCATCACAAAGTCCCTCAAGGACAGCAAGATACCTTTCATAAATCAAACAAAAGGTAATAGAGTATTTTAGGTACCATAATACTCTACTAAGTACATCCCCATGCTCTTGCTCTGGACTAAAAGTATATCTACTTAATTTACTCACAATATAGGCAATGTCTGGACTCTTACAGTTCATTAAATTCATCAGAAATCCTATAAATTTTGAGTATTCAAGTTAAGATACTCCATCACCCTTATTTTTCTTGAGTTTACAAGAAGAATCGTACGGAGTACAAGCGGTCTTATAATCAGACTGATTGTATCTCTTAAGCACAAATCAACATAATGAGAACGACTAAGACTATAAATATTAGATTATCCTCTAATCCTCATACATAAGATTACACCAACAGGGCCTAAGTCTTTAAAGTCAACGTTCTCATTCAGCGCATGTTTTTAGTGGAATTAATCACATCTATGTTTGTATCAAGTATAAGCATATCATCAACATACAAGCATACAATCACACAGGCATCCTTAACAAGTTTACTGTAAATACACTTGTCATATTCATTAACTTAAATCCACTACTCATTATCACATGATCAAATTTTCCATGTCACTGTTTATGTGCTTATTTCAAAACCATACAAAGATTTGTTCAACTTACAAACTTTGTCTTCACAACCTTTCACTACAAAGTCCTCAGGTTGGTCTATGTAAATTTCTTTATCTAATTCACGGTTTTAGAAAAGCTGTCTTAACATCCATCTGGTGTATCTCTAAGTTGTTTATGGCAGCAATAGCAATTAGCATCTCAACGGAAGTAATTCTCGTCACAGGTGAATAAGAATCAAGGAAATCTACATCTTCTTTTAGTTTTTAGCCTTAAGCAATCAACCTAGCCTCATATTTTTCCGCAGTTCCATCTTCCTTATGTTTCCTCCTAAAGACTCATTTACATCATATGGTCTTACTCCCTGGAGGTAAACTAGCAAGATCCCAAGTTTGGTTCTGACGGACTGAGTCCATTTCACTAAATGAAGCTTCTTACCAGAATGGGGTTTCAGTAGATGTTATGGCTTCTTTACGAGTCCGGAAGTCAGACTAAGCTAGGCATATTATGAAGTCAGGTCCATAAGAAGTCTCAGTTCTAATGCTTATACTTCTCCTAGAATCAACTCTACTACATTTTCCTTTGAAGGTAAATTCTGACTAATTGAAAAGACATCTAGGGGATCAACAACACATCCCTAAGAAGAGACGGGTTTCAAAATAAACATGTTCAAAGAACTCAACATACCTAGACTCCATAAAAGAATTCACACCAATGTCAGAAAAAACAGAACTCACAACCAAAAACTATATGCAGTAGGGTACTCATGATACCTTATCTAAACACCCCGCACACTTTGACGTATGCATAAGAAGGTTATCTATCTTTCCATACTCATATGGAGTTTTATCTGATCCTTTAAAGGTTACTCTATTCAGGATATAATAGATTTAGAGGACGACCTCCCCTCACAAGTTGGCAGTTAATCCTTTAATCAACATGGCATATATCATCTCCTTAATGGTTCTGTTCTTACGTTTAACTATACCATTATATTATGGTGAATAAGGAGGTGCGATCTCATGAATAATGCCATTTAATAAGTAAAGTTCTCCTATATGAATTTCATAATCTCCATCACGTTCAGACCTAACCCTTTTAGTGGTAACATATACTTCACTTTCAATTTTAAGTTTTTACTCTTAAGGCTTCTAAGGCATCATCCTTATCCCTAAGCAAGTATACAAGATAGTACCTCGTACAATCATCTATGAAAGTTATAAACCGCTTACCACCTTAGTTTGGGTTGATTTCATGTCAACTAGGTCTAACCAAATTAATTCTAAAGGCTTAGAATTACTCTGAACAATTTCGCTAAAAGGTTTTATAGCATATTTTGATTCTACGAAGATTTAACTTTTGTGTTCAATATCCAAACTAAATTTGGGTACGCAGCCTACGCTAGCCAGTTTATGCATTGACTTATAAGGATCAACTATGTTTACTTCATCAGATTTTCCTTTAAGCTTATATAGACCCTAAGTCCTATAATTGTTGCCTAAAAAATCACTTTTCTTAGTTATAACAAGTTTTTCAGATTTAATTAAGATCTTCAATCTTTTACCATCTACAACAGAACAAGATACAAGATTCTTGCATATGCCCGAAACATGAAAACTTCATTCAATGTGAGAATATTTATAGATATGAGCTTCTGCTCGACCTTCCACTTTTATGCAACCTCTGTTGCAGATGAGTTACTCATATAGAGTTTCTCGACATCCCCTATCCTATGATAGGAAGTGAACAGGTCTCTGTTTCAACAAACATGCTTGGTGGCTCCAGAGTCCACCCACCAATCTCCCACATTGGTTATTAAAATAACTTCCGACATCATGCCATTGAACTCATTCTAGTTAGTTTCAACTAAATTAGCATTGACTTCTACTTATTAAGGTTTTTACGTTGTCTACAATTTACTGCCATATGGCCAGGAATTTACAAACATAAAAATCACCCTTAATTAAAGTAATGCTAGATTCAGGTTTACGAAACATACCTTTCTTATGAAGACTACGCTTAGAGCTGCTTCCGATTTTCTCACCTTTGCCAGCTTTGAAAGATTTATTTTCAGCCACATGCTCCTATTAGCCATGTCCCTTGCAGATGACACCTTTATTCACAAACCACAATTCCGAATTGGAAAGTAAAATATGAGTTTTGAAGATAACATCTAGATCTACAAACTTCGTTTGAATCACCATTTCAAAAAACTAATGGTTACCCCATAAAAAACTAATTTAGTCAACAACAAATTTCTGCTCGTCAGAATTTTTCAGGAACGTTTCTCTGTTTTGTAAAATATCAAAAAAATACTTTTACAACTCCAAAAATTCTGAAATTTTATGTGGGTAACTATCAGGATGTCTACTACATTAGTCAAAAGGGTTCATCGAAATTCCTTCTAGGTTAAGAGATAAACTCGAAACTCTATAGCTGACCAAAAATTTGTTTTTGTTTTTCACTCCACAATTAACATCCATGATTCACAAACCAACCAACCATTTTCGATTATTACAAATTATAATGTCTTAAGATTGTTGGGTGCAATAATCAAAAACAAGGAAAAATCAAATAAGAAAAAGTTATTGATACTTAGCTCCCTTATAATGGAAGTGATCGATTTAACAAAACGACGAGCTCCCCAGATCTCCGCAACAGCAACAAGGCAAAACTTTGGAAAAACAGAGTGAGTCACGTGTTCAACACGCTGTCCTTAAGACATTAGCGCCCGGCGACACTCAAGAGTGATGCTATAGCCCTCACAGGACGGATATCTCCAGGATAAAACACCCTACTACACCTACTACTAGCATATGTAGTAGATGCTCAAGTTGAGTTTGGCAACTCCGAAAAACTCCGAAACAAAACCTTAAGGAAAAACGCGAACCCTTAAGAAAACAATATAAAAATATTTTCCCTTGGGGTCCCTCTAAAATATAGAGAAACCCCTTTCTCATTGATTTTACTAGAATAGAGAATTTGTTTATATAATGGAATAATACAAGTTAAAAAGAGGAACTCCCCGATGTGGGACTAAAAAGTTTCATTCACAAAAGAAAACAATAAGTTATTATTTTTCTTAAAAACTTTAAAAATCAATTTTATATTAATTATTTTCCAACAACGATATGTTTGCATATGTTGACAATATTTCATCATATATATAATTAGTTTCTGATGATCCCCCACTGACCGTTACTTTCGGTTAGAAATGAAAATTAATCCGAGAATTCTAGCCATGTTTCATGCATCATATTTCGTGGTTCATAATCTCATGTACTAGAAGCTAGCTAGTCTTAGACAAAATATAAGGATGATGAATGGCTAGTCGGATTTTCGGGACATACTTTTACAAGAATCTTATCCGTAAGCCTATGTTTTTGATGATAAATTAGGCTTAGGAACTATTTTTTAAAAGTGAAGAATATACAATTAGGTAGAGTCGTTAGACTTTCTCTAGCTTTTATAAAGGGACGGTGTGAAACCTTTTTGGTTGTGATAATAGGACCGCACCTAGAATTAAATAAATATCTAAACGTTAACATTTGTGGTACACAATTTCGTGGACTGTAGGTGGTGGTTATGACAGACAGACTCGATGGTGTTTTCTTTTTCTAGCTTCAACCTTTTAGCAACAGAGCAACTACTACAGTACTACAATGTAAAAGCTTAAACAAAAATGCTTATTGGTGTGTAAATTGCCATCAAATGCGAGAAACTGTTTCGACTATAATCACTTGTTATATATATTCAAGGTTGTTATAGGAGATCATTGGATTCTACAAAGGTTACTAGCACCGTAATGAAAACGACTCTTCAGTCTAATAATATTTGGTAACTTCCTGAACCAGCCTTGGTTGTGTGCATATATATATATATATATATATATATATATATAAATAACAAGATTATTCCATGACTGTTTTTGTATGCACTTTTCTCATTCATTTTCTTTTCAATGAATTATAACAAAAGACAATTCCTTAGACTTCAATAACTTGAATGGCGGGTAAAGCTTCAACATCCTTGTGACAAGATTCCATGCAATTCTGATTGAGAAGCTTTATCACTTTGTATTTTTCTATCATCTAATATTGTAGGCACACTGTTTGTGGGGTTTTATATCTGAGAATCTATCTAAATACAAAAAGTCTCATCTATAGCCCGGCCGTCACTAACAATCAAATTAACTAATAGCACACCATGTTTAAGATATTCGACAAGAGGAATTTGACAGTCGTTTAATGGTTTTTGTACAGTGGTTTTAAATCAAATCTGCCTTTTTAAACCACATGGGTTTTATTTCTTTATTTTTTTTTAAGCAAATCAATATATATCATAGATAAGAACAGATACACCAGTCGACTAGAAAGTCATAATGGTGAAGTGTCCGAAAGGTGGTATCAAGCTCCACAGCAATACAAAGAAAGTGATTATAAACCAAGTTGAAAGATATATTCTTTACAACTTTTACAGATAAGATACTACTATAGTAAAATAACAATGCATAGAGATACTCATCCATAGACCAATCTTCGTTAACTTCACGTATTCTTCTCTCGTTCTCATCTGAAATCTTTATTAAATTCACAGAAAATGTAATTATTTCCATCCAACAATGATGGTGATGAAGTTTCTTCACTTCCAAAAGATTTATCAATACATTCTCAATAATCCAAGGATTAATCTCTTTCCCAAGAAAGATCTCAAGCCTTCTACTAGTTATAGTAGAGCTGCCACGACGACTCAAAGGGATCAGGGCAATCTTCAAGATAGAAGACCGAACAAAGGTGAGGTAGTTAACCCCAAAAAACGACCAGTTTACTGAATTACTCATCGGTAATTCATATACAAGCCAGACATTTCTACGAACGAAATCATCTTTAAGGAGAAGATAAGAATTCATATTCTCTTCAATGAGAAAATTGATTAGGATAGGATAAATCATTCAATTATTACTTAAAATTGAAATATAAACCTATATAATTATTCTTTAAGATATCGTTAATCGAGCAAGTAGTACTACTATGAGTTGTGTGGCCTGTCAGAGTTGATGTGAAAGAACCAATCATTCTGATTATTAGTCGGTCATGCTCTTCTCGAGCTTTTGTAATGTTGCTGCCCCTATCCATCGTGAAGAGATAGAAGTCCCATCGAATTTGATGGTCCAGAAACAAGAACACTGCAGAGTATCGCTGAGTGCGATACAAATCCTTGGACACAACATATTTTTTTTGTAAAGATGTCCACAAAAAGAAGCATCTAAATTGTAAAGATGTTGTTTCTTTACACAACACTGTTGGGAAGTATTAAGATGCCTACCTAAAAATGCATCTAGTTTGTAAAGTTGTTTCTTTACAAAGCAATGTTGTGTAGTAAGATGATCAGGACAGAGTTAGCCTGTTGGGAAGTTGAAAAGATACCCTTGCACTGTTTCTTTCCGAACCACGACTGCCAATTTTTTTTTTGGACCTTCAACAACAGTCTTGTTCCTAACCATGAACGTGTTATAGCTTGTCTGCTGAATAAGAATCGAAGAGCTTACACAGTACATCCTTCTCTTCATGAAGAATCGAAGAAGCGTCGTTCATGGTTAGTTGATCAAATATGTGACACAAAAGATCAATTTCTTTAATCCCTTCTGAAGTTTGAAACAACCAATCCATCAAAACCAAATAAGAAGAGGAACTTGTATAGTTTTAGGAAGACAAGAGGAAGATTAACCTTTCTAACCCAATCAGAGGGAAAAATCAGAAAATAATTCTTCTTGGAGATAGACTGAAGCAAGATTATAAGACTTAATTTGCTGCGGTTTAAGAGTGATGGAAACTGTCTCAAGGTTTGAAAAGCGATCCAGGAGAGCTCCAAGGAGAAAGGAGTTGAACTTGTATAGAAACAAATAGAGAAAATAACTTTGACCCAGTAAACGAGTAAATTAAATTTAATCTGTCTCCAGCATAAGATGATGATCAAACTGATTGATCTTGTTAAAAGAAGACAACCACAAACCTTACCAGAACAAACCTCTGAAAAATACCCCTTTGAAGAGTAGCCTCTGAAGATGATGATTGCCGATCCAAACGATCCAGTAAAAACCCAAAGCGAATTCAATCAAACTAAGTGATCACTATAAGCCCAATCTCTCACAAAGAAAAGCAAATCAAAACCATCTTTACAAATCCAACCAATCACTAAGAAAAAACAAACCAGACAACCCTAAGAAGCACAAAGTTCTTCTTGGGAAAAAAAAACTATTTGAGAGCACTCTCTCTCATAATTACAGTCATATTTTGCGTCTCTCGGTTGGAATCGGGTTTTATTTCTTTTGGATTCAATCCAGAATACCATTAGTTATCTAAGTATCAAAAGTGGAAAAAAGAACTGCCTAAGTGTTAATATACCACTTAGGCATACACAACAGAGTTTCTAACGAGCGATAGAGTGTCAATCTCTATATCGTCATAAGATCACTCGTTGGTCATTCCAGCGCCAGCGATAGTCATGTTATCGCTCGCTGGTTTGATCATCACTCAGTTCCTCGTCCAACGGCTACAATTTTCCCTCACTATAAATACCCACTTCAACTCACACCATTTCAACATGCCTAGTGCTCGCATAACCGAAGTGTCTAGTGCTCCCTTCACTCGAGAAGAAGATGTTTCTCTAATTCGATGTTGGATTTCAGTTGCAAGCGACAGAGATTTCAATTTAGAGACTTTTAACTTATGGGACACTGTGTTTCAAAGGTTTATGACGTTAACTCATGTAATTTCAATAAGAACAGATGAATGTCTTCAAAATCGTTATTGTTTCATCAATAACGATGTGAGAAAGTATGCGAAAATTATGTGGATGATAAAAAAGGATCATCCAAGGTTGTCAATTGAAGAACTAAAAATTAGAGCTCATACTAAATTTGCTGAAGACAGCAAAAGATGGTTTAGTCATGACGAATGTTATGAACTCTACAAGGTTCCCCTGCAGGGATTCAATTTTCATTAAGTATTATGCAATTAAGGTTAATTTTTAATGAAATGGAAAACTAGTTTCGATTTGAACATTAATCTAAAAGATAGTTTTCGTTAATTAAAACAAAAAGATTACATAAGAAATATTTAAACTAAATTACACCCATAAACTACTCATTTCCCTGACCATTTCCTCCCGGACTAAAGATATAATTGCACGCGGTCTCTGGATCAAGAGTGTTGTTCAACATATCAATTACTGAGCCGGTTTGAGACTGAATTGGTGGTAGAGTCTCATCAGAATCATCATAACCTTGATAGGCAACGGAGTCACTCGGGCGTAGGGGGACATGATACAAATCTTGAAATGCGTGAGGTTGAAATGCTGGTATTTGATGAAATGGTTGAAATACTGATGCGGTTGAGGCAATTGGGGTATACAGATTCGATTACCTAATTGCTTCAATGTTCACACCACCACCGGGAGTTGTAGTGTCTGTTGGAAATTAGTTAAACAAACATCCAGGAGCTGTATACATGTCAATGTCTGCACCATCTGCACGTACTACTTGAGTATCTAACACTTCATTTGGAGTAGAACTTTCGGGTACGTCCTGTATAAGATGAATTCTCAAACTTCTTCTTTCACTTCCATGACTTCCACGCTGACTTGATCCACTGGGACTCATACCTCTAACACTAGGACTCATGCCTCTACTACCAGCAGGACTCATACCTCTACTACCAGGACTCATGCCTCTACTACCACTATGACTTGTACCACCACAATCATGACTTGGAAATCATGGACTCATGTCAAACATCATGTTTTCCCTCACTTTTTGCAACTCATCCAAGTGGAATCTATGAAAACCCTGTAGTAGAGCATGATAATCGTTAAACTGGTTCTGATATTGCTCCAGTGTAGCATTGACCCCCCAGTATGGATAAGTCCGTTCAAGTACACTAGATACAATTGGATGAGTAACAATCTGTCTAGATGTGGTGGATAGAGTAAGTACATCCGAAGAAAATGGTGGCATAGTAAACGATAAACCTGCTTGAGTAGGATATGCAAATGCGTCGCCCGTCTCTGGTGGAGGTTGGGAAGGAAGAAATTCATCACCAAGTGGCATCCTACCTAAAGCTGGGAAATCCATCTGACCCAAATTTTGCGGTTCCATATCAATTTTGGGCTTGAAAATAGTGTTAAACCAATATAGGTAGTGAGTTCTGTCCATCGGCTCCTGGATCAAATTTTCAGCTTCTTCCAAACGATGTCCTTCCCTTATTTTCTCTCATCTTGAGAAATCTCTTCACTTGGATAGGGGTTGATGGCTATCACTGTTCTTCTATGCAACTGAAGAAGTAGTCTTTCACCGTAATGCCAAACACCCTTTTCAGAAATAGGGTTGTATAACACAATCCTTTTAAGGCTTAGATGTAGCATTCTTTTAGCTTGTTGTTCTTCGAACTCAGGGATTTCTTCATACGGCATGGAGACAAGGTTAAGGCTTGTTCTACATAACTGTTGAAGCCTCTGAACAATATCAATATATATGTTGACCATCTTTAATCTGTTCTTGCCAATTATCGGAATTGTACTTCAGTATAACCGGAAAAATATTGGTGGGATTGGTAAGAGAAGGTTCCAAAACATAGAAATATGTATACCACCAATACTGAAAATAATAACATTTTTGGTTAGTAAATTTTCAATGTCAAAATAATAAATAAATGAATAGTGTGAAAAATATTGGTTCTTACCTCCAACACTCCCAAAAAAACATTAAAACTATCTTTGACACACATCGAGCAATTACAGAGGGATATGCAAAGCTCTGATAAAGTTGGAGACCCCCAGTCATATGTTGGTACTTTCTCTAAATCTTCAAGAAAATCGATTAACACCACTAAGCTAGTATTTCGAAACAGACATTGGCCTACTGTCCACAACACAAACAAACGTTCGGGCTCCTCATAATGCGCAGGGATTTGCTAACCTGTTCTCAATCGTTTTCCTAGCATAATGTTGCAAAAAACTTTTCAACCCAGCCACATTTAAACCATGTGCTTTTATTTGTCTATATGCATCATTTCCTTCTACATCATTTGAGTATAAAGGAAGTCTTACTTTCCATTTATCTTCTGATACCCAATTTAGTTTGTCCAATGGAAGTAAGTTTCCTTCACATGGAATTCCATTAACATGTACAAATCTAACGGTGTAACTCCTATTTAACAACATATTCATAATTAGAGTTTGTTGAATTTTATAAAACAAAAAACATAATCTAAAAATTTGATTACAAGAAAAAACTAACTTACCACATTCAAAATACGTGTTTGTAGTCTTCCACCATCGTTCGAATATAAATTTAACTACTTGATTCCTGTGGTTTTTAGGATGTATATGATATAAATGTCGCCAAGGATATCTTTGGAATCTCTCTTGAACAGCAGGGGGAAGTAACCCAGAGTGCACCATCACCGGCTAATTGTCTAACATTTTGAAACTTATATTCATTATCCACAACATAACTTAATCCACTGGCTTTGGTACTAGTAGATCCTTTGAGTTTTCCAGTTTCTTTTTCTTTTCTCATTCATATTTGTTTAGGGAGTAAAACTGAAGATAATTTTGTTAAACTAGCGAAAAGAAAGAGAACATAAGAGAAAGGATTAGATGGGAAGGGAATATGTGAAGGGGTGCAGCATTTATAGGCGTTACAAAGTCGATCGTTAGCGATATTAATTCGAACGTTGACGTTATAGTTTATATCGAGCGATATTTATGGTAGCGCTGGCGATAAAGACTTTATCGCTGGCGATATTATCTACTTCGTTCGTTAGAAACTCTGTCGCTCAGTGGTTTTCCCATAGTGGCGAAACTCGTTTTCCATGCCACCTGGTATGTCAAACAGGTTTTTTTAACCTTGTGCATAGGAATAGGCCTGAAAGGAGATTCAAAGAAAAAAAAGTAGGTATCACACGTAAATTATTACAACTATATATGTATCTTGGGAGTTTCTTTCGCAATCTTGGTTTTCCAACAATCCAAGACTATACAAACAAGTTTTGGTATTATATCCACTAGATTGATCATGTTGATAAAAAGACTTATTGAGATTAACTAGGGAAAAACAATAACAACCCAAATCAAAAAAGTATCTAAAATCGCCGAATATATCAGATCATGAAGCCAACTTCATAAAAGAAAATTAATCAATTATATGTTCATTTTAGGGCAAACATGAGGGGTGGGGGAGGGGGATAAAGAAGCGGAGGGGGGGGGGGGAGTTTTATCGGGGCCAGATTTTAATTTTTCATATTATAACAAAGGATAGCTAGCTCAACTGACCATCCCCGTTCCTCAAAGGTTTGATGCGCTTCAAGAGGTCCCAGGTTTGAGTCCCCGATGGTGCAATACTACAGAATTTGACATGAAAAGTAGAGTTAGCTTGCCCCCTTACGATATAATTTCCCCCCCTATCCGCCTCGGTTTCCTTGGATGGTTCCTCATGAGTCATGCTGGTAGGCTAGCACAACAACATGTTCAACTAATGTAGTAGTACGCTGTTGGAGTTTAGCTTGTTAGGCTTCCAACTTGTATCTTGTAATAATATTCTTTATCCAATAATAATAATATTAAAAATGGATTATAATGTGAAAAAATTAAAATTAAATATTAAGTTTTTTTTTTTTTTGATGAACTGAAATTTTATTGCTTATTCTGCGAATGGAATGTGGTCTTTTGCCAAGATAGTACAAATATTAGCACTGTGGTTATCATAAAATTCTAGGGATATTTTGAATTTGGGTCCCAAAAAAGTGACCAGAGTTGCGTTTGGGTCTTAGAAAATTTGAAATTAGAGTTTGGGTCCCAGGAACAAAGTTGACCGTCTTGACAGTTATCAAATTAATTTTAATTTTAATAAGTTTATAATTAATTAATGGTGTCCGTTACCGTCAGTACGTGAGTCACACTTGAAATTTTTTATCCGTTTAGATGTGTAACACGTGGACGGTTACGAATAATACATCAGGAAGACCGACGTGAGTCGCTGATCTTCATCTTCCTCATCTGATTTCTCTGTAGCATTGACTCAAGAACTTCATAAGCATCACATGAAACCCCAATTTAATCAAAGTTGTATAAAATGCTGAGAAAAACTTGTTTCAACATTTAATCAAACACCAATCGTGCATCATCTACAAAAAACGAACTCGTGACCAGAAACTAGAGTTTTTCCGTTACAGTAGCTTGTAAATACAAAGATCAAACCCAATTCGTAATAAGTGAACAAAAGTGACTTCTTTTGACGAAAATTATATTTTAACTAAATAAATATCCTCCTCACTGTCAATTTCTGCATATCCCTTCACATTCTGATCAAAATCAATTATATCTTCTCTTGGATTACTTTAGAAAATCCACTTGACCAATTCAGAAAAACCTCATCAATCATAAATTCCTTTGTCTGGATTTACTATAAAAATCCTAAATCATCATTCAATTATGTATCTCTCTGCTAGTTCATTAGGGGTCTCTATTACATCATTCATATTCAAACCCAAAATCAACACAACCTTTCACCTTATCTCGTATGAAACCAAGATCCTAAATTAAACAATATCAATTAGGGATTTTATACTAACCTCAAGCAATTCGACAACACGAACACCAACTTTAGCTACAAAAACTTCTAAAACGAAAACAATCACACTTGAATTTGACGATCTATTTTAGTTTGTTTGTTTTTTTCGATTTCAGACAAAACCATAGGAGAAAAAGGAAAAAAAAAGCCAGATCTGTTTGTACTATAAAACTTTAGGTGTTCTAATCTTAGTTTATGATGGTTCCATGTATCTAACAGAAGAAGAATGGCTGAGTCAACTTTAATATTATTTTGGTCATTGACATATTTAACCAAATTCTTTAACTGTCAAGATGGTCAACTTTGGTCCAGGGACCCAAACTCTAATTTCGAATTTTCTAGGACCCAAACGCAACTCTGGTCACATTTTTGGGACCCAAAGTCAAAATATCCCAAAATTATACTCTTCGTGCAGTTGTTCTAACTAATTTAGCCACTGCATCTGCAACTTGATTATTATCACGGCTAGTAAAGGAAAAATTACAAAAACTAAAACTACAAGATAAGTGTTTAATCTCCTTTAAGATATTCTATTCTCCCACTGAATAAGAAGATTGTCGCCTGTTATAGATTGTATAACAACTTTAACATCTGCTTCAATATGGATCCTTGTTAAAGACTTTCTTCTTTCCCAAGCTAGCGCTTCACGAATTTCCATGCATGCTCCTTCCTCTGGGTTTAAGACTCCATGTGAGTAACTTCCTTTGATCCCTCCACAAGCCCGTGTGTAATCATGAATAATTATTTTTGTGCCTACTTTATTAGTTAAGTGATCAAAAAAAGCATCTATATTAATCTTAATAATGCCTTGTAGAGGTGATTGCCAACGTGATGGTCTATGATCACTAATAGGGGAATAGATGATGCTAGTTTCATGCAGATGTGACCCTAAATGAAAGTTAATTTTATGAGATTAGTTATGATGATTAAGAGGAACTCCTTAGAAGACTGAGTCATATTTGTCCTTCCATAAAACCCAAGCACCTATCATAAGGGGGTACAACCACCTTTCATATGAATTATTATTGGTTGTGAACCAACTTGTGACCCATTCTGAAACATTGGAACAATTGCTTCTTACTGCATCAATATTGATATTGACACCACTCCACACAGCTCTAGCATGTCTGCATTCCATGAGTAAGTGTTTCATAGTTTATGCCACAGCACCACAACATCCACATTGAGTCTCTAAGTTGTTGTTGTAGACTGCCAGTGTAACTCTAGTATGATTTATTTCTCGGATGCATCTCTATTTAAATAATTTGATCCCGCGAGCAATATTAGTATTCTGTAAAGATTTCCATATTCCAGACTCAATGGCTCTTCCATTCGCAATCACCTCTCTATTGCATTCAGTAAGTTTTTGTAGGTACTTTTAACAGAAATTTACCATCTTTTGCCGAGATCCATATCATAGTGTCTTCTTAGGTGGTATCAAGAAACATGCCTTGAATTTTGGATGACATAGCAGGATCAAACAATTGGTTTAAGAGAGATATGTTTCAAGAATTGCTACCAGGGATAATCAGCTCCACTACATCTTCATAGAACCTGTATATGTCATTGATGGGCACTGGAGGGTGTGGAAGGCCAATAATCCATTTATCCGACCATATCTTAGTCTTCTTACCATTATTTATTCCATGAAGTAATTTTGTTGAACAATGAGTAAACCTCTTGTGATTTCATTTCATGTGTATGAACAATTCTTAACTTCAATTTTCCTGTGAATGATGTCACCATTCTTGAAATATTTACTACTGAGTATTTGAACCATCAGATTGTTGGATTTAGTTCAAATCCTCCATGCTAGTTTTGTGAGTAAGGCAAGATTGAGTTTCTCTAGATCCCTGAATACAAGACCACCAATATCTTTGGGCTTACAAACCTTATGCCAGGTCAATGAATTTGAGCCTTTGTTTGTCTGACGCCCCCAAAAGAATCTTTTTCAAATTACGGTTAATTTGTTGATGAGATGACTTGGTATCTTGAAAGCACCCATTTGGTATGTTGGAACCGAGTTAAGAACATGTTTAATCAAAGTAGATCTCCCTGCTTGAGTAAGTGAGATGGCATTGTATGTAGATAATCTCTGTTCAATATATTCCTTGTATAGACTCGAATGGTTCTTGTTTAGAGTTTCCCAAAATCAGTGGATAACCCAAATATTTCTCCTTCGAGTTCATAACTTTTATTCCTAGAATGTAAGTTAAAGTTTCAGCAACCTCAGGTTTAGTGTGCTTACTGAAGTGAACCGCAGGCTTCTCAAAATTTATTACTTGACCAGATTGAGAACTGAAATTATAAAGAAGATCCAGTAAGTTGTTGATATAGGAAATATTTGCCTGAGTGAAAATCAGGCAGTCATCTGCAGAAAGCAAATGATTGATGAAAGGAGCATTACCAGCCACTTTAATACCCTTGATGGACTTATCCTGTTGAGCTGCAATAAGATGTCTTGAAAGAAACTCCATTGCAAAAAATAAATAGATAAGGTGATAATGGATCACCTTGTCTTATACTTTTTGTGGGGTGAAATTTTTCACATGGAGAACCATTAAGAAGAACAGGTAAAGAAGTAGTACTTATGCACTGATGAATCAAGTCACAAAAATCATCACAAAAGCCAAAGTAATTGAGTACTTTAATGAGAAAACTCTACTATAGCCTATCAAAGGCTTTAGACATATCCAACTTAAGTACCATCCAACCAATCTGACCTCTTTTCTTCTTCATTGAATGAATAATTTCTTGAACTATGATGGTGTTGTCACTGATAAGTCTTCTAGAAACATAAGCTGCTTGATAAGAGGAGATGATTTTCTCCATTAATGGCTTCATCCTATTGACCAGAATTTTAGAAATTATCTTGTATGAAGTGTTGCGTAATCCAATTGGTCTATAGTCTGCAGCACAAAGAGATTTTCTTCTTCTTTGGAATGAGAGAAATGTAAGTCTTGTTGAGTTATTTGAGAATATGTTTGGTTTAAAAAAAAACTATGAACCATAAGACATACATCTTCACCAACTGTACTCCATTTAATTTTATGAAAGCCAGCTTAAAAACCTTTTGGCCCTGGTGCAGATATGACAAGAAGGAGATTATCTTCTACTGTGATGATTGTAGGGAGAACTGAGTAAAAACTTTCATCAAGAATTGGATAATTGGAAATTATGATGCTGCTGAAGTGATGAGTAAGATGAGTAGATATATCTTCTCTATTCTGCAACCAATTACCATTATGGTCCATAAGAGAATAAATATTATTTTTAGATCTTTAACTGTTGCACTTAGCATGAAAATATTTTGTGTTATTATCCATATCCTTAATGAAGTGACCCCTTGAATTTTTTTGAAAGAATTCATTATGCACTTTATGCTATCTGTTCAGATCATTATTAATTGCATGACTTGATCTTATATTATAGGACTGTGTGGCTGAGCTTAAAGAGCAGTAAGATGTTGTTGCAGATTATGAACCTGTTTATGCACATTACCAAAGTGTTCTCTGTTCCACTTTGAAATTTATTTCCTAGTAGTATATTGTTTTTTAACTAATTGATATGCAGGAGAACCAGCAACATCAATTTTCCAAGCATTAGCTATAATTGTGGAGCATGATTCATCAATTAACCATGTTAAGAAGAATTTAAATGGCTTCGAGCAACTTGGGATAGTAGCATATGTACTAGAATTAGGAAAGCGTACACTCCAATCACTATTTCCTAGTGCCATGTCTATTCTAGATTTCATATTACCCGTGCCTAGATTATTACTAGTTCAAGTGTAGTTTTTCCTTATGAACCCTATATCTTCTAAGCCACAATCAACAACTACTTTAACCCATCCATCAATGGAAGTAGTTGCATTACAATCATTATCTATTATGTGAAAGTTTAAGTCACCTAGAAGCATCCAAGGACCTTTGTTTGCTTTGCTAATGTCTTGACTGTAGTTCTATTGGGTTTTCTTCTTATTGTATCTAGAGTAACCATACATACAAGTGAATAAAAACTCAGTTTTACTATTATCAGCTTGAACCACAATGTTAAACATATTGTTGCTATTACCAACAATATCACATATGAAATTCATTCTTCCAGAGAAGCACTAGACCCTCTGACATCCCTACTGGTTTAATGATCGCATAATTAATTTGGGTATTGATAATGGTTAAGCAAAGGTTTACTCCTGGCTTGGCTGATTTTGGTTTCACAAAGGAAGATGATGTCGGGGTTTTGAGATATGATAAGGTCACTGAGATGATTCCTGGTGGCAGAGGTTTTAAAACCTTGCACATTCCAAGAGATTATTTTCATGTTGTGTTGAGAAGGATGCAGTGGAATGTTATGAAGAAAATAATAAACAAAAAAGTACTGACTATGGCAGGCTGAAGATGTTTTTTAAATGCAGAAAAATTGAGAAAAATATTATGAGAGAACTTAAATTTAAAGTGCATGATATATAACTTAAAATAAATTGAGAAGTAATATAAAGAGAATGATGATCAATAGTACTGATATCTGAGAAGATAATGCTAAAAAAGATTACCTGATTCTCCTCATTAGTATTTCCATATTGTGCCTCTCTTATTGTGATCATGTGAGTTGCTTGGTGATTTGTGTTGTTATCAATATTGGTACCGATAGAGCTTTCATCATTAATATGAATGGTTGAAGTTTCCCTTGAGGTCCTAAGCCTTTTTCCTAGCCTAATTTCATCTTCATCAAAAAGATTAAGATATTAAAACCGAAAACCAGGTGAACAAACATAAACCAAACAAAATTAAAGAAGCAGAACGTGACCCCGATATATTAGGGGTGTATAAATTTAGACTTCTTGAAAATTATCCAGGTGTTGATGGTGGTTTTTAGTTCAGGGATAAAACCGTAAAACTCCATATTTGTATGACTGCTTTCTGCAAAGAAGTAGAGCTGTCAAGAAGCTGATGAGCGTTTATACCTCTCTGCCAACTCACAAAATTCAATTTTTTGACATAATTTTGTCGATTTACAAAAATTAGGTTTTTTCCCTAAAACGGAGCATGCGTAATATCTTGATCCCTATTGGTCGAGACAAAACTAGGCAAACTAGGAATTAGCCCATCATGGGCCGGTAGGAATAATTTCCTACTAGGAGTCGAAAATTGGGAAAAAGAGGAAGCTGCGACTAAACCCGGCGGTATCAAAAAAGCATAACCGTGCCACTTGACCAGGACGGTTTTCCTTAACTGATGCCTATTCAGGACGACCGATCATGTCCCCATACTTTCACCTGACACCCCTCTTCCCTTTCGACCAATCAAAAATCACTTTAAAGCAGCAGGCACCATATTATCTACTGACGGGCCCTCTATTATTTCAACCAATCAGATCGCACATAGCCTACCTGCTCCACTCCAACCAATATAACTAGTCTAGCTCCTCCAATGACTGGACAAGCATGTCTCATGGTGCTCACATGTCACCCCTCTTCCATTCTGACCAATCAGAACACTCGAAGCTGGCCTGACAACTTGGTTTCACACCGACCAATCATATCTCTTCATCTTTGTCGGACGATATCCAAAAGGTCACCAGAGATTGGACGAACATCTGGGAGAAATTGGTAAATAATTTGAATATGATGTATATGCCAAAAGTTTTATATGGATGTCTAGTATAATATAATAAAAAATCACATCAATTGGATTAACGAGCTAAAAGATACAGCTTAAAAGGCAAGCTAGGTCATGGCTGAAAACTGACAGAATTCCTCATGAATTCTTCCTAAGTTTTTTCTGTCGGACTGTTTTCACATCCTAAACGAGCTCAAATCCTAAATATTCCCTTGTAAGAAGATAGGAAATTCTTGTCTGATAATAATGGAGGGGCGTATCATCAAAATCCGAGTTCGTATGAGAATTGTACAACAGTTTTAGTACGGGTCTCACATCTGAATTTTTTGATTACGAAATTTTACGAATTAACATAAACTTCCGCAAATCATCTCAACCATCCAACTTGGCTAGATGATTTAATCAGCTTAGATCTAATTTGAGTCGACCAATGAGATGTCATAATGGCTACCGATCGTCCTTCTCCTATGAGGACCGGTCATCTCGTCCCCAATCTATACAAACAACTCCTGGCAGCTGACTCGCAGCAAGTCCCATTCTTATGACTTGACTTACTCGAGACATATGGGCCTCATCCAGGTAAAGAAAATTATACGAGTAGGCTTTTACCTAGCATCCTTAGTAATATAAATCAT
The DNA here is from genome assembly GCA_023531105.1 of Papaver atlanticum. NCBI lineage: Eukaryota > Viridiplantae > Streptophyta > Magnoliopsida > Ranunculales > Papaveraceae > Papaver > Papaver atlanticum. The sequence goes on along the minus strand of JAJJMB010005871.1, from coordinate 110,091 downwards.
GTCAGTCATATTTAAGTGCTATTTTCTACCAAAATACTCGAGACATCAAACATGTCACAACTGGGGGATGTTCATTAGGGTATTGGTTTGGCGGTTTACAGCGTGCGGCGTGCATCACACCCATTAAGAGAAAGTGTCTGGAATAGCGGATAGGTGACAAGTAGAGGAATAGTTGGAGTACAAACCGTTCAGTCTTCCCATAACCATAAGATACGATTTTTCACCATTCACCCACGATCTCCACTACTTCACAACTCCCACTTCCAACGAGATCAGTTTTTTCGAATATGACTTGTATAAATAGATTTTTCAATCTATTTTAACCAGAGGAACATCGGTTATCAACACAAGTATTCAGAAACCATCCAGGATTCATAGCTTACACTTTTCCAGCAAATTCTACATTCTGATACAAGTCATTAAAATACACTTTACAGAATTCATCATTCTGATCTCAACACTTTCTTTGCTTCTCTCCCTAAGATCAACCCTTCTCCTTCATTTTGTGACCGAAGCAAGACTGGAACGGCCATTTCTTGGTTTAGGCCAGGATTGTACAGATTGATCTCTCGAATTTAAAAGTACTCATGTGCGGTACATTTGTTTAGGGTTTAGATTCGTTTCTCATCAGCACACCCAATTTACCATTTTCGGCAGAATCAATTTTTACCTTACCACACCAGGATTCTCAATAATTTAGTGGGCTTGACTAAAATGAGCTAAAATTACTATTTATATTTACTAAAACTTTTTATGGACCTGGCGTCGTCCCTAAAACCCATGATACAACAAAGACTAGACCAGGTAACCAAGGAAGCTCAAGATTGTAGGAAAATAACAGGAAAAGCTAAAGAAATATGGTGGATTCACAATTGGACATGAGAAAGAGAGGTTCAAGTCTAATTAATGCGATGTCTGGAGCTGAATCGGTTATGGAGTATGACGTTAATTCTCAACAATTGACATTGGTGATTGGTAAGAAACCTTCTTCAAACAAAAGTAGAGGTATGTTTGATGTTAGTTCAAGGACTCCTAGCAAGCTAGAAACAGAACATTACAAACAAAAAAAATGTTGTGTAATTGTATATTAGTAACCTGTCTTCACCTAAACTAGGAGTGCCATTTCTCTGAGCTGATATGGGATTATTTTTACCTCAATGCTAGTTTGTAGTTGCCTATTTTTTCCTAATTTTCTCGAGTTGTCCAAGCTCTAGCATATCTTCAATAGTTCAACTAGTGGTAAAGCAGGGTTGGAGTTATCCTAGCTTCAATCTACTCGGAACAAATGCGTGTTGATTGAAAGACAATAAGAAGAATGTAAAAGTTGTTATTACCGATGCAAATTTTAGTTTTTTAATTGATACTTTTACCGTTTTCAATTTTCCTAATTCTTACCCGACGTTATTGTTAATTGTTGTTTTGTCCTACTTAGTTTGTGCTTGGGTTTTCTCCTTTTTATTTGGATTTATCTGTATTTTTTTTTTCAATTTACCCCCTGCTTTGCGGTTTGCCTTGTGCAATTCTTCTACTTTTACTCATTTCTTAATATATCTTTCTATTTACATAGCAAAAAAACAAAAAAACGAAAATGAAAAAGAATAAAAACAAATAGAAAATACCTATAAGGAGAAGGAACAGTGGAGGACCAAATAAGATTTTTCGCAATTTGACTTGCTGACCACATATATCCCAACATGTACCATAGTTGTTGCGTCATACATAAAAATGATTCCACACTATTTCAAAGAACTCGTATTACAAGAACAAATGAATATTGTTTTCAAGGTTTCTTTTTTGTTGATTGGTAAAATAATTTTATATATAACAAGGAAATGTTTCCTATAATAAATTTTTATACAACACCGCCAAGCCCACGTAAAAACCCACACTGGAACTCTAATACAAGTTTTATAAATCATGAACGCGGAACACCCATCATCTTTTTGACAGCCCATGAAGGAAAAACCCACAAAAAAAACAAAATGATAAACCCTAGACGAATATACAAAATGGATGACAACCCAACCAAACCTATACCCAAACCCCCTAGAGCCCAAAGCTCGAATCTAAACCAAGACCAATCCTAATCCAGCCCTAGAATCAACTAATTTGTTTGAAAACTCCCTTCACCGTCCTGTCGAAACTATTAACAATGTTGACAATGGTATGGCAGAGACAGTGGGTGTGTTGTTTCTTTACGATTTTTCATGGTTGTTCGTATTTCCAGATACAACTGCAACTAGAAAAATATTAAATATTATGATGTCCAGTTTCATGACCAAATATTCTCTTTAGAAAGTTGAAATGGATATCATTTCGAATCGAGCACCACCTTTCTAAAATCCTGGAACCCGACCAATCAAAATGAACACCGTAATACGCAGGGCATTGCCATACATACCTTCCTAGGAAGCATGCCGACGTTGGACCTTCTTTGATTTAGAAAACACATGATGTACACAAGTTTTCTTGTATGTTCATTTTTAAAGGAATTATTATGTTCATCTTTTTTCTCATCACTCAAACGTGATTTCTTCTATGGATTATTTTAACCTTCTTAAGGTGAAGGTGGAGGATGAAGAGGCTTTTGAGAGGGAATTTGCATAAGAGGAAATTTGGAATGTATCAAATGAGTTCTAACAAATCTCCTGGCCTGGATGGTTTTACCATATTGAATTTTCCAAATGTTGCTGGCACTTTATCAAGGTGAACTTCATAAATTTCTTAAGGTATTTTTACATGTATGGATCTGTTGATTGGAAACTTGACTGCTCTTTTATAACTTTGATTCTAAAAAAAGAGTATTCTTGCACTGACAAGGAATTTAGACCCCTTAGTCTTATAGGCATTGTGTACAAAATCCTTTCTAAAGTGTTAATTTTGAGAGAATGAGGACTGTTATGCGTGACCTGATATATAATTTTCAAGGAGCATTCATTCAAGATAAGAAGATACTAGATGGTGTTTTAATTGCTAATGATTATGCAGATAGATGATGGATAAAAAAGATGTCGACATCATGTGCAAGATAGACATGAAAAAGGATTTTGATAATGTTAATCGACAGACTATTTTCTCTATTTTGCATCATCATGGCTTTGGAAGTAAAAGGATATCTTGGTAAACTTGGTAGATTACTTCTTCTTATTTGTCAATTTTGGTAAATAGGGAATCAGCAGAGGAATTCAAACAACTAAGGGTTTAAGACAAGGAGATTCTATGTCTCCATACTTGTTTTTATTAGTAATAAAAACACTATCTAAAATGATAGATGATGCAGTGAGAAGAGGCAAACTCTCTGGCTTTAAAGTTGTAAAAAATTAAACAATTATATCACGTCTGCAATTTGTAAATGATACTCTAGTTTGTATTGATGGAAATGGTTGAAGTTAGAAATATACTGACTATTCTCTGACTATTATTTGTATATTTGAAGTTCTAGCTAATATGAAGCTTATTTGGAGAGAAAAAAAATTACAACGATAAGTGTGGGATCCCATGAGGTCATTGATGTATCAACGAATGAGCTTGGATGTAAAACATTAACTCCAGCGATCAAATATTTAGGATAGTCAATTGGTGCTCACTTATGTTTAGATGTTGTGCTTGGGAAAGTGGAGCATAAACTTACCACTTGGACGAAAAAAAAATATGTCTAAAGCACGTACGTAGACTAGTTATGATAATAAATTGCTAGCCCACTGCCAGTTTATTTCCTTTATTTGTTCCACTTGTCAGTTAGTATGGAGAAGAGATTGATTAAGCTAATGAGAAATTTTCTGTGAGGAGATTTGGAGCGGGAGAAGAAAATGTCTTGGGTACCTTGGTATAAAGAATTTAAAACCTAAGAGTAATAGAGGTTTGAGGTGAAAAATTTAAGGAAATCTAGCTTTGCTTGCAAAGTGGGCCTCGAGATATTATAGCAACATAAATGCTTTACGGAGAAAGACAATGTAGCAAAAGTTCATTTCTAAAATTGAAGTTCACTTGCCTTATACTATAAAAAAAATGATTCAGAAGTTTATGGGAAACTGTAATAAACATGATCCTGGACTTAAATAACTTTATTCAAATCAATATTTGAAACGGTAAGACTGTTGCATTTTTTTTATGACAAATGGGTTGACAGGGGTTGCTTAAAGATTTTATTTCCAGTTATTTTCGAGGCCTGTAAGGACAAGCAAGTTGTTACTCTGAAGTGATTGAAGAGATGTTGGAAATGTGATTTGAAAAAGCAGTTGAATGCTAACAAAATGTGATCTTTTAAAAAGAGATTTGGGTAATGCTCCAACTCTAGTAAATGAGGATCAAAAGTTATAGTTTTGAATAGTTTCATCTCTAAAAAAATATTATGATGCGTTGGCCGGAGATCTTCCGCAGTGCCATTTTCAGAATTTCTTTGGGAGAAGAATATCCCTCCAAAGGTTAAATCCTTAGTACCTATCATAATCTTCTTCTACCAAGTCTATGCAAAGGGGTATAGGAGTTAATATAAGTGTTTATTTGGAACTCTAAACTGGAAACTGTAACCCACCTATTTATCCATTGTTCTTTAACTTTTGAAGGAATTTCACATCTCTTGGCCTTTTTTAGCTAGAATGTTGCAATTTTTTGAAGCTTAAAACTGGAATGTATATACATGGAGAGAGAATGAGGTATGGAATGTACTTCACTATGCTACTATTTGGATGATATTGGGTTTTCAGAACTTATTTGTAATATTTTCTGAACTTATAGTTTTGATCAAGCAAACAACCATCTTATGGAGTTGTGATATGGATACATCTGGATTTGTTTTTCCCAAGAAACATTGAAAAACTGTAACGCTAATGTAATAACACCTTTTGGATTCTGCACTTAGTTTTTACTTCAGAATTTTTCCTTTTAATATAAACTTCCTCTTTCATTAAAAAAAATAAAGCAAAGTTTTCCGACTTTCTCTACTCACTAAGTGAAAATATTTTATGTTTTAAAACCTTAGAAAATATCTAACATGTATGTCAGTCGACCTTGCTGATTTTTTTTATGTACTTGTTAACTCATCATTTGTCACCATGTACCATTTCAAATTTAGATTGTTAGGAAAAATTCGACGGGAATTTGCAGATTATGATTTTTGGTCAACCACGTTGGTGAACAAACGAGCTTTTAATAATATGGAAAATGTATTCAATGACAGATGAAACGTGCGGTTGAAGTTTGGACGCACATGGTTGGATGAGCCGCTAGCAGCTGAAGTAAGATCCCTAGCGGTTGAACAAGAATTGCCAGCGTCTAACTTTCCAATGGCTCTATTACCAATGGATCTAATTTTCAAACACTATAGATTCTTACATTTTCAACCATTTTCACTGACACCACTCCACTCTCTTCTTCCTAATTTTTCTAACAAAAATCTTAAACTTGTTCTTTACGATTCTTAGCAAAAACTAATTTATAAAAAAGAATAGCATCATAAAAAATTTAAGGAAAAAATCAAAAAAATGAAAGAATACCGGCGCATGCTTCAAATCTCGATTTTACTCAAAATCATGTGTTGAGTTTGATTCACAAAATATAGTGGCTGGTCCGGAATTAATTTCAGGTCATATGTCAGGATGTCAAGACCGGAATGGATATCATATAATGAAACACAGATACAAAGATTTATCTCGATTTTCCCGATGCATTCCGAGAAAGATTGAATAGATATCCTGGCGTCGATTTTATTTTATAAATCGCAAATAATATAACAAAGTTATTGTTTACAAATATTGGTAGAAAGGTGGTGGTCTATGAAGCAGGCGTTATATTTCCTGGACTTTGAAATTGGTAAGTTTAATAAACCAAAATTAATATTTATTTTTAAACAATTAGATTAAAACAAAACAATTAATTACATGATATCATTGTTGTTATAAGAATTACCCCCCTTGTTTTTATGTTTCATTTGTGGAATTCCAAGTGGCGTGGATATCTCGTACCATTCTACCAAAACGAATAAGTGTCGAATAGAAAAAAGGAAGACAATTCTTCCATTTTTTTGGCATCTAATGTACGAGAAGATCATTAGTTTTTGAAATGGGGTCGAATACATTGTTCAGCATTGACGGCTTTCCTACTATCTAAGAAGGGCTCAAATAATGAAGCTGAATATGATGAACTCGAAAGAATACTGTGTGTTTTATTTATTGGGTCAAACGTTCTTTTCTAACTCAACCAGTATTTCTCATTGTTGGTTGTCTTGAAGCGTTACAAGTTCCTCATGTTGCACCATATCATGATTGGGGGTATGTAATTTTAACAGAATTGTACTACGGCCTCGATGCAGCATCCATTGGAGGAATAAACTTTACTGGTTTCTGGGGCATCATATAGATAAATATCTAAATTATGTTTTTTAAATTGAGTATTTTTCCGAACAAAAAAATGGTCAAAATACTAAATTATGAATTTATTTCCAATATTGGTGGTATACCTAGTTCTGTGTTGGTAACCCAGTTATTAAAGACAAAACCTAAAGAGTTCCAATAAGGGACATGTAGTATAATAGGAACTGGGATAAGGATACTGGTGATGATGGAATGCTTTCCATTTTTGCCCAAAGATATTAACAGACGACAAGGAGCTCCAAAAAATTTATTGTCCATCATTACTATGGTTTTTTTAGTTTACAGAATCTAAGGTATAAGGTATTCTGTATTATTCATTCCAAAGAGTTGTTTCTTTCACCTCACCTCGGCATCCCCCCCCACCCAAGACAAATACAAGTCTTTACATCAGATTTTAATAGTTTGTGATAGATGCCATGGGAGAGGTTGAATTAAATGTTGAAATAAATATTACTGAAGCACAATATCTAAAATGGTACTAGATAATTGCGAAGCAGGTAATTAATGAAAATATATACATCTATAGGTTTGATATGATGACGTTAGCTTGTCTTGGTCGTGATAAGTCTATCAGTCTTAACAAACCGCCTCCAGAAAAACCATGCTTAATAACCTACCCCACAGATGGAAGTTCTTCGTCATCTTCATCAAATATTCCTCAATTAAATTAGGAGTTTCCTAAGTATAACTTCACAAGGGGATCCAACCACGATCTCAATAGTTTCGACAATTATGGAGTGTATTTATCCGTATTACAGTATAAATGTCATTGAATATCAATTGAAGCTATAACTTAACTATTTGTTCTGGATAAATCAACAAATGACGGCTTTGCACTTGCATACGGTTTGGAAATGGCAGGCTGATAGATCCTGTTTGGATTAAGCCCATCTGTAAATCCTGATGGTCATGAAAATTTTGGCAGTACTTTTAGGAGCAATTCATTATGGCACTAGAATACGGGATATACACAAATGCTATAAACTAAACCACAAATTGTGCGTACTTCCAAATTAACATCAAGTAATTCATCCAGATCCGAGACCCTTTTCTGCATCATTTCCGGCCTGGAACCAGATTAAAGCTTATCATCCCGCTGCACCACAAGCAACCTATTTTACCAACCACTTATGGTTTACATCCACCCGCTTCTACTTTTCAACAATATGGAAATATATGTCATCGCTCGGACTAGGATTAAAGGGTGGTAGTTGAGTATCAGACATCGCTGAATAACCCTCGAAGATTAAAGAACAAATGAAGACACTTGCCAGAACTTCATCAACAAATAGATATGTGAAGACTAACCTATCCTATTTACTCATGACATTTACCATTCTATCTTATGAGACTATGTCATATGATTTTAGTACATATCGTAAAGAAGAAATTTCGAGTTCAAGCTTGTCTTGGTTAAACTCTAGAAACATGATTTGAGCAATGGATGTTCTAGATCCCTGACAATCTTAGTTAGAACAATTTGTTGTTCACATTCAAGTTTATCATTTGGAAATTTCCCAAGCAACAGTACATATTGTATATGTCTATTGGGAATGTTTCAAATAAATTATGTGAGAAAAATAATTCCTTGGCGATAGGTAAACATATATCCTTGTATGTTTTAACAAACTCAGTCTGAATTTCGCAGACTGTATAAGCTCACAAACCCGGTCAGCAAACCCTTTACATCTGACTTCGGAAATTAGGTAGGTTCGCAAACCCTATTTTCAAACCACTACCAACTGACTTTCGCGAACTACCAATGTTTGCAAACCCTTGTGGTCTGATTTCTCGAACTGCCAATGGTTTGCAAACTCGATTTTCAAACCTGTCCAGTTCTAGTATTAGCAGAAGTATACGAACTACTCTATATGTTTATATTCGACTTTGCTATGATTCTCATAGACACTTCTAAGACAATTTTATTCACAATATCACTTTGTGCTTGTGGATTATTGATTAATCTTGATTGTTATTGAGCACCACTATGTGCTTGTAAGTTCAAAGGTTATTGAGCCGCTATGAACCATCATTGTGCATGGTTCCATAACCCTGGGCCATAGTGCATATTGTTCTGTGTTATTTCAAGGCAGACTCTCACATGATTACATAAATTCCTAATAAGAATTTCATCTAAACTCAGAAAGTGATTGTTACGGTCTCAAGCTATCTTAGCTTGAATTCAAAGTTAACTAGATCCTTGAAAATCTGTAAATAGAGAGACTCTTGCAACTAGATTTCTCAATCCCCGGCACTCATGTATCCTAGTTGATAAGCTAAAGTTGCCCTCTATAACCTAGGTTTCCTTTGAGAAACATAATTAGTTTACAACTTTGAAGACTTCACTTAGGGATTCGTGAAGCCCGGTCAGACAATATTTTACTTGATAGTTCGTATATCCGGATGTTGTTCTTATTGATCTTTGAGGTTTTCGTAATCTTGGATCAGGAACGAGATACACAGAAATCACAAAGTTCTCTTCGTCTCAGACTGTGTGATTCCTCAAGATAGATATCTAAACTCTTCTTTGATTTGTTTGAATTGTTCTTGAGAGGTGGTTAGTAATCCAGGCTTCTCGGATAACTAAGTGTAATTGTTCCGGATTCATGAGGTTTGCTGGACTTTGTCTACTGCAAACAGATTTCTAAATCTAAATTGAAAAATCAAAAAGGAAATAAAATGGGCATGTATGTTAGAGGAAGATTGGTATCAAAAGTCTTCACTAAGATTGAAGCAACTCTTAGGATGTAAATGATGTCAGCTAAGGGAATCTAGTGCGTAGAATCTTGTGAGGTTCAAGAGGCGTAAGGAACACGACTACAGCTGAATTGCTTGGACGGTTAATTCGATCTCAACTACATTCCAGTCCGAAGACTGATAGTAGGCTAGTGTCTGTAACGGACTAAAGCCATGCGACTGGACATCAGACACTAGCGATTGGACATAGACTGCGCGACCAAACGCATGCTACAGGGTGAAACAAATGAGGCGCGTCTCTTGTTGGACCGCAATAACCAAATCTCAAACTTGTTGTTTATCCATCTGTTTTCCATGTTTGTCCATTCGGTAGTGGGAGAAAAATGGACAGTACCTCCAAACAAATAATGTTGTACTAACCACATATTATATGCAGAATCAACTTGCACAGATTCATACAAGTATTCAAATTGGGCTTTGGGTAAACGAGTTCGCTGTCTAATACCGACATACCGTTGGGGTTTGAAGTTGGAAATAATTAGTTGACGGCATTCAAACCCCCACCTAATCACCTATACTTGCCGGTGCCATTCTCAGTCTTACCTAATCTAAAACGTGAAAATGGAAATACACGTGTGACTGGTGGGTCTTATAGTAAATTCAAAAGTTGACTTCATTTTCAGCGCAGTTCACTGTGAAGAGGAAGTTATTTCTCCATTTTCCTGAATGATCGAGTGAGAGTAAGAACTATTTCCTATTTGTTCTAACCAGATCAGATCAAACCAACAGCGATCTTTCTGAAGTAAAAAAAATGGCTTCTTTTTCTTTGAAAACAGTTGGTCCATCTCCATCTTCTTCTTCAGCATTTTCAGGAGCTAATAAAGGATCATCAACAACAACAAGCAAACGTCTAACTTTAGTTAGAAATAATCATTTTCAGGTACCCAGAAATAAATAATTATTTTATTTTAATTACCTACATTGTCCTTTTCTTGGTTTTCTTCTTTGCTGTGTTTGTTTTATACCTCAGTATGCTTAATACCTAATACTAATGTTCTTACTCTGCTGTAAGCTAATTTATAGATTTCAAGTGATATCAATACCATCTTGGTTGCACATAAATTACTTATAGTTACACTGTAAGATACTGAATTTTGATTGAGTTTTTACTTAGTGAAAATGTGGGAATCATTTCCAAGAGAAGAATCAGTTTTGAACCTGCCCCTGTTGTATAGTAAGAGAATTTCTACTCTGTCACACATAGCGTTATGTAAGAAATTGACCGGTAAGTAGACTGGAGACTGCTAAGTCTATTGGCAACCTATTCAAACCAATTGGTAACTGTGAAGTTTACCAAGATCATTATGGACTGCATTAGTTAGGCTCTCCTTAAGAGCGGTTTCTTATTTTATTTGGAGCCTAAACGTTGAAGTTCTTGATAGGATGAGTTGGAGTTGGCTGATAATGTGTTGTATCTCTTAGAATCATTTGTCAGAGTATAGTTAAATTTCTTTTCTCCTTGTTTTGAAGGATACTTCTTGTTGCTGATAAAAGAACAGCTCTAGAGTTTTTCTGCAACTACCTGTCACCAATTTTGTTTTGACACTGTTGATTAGCACGGGATTTTTCCATATCCAAAATCATAGATAATAGCTTTGGCTAAACCATGACACGGTAGATAGAAATTATATTTGTAGATTTTGTGGGATTCTATGTTGCAAGTAACGATATTATAACCGTGTTGAGTGGAACCTTTGTTATGAAAGTTATATATTCTTCAATGTGTCAAAAAGTATTTGGAAAACAGTGAGAACCCATCTTTCTTAACTTATCTTTCGACCATCACCTTGCAGGTTCTTTTATATATATTCTCTTGAACATAGTCCGAGTAGCAATCTGTCACCAGTGTCCAACTGAAAATTAGATTTTGTTGATCGCAGTTGTTGTTGACAGTAGGTTCAAATCCCGTTACCATTCAATTTGAATTTTTAGAAACAGGCTCGCCATGGACTGTACTTATAGGCTGTTATCCTTTCCTTTTGAAAATTATTTCTTATAAGGAGAAAGAAAGAATCAGGTAATGTAACTATCTGGTCGCTTACAATAAAGAATCAGCTTGGAACCCAGCTCTCTTAACTTAGCTTAATTCACAATCACTTCCCTTTTCATGCCCTTCTATATTCTCCTGAACGTCATGGTCCAAGTAGCAATGTGTCACTAGTGTCCAGCTGAAAAGTTAAATTTGGTTGATTGCAGTTTATGTTGACAGCTCAGGTCCAACTCCCTTTATGATTCTGTTTGAATTATAGAAACAGGCTCGCCATGGACTGTACTTATAGGGTGTGATCCTTTCCTTTTCAAAAGTTATTGTTATTAGGGAGAAAGAATCAGGTAATATACTACTCTTGGTTTCTTACAATAGAGAATAAATGGTCACCGTTAGTCATACAATGCCTTTCCAATGATCTGTGGCAGCACTTGAGCGCACTCAGTGTATGCAATGTTCAGTCTTTCCCAACTTTCTGGTGGGTGTGTCTACTGCTTCTTAGTTTCTTTTCTTTTTTAAACAACCTCCTCAAACTTTAAGTGTCATGGAATTCAGTCATTCTGTATCTCGTTTCATTCAGAGAAAGTCCCAATAATTGATAGGAAAATGACTAGATAATGACTAGTTACTTCTTTTGTTATTGCTAATTTTGGTGTAGAAAAAATGACATAGTGAATTATGTTCATCATGGTTGACTATACTTATTATTGTGTTATCTTCAAATTGTGCCATGTTGGGAAGCTCGTATTTGCTAAGTTGTCCAACTCTCCTCTCCTGTGTAAGGTCACTGGTATCATGAATTAGGACATGTACCAAGTACCATAGACCTTACAACTCAACTATTATTTATTGCATATTTATGTCAATTGGCGTTTCCAACATATGCCGTCTCATTACACAAACAAATCAAACATAAAGGTGCATACCTGGTTGTACACCTTGACATAGGAGGCCAACTAGTTTTGATTAACATGCTTGAAGTTGGATCCAAGTCAGACTTGGTAAGAGAATCGTTTAATTGTTTTGGTATATCTCAACTTTATCTTTTGTACTTCAAAGTTTATCTAGTATCATAGAAAGGAGGAGTTTTCTAATGTGATTAATCTTCAATTTACACGATCTAATTATAATCATGCTGTAAGAGGCTTCCGTAGCATTTAACATTTAGGATATTATTTTGTTTTATCAATCTTTATTTGATAGGTTTACTTATTCTAAAATAACAATTACGAACCAAATATTCTCTTTTGTTCATGTTGCAGGTAAGAAATGAAAGGATTACAGAGCAACAGCCACAAGGCCAAAAAGTCGAGAGTGTATCACGCAGGGATGCAATGCTGAGTGCCGGGGCTATGGGACTGGGCGCAATCACCCTATTCTCAGCTGACACTGCTGAAGCTCATATTGTCAATCCCGACATCAAGCGTAAGTTCTCCGAAATGTTCAAGATGCTTAGGGAAAAGGCTGGATTATCGAAGCCAAAGTCTGAGGACAAGAAAACTGACAAGGAGAAAGCAAAACCACCATCTGCAGAGCATAAACACAACTCACCAGCACCACAACCACCAACAACCTTACCAAAGGAGAAAATACCCGAAGCAACAAAGAAAGAAACACCAGCACCACTTGTTCATCAAAGCAGCAGCCATGCAACACTCATAGTAGTAGAAACAACAGCAGTTCCAAAATGATGAGCCTGTACTACTAAGACTACCGAATTCAGTATTATCTTATGTTATGTTAAGCCGACCTATGTAATCCTTTGAGAGTCTTCTTTTTCAAACTGATTGTTTTGTATTATGTTTGAACAGAATTATAAAGAAAGCTATGCCAATAATAATAAGTTCCCCTTTGTGATAATGAAAACAGTTCTGTTAAGGCTACATTTCGGCAAATTCAACAGCCGATGCAGGATCGCAGTGTTTGTGATATGGTAAACTCTGGTTCTTGTTTGCAAAATTTGTACAGATAGTTATCAAATCAAAAGTTCAAAGCACAATCATCCAAAATGAACATTAAAATCAAAATCTAAAAAAAAAGAAAGAGAAACTTACAACGCCTGCTCTCACACACTCTGATAAAAACTCTAGGCAGTCTTTTTGTTCATGTTTTTGGCAAGATCACGCATTTGAAACCTCCAAAACATAAAGTAAGCAAATCCAAAACCAACCAAAACATAAATCCAAATCTTCTCTTCTTGACTCTCCTTTTCCCATTCCATTTCTTCAATCTCATATTCCTCCCTTTCCACATTATTCCCTTCCATCAATGGCTCATTCACATTCCCATACAACGCATAAACCCTTTTATTATCATTTCGCACAGCAACCGCAGATGCAAATTTCTTAACATCAAGCGCAATTTCGTCATACACAACACCTTCACCCCAACTATCATCAGTCTTCAATAACCAAGCTGTGTGATGTGAAACAACCACCACATCTCCGTTATCTCTAACAGCAATTCCATCTGCCGCCGTTAAATTCTTATTCAGCAACACCAACCTCGCTTTTCCGGTATCCTCGTCAACTTTAAACATCTTCCCGGTATTTGACTGTACCACCAGCAAGTAACCCTTGTTGACGTAAGCAACCCCGTTAAGCCCGCAGAAGCTCCACAGCTTATCGGCTTCCACGTGGTGCTTCTTAAAAGTACCAGATCTGGACAAGATCGACGATTCTCCTTTGTCATTCACTTTCCAGATGAAATTACCAGCTGAGTTGGTTACATAAGCGTTCCCCTTGAAATCAACGGTAACGTCGTTAGCAATCGGACGGATTGGATTAACGGCGTTAACGTCGTAGTCGGTCAATGGAGAGAGGAAGAGACGTTGACGAGAGCGAAGATCGTAAGAAGCTAGGGCATCAAAATGGGGTTGTTCTTCATCGATGGCATGAACAACAGCGAGAAGACGACGATTAATCTTGTCAATGGTGATTCCGTTTATTGTACAATTAGCAGGAAGATCAGTATCGTGAATGAAAGTTTCGACGACGCCAGCATCTGAGACGGAGCTGATTTTGGGGTAGGATAAAGAACTGATTAAGAAATGTTGTGCAGATTGATCCCAAACTATACTTTCTGGGTAGAGATTTTTTGATCTGAAAGGTATGCTATGGCGAGCTGTGATTGGATTCACATAGAAGGTTATGATGAGATTGATAAGAGAGAATATAAGAGGTTTCGATGAAACTGAGAGAGAATTCATTGTTGATTCTAGGGTTTTGATTAAATATGTTTGGGGCGAATTGTTATATATACATGTTTGTATGTATGACGTAAAATTGGATTGTTCTCCAAGATGTTGAATTTCAGCTGCAGAAACAATTATATAATCGATTAAATAAATTTATTGAAATTTGTTAACAGTAACCGCAATTCAACACCAAGAATGTATGTTTGGATATTGTTTTAGTTTCGTAAATCGAGTGAAATCATGATTTAGATAAGTAAAGCCCTACTTTAAGAAATCAAAAAGGGAAAAAGTTCATACCCAAGAGAGACCGAGAAGCAAAATCAAATCATTAGTGAGAGAAAGCGAGAGTATTTCCTCTGGTTAGCTCGAACGCGAACTCCTCTAGTAATTTTGAGCACATGGGGTTTTGAGCCTCATGACTCAGAACACGGAACCAACAAGGACCAGGCATGTAGTCCGTTTCTCATACTTAAATCGGTTGATCTTTTTAAATTTTTGATAAATTTATTAAACATGAAGATATTGGATGATGTGAAGCAACGAAGGTGTTTTCGTGTCCACAATCAATATTCGGAGTATGAGTAAAACATAATAGATTGAAATGAATAAGTAATGTGAGAATAAATAAAGAGAGACGACGATATGCATCGAAGCCTATCGTTGTTATGCAAATGCTTAACAAATCAAATACAGTGAAAGTGCATGATCTAGATGCTGAATATAGATATGACGATGATAACGTAAATGCGGAAAGTAAATGAGACACTGATTTACGTGGTTCGGCACAAAGGCCTACATCCACGTGGTGTTGAGAGGTTTCACTATGGTTTAAAGTAATTATAGAGTTTAAGTCAAATGACTTTGAGTGGAGGATAAAGATCAGATTACATGGTTGTAGTTCATACCTAATATTCACTGTTTCTCTCTCTCCTAGAGATTTCCTCTAACTCTGAAATAGTCGACCCCTTTTCCTTTGGTGGAGTTCTATATTTATAGATCATCGGGTGGGTCTGTCGACACAACTGTCATCGACTATCTTGATCTGTATGCCCATTTCGTTGAGGTGCGAGATGATATCCCGAAGATTTCCAGCGATATGATCTTAACTCTTCGGTGCACTTTTCTTCTGTCCACTCATATTCTGCCACGTATGAGTTTTCATTTCGCATTTAATGTGGGCAGGTGGATAATCCCACGCCTTAGACAGCTGTTAATGCAGTTGTCTCTTCAATGTCAGTTGATATGTATCTAGGCCGTCCAATTTGAATTTATCTCGAGATGGGGTAAAGTGAAACTTTGAGCTGTTAGTGTGCTTCGCAGGTGGCTTCTCATCGGGTACTCTTCAATCCTTTGACCGTTAGATGTGTGCCTTGATGGCCACGTGGCTGATGATAATTTAGGACTCCTGGCGTTGTTGGGTGTCATTCATGTCATCCCCTTTTGATGTTTGCGGTATGTATCCACGTGCAAAATCCCATGGGCACGTGGGCGGTGGTGATTAGGTATTCACTGATAAAATGTTCAAGGTCTAGGTAATAACTAATAAAGTATATTAGAGAAAACCCAATAGGACTATCCAAACCTGATGGTTTTCCTTGCCAGGTAGATGGATAAATTCACTTATGTACAGTGGGAAAATTGTTTCTCGATTGAAACAGAACTGGTCGTCCGTAGCTGCCAAGCACGGCTATTTGGTAATTCAAACACCAAAAACTCTATGTCTTTATACCTTATAATGTACATATACGAAATCCAATGATTTTAAACACACTCAACTACTATCTATTCTCTATTTTTACAAAAATCTTCAAATTTCTTAAATATATTTCTTGTTTATATGCGTTTCATTAATTTATGGATCCTAATTTGGAATATGAGGAAGCGCAATTATCAGCGGAAGTATTTTTGCAACAATAACAAGGGTTTATTGTAAGGATCTACCTTACAAGTTAGCACAAAAGCAACTCAAAATCTCTAAGGATAGAGACTGGATTGAGAAGAACAAAATTTAGAGAGAGAAAGTTAACTTTTCAGATTAATTTCATGTCCTCCTCACAACCAGAGAAATAGAACAAAAGGATAACACAATATACAACTCGTGGGACTCGCATGATAACTGCTGAAAACACCTAATTAAACTGAACTAAAACTAATATCTACTCGGTACCATAATAAGAGGGGACAGACCTTAGCAAGACTGACTCTAGCAACTATGATGAGATTGGGTCCTGACAAATACCGTCTACTCCTCCAGATCCTTGACCTCAAGGATTAATTTTGGAAACTGATGTGACATGAAGTCCTTATCCTCCCAAGTAGCATCTTGAACTGATAAATTCTCCCACTGAACCAACACTTGAGTAATACTCTGCTTGTTCTTCTTAACTTTTATGCTGGATAGGACCTTCAAGGGGGTAATCTCTATTTCCTTGTCCTTATTTAGATTTGGCAGTGTAGTTTGGGGAAGCATTCCACTGCCTAATTTTTCCTTCGTCCGAGAGACAGGAAATGTAGTTGCATCTTGTAGGACACCTTCCCAATTCTCTTTAGCACCTTGTAAGGATCAAAACACTTAGCTGCAAGCTTCAGATTTTTCCTCAGCTGTAATGATGACTGTCTGTAGGGCGGTAACCTTAAATATACCTAGTCTCCTATCTTGAACTATCTCTTAATCCTCTTCTTATCAGCTTGTTGTTTAATCCTATGTTGAGCTTCCTCAAGAACACCCTTCAGTACTTGTCCCATGACTTGCCTTTGCTGCAAATAATCTTCCGCCTCTAGACTAACTCCAGCATGGGATGAAGTTACACCAAATTATGGGGGAGCATATCCATATAAAGCTCAAATTGGGATCAACTTAAGACTAGTATGGAAGCTGGTGTTGAACCACCACGCATCCAATGATAACCAAGACACCCACGTACTAGATTTGTAGCTGGTCATACATCTTAAATAAGTTTCAAGGCATGCATTCACCCTTTCAGTCTGACCATCTGTCTGTGGGTGATAAGCAGTACTTAAACACAGAAATGTGCATTATCTCTATTAGACACTATGGTTTTGAGTAATCCATGTAGCTTAATGACTGAGTCTAGAAATACCTTAACCATTGATGATGTTGTGTGGGGATGGATGAGTGCTAAGAAGTGGTTGTACTTTGTATATCTGTCCACCACCACCAATATGGTCTCCCTTCCTTCAAATTTTGAAAGACAAAATACATGCTGATGTCAGTCCAGGCTTGTTCAGGCACTGGTAGTGGTTGTAAGAGTCCAGTTGGAAGAGAAGTAAATCCTTTATGATGTTGACATATATCACACTCTTGTACCATCTGTGTTATGTCGTGCTTCAGTCTTTTCCAGTAAAAATAAAGCTTTGATTTTTGATAACTAGCCCTAAAGCCAGAATATCCTCCCACTGATGAGGCATGCACTGCTGCCATGACTATTTGTCTCATCCCTCCATAGCTATCAATGTAGATTCTGCCTTTGTATCTAATGATACCATGTTCAAGTGAAAATTCTCTAGAGACGGTATTTTCCAGTATCAATTTTGGAAGTAAATCTTGTGTCATGGAATCCTCCAAGTAAATCTCTTGTACCTATGTCAACCAAGTTGGCTGTAATTGAGAAATAGCATTGCACGAAGCATCTTCTGGAAGTTACACTCTAGATAAAGCATCTGCCACTTTGTTATCACTTCCCTCTTTATACTTCAACTCATAATTGTATCCTAGCAATTTAACTAACCATTTCTGTTGTAGAAGTGAATGGATCCTTTGCTCCATGAAGTATTTGATATTTTGGTGATCAGTGTAGATAGTGGATTTATTGCTAATTAAGTACGATCTTCATTTTCTAACGGCCATAACTATAGCCATCATTTCCTTCTCATAAGCTGACATTGCCAAAAATCTGGTACCCAATCCTTTGTTATAAAATGCAATTGATCTTTTGTCCTGCATCAACACAACCCCCATTCCCAAATCACAAGCATCTGTATCCAGATCAATGGTTTACTAAAATCGGGAAAAATTAATACTAGTGTAGTAGTCATAGCTTTCTTTAGTATCTCAAAATCCTTGAGAAAATTTGTATTCCGTTTGAAACGGTTTGTCTTCAATAGTTCTGTAAGAGGTTTAGAAATGAGACCATATTTTGGTACAAACTTCCTGGAGTAACTAGTTATCCCTAGAAATCCCCTTAGCTCCTTCAATATTTTGTGAACTGGGCATTTCTTCATGCACTCAACCTTGGCTGGATCAGCAGCAACCTCATCGTCACTAATAATATGGCCTAAGTATTCAATTGAGGACTGACCAAATTAAAGAACACTTACTCATCTTAGCAAAGTGTAAGTTCTAAGTGTTGAGCATGAGTCTCCATGTAAAAGATGTAAATCAGGATGTCATCAAAGAAAATCAGTGTGAATTTTCTTAAATATGGTTTAAAAACATTAGTCATCAGTGCCTGAAAGCTAGCTGGTGCATTGGTTAACCCAAATGGAATAACCAAGAACTCATAATGCCCTTGGTGAGTCTTGAATGCTGCTTTGTGAGTGTCTGGAGGATACACCCTTATTTAGTGGTATCCTGCTCTCAAGTCAATCTTGGTGAAGATTTTAGACCCATGTAACTTATCAACTAACTCTTTTATCATAGGGATTGGATATTTTTTCTTGATGATGAGCTCATTCAATTTCCTAATCTACACAGAATCTCGAACTCCCATCCTTCTTAACCAGTAAAATTGAAGATGAAAATGGGTTGTGACTAGGTATGATAATTCCAGACTTAAGCGTTTTTTACACCCAACTGTTCAACAATCTCTTATTGTACATAGGAATTTTTAGGGCCTTTGTCTTGGAGGTGTGAAAAGTGGTTTCAGAGGTATATGATGATCATGAGATCTCTTGGGAGGTAAGCTAGTAGGTTTTTAAAAGATTGAGTTTTATGAGTTCAAGATTGGTTGTAGAGGTTCTTGGGTATGAGCCTGAGTTTCAATTGTTGTAATAGAGAAAAGGTGTCCCATGAGCCCATGTTTGTTCTTCTTGAAATATCTTTGGCATGCCTTTGCTGACATCATAGATACCATTGGTATGTCTGCACTCTCTAACAACTTAATTTCTTCATTTCCTCTATCGAAGGATATAATCATCTTCTTGAAATCAAACTCGATAGGACTGATGCCCTTCATCCAGTCCACTCCTAGTACCATGTCACACACCCCACCCGCCAAGGACAATAGCCTGACATCATATTGAAATTTATGCCCTTGCATTTTCCATGAAAAATTTGGACACTTGGCATCACTGAGGAGCTTGTTCCCATCAGTCCTAGCTACATGAAAGGTTGTCGTTGGCTCTATATGTGCACTATTATATTTAGCTAACTCAGGGTCCAGAAAAGTATGAGTACTCCCATTATCCACTAATATTGTCATAGGTTTTCTATTCCTAACCATGCCTTGTATCCTTATAATGTTGTGAGACACATTACCTGACAGAGCATGGAGGGAGATCTCAACTTCCTCCTTCAATTCTTGAATTACTGGAGAGCTGACTGGTGATGCTTCTTTAGATGTACAATGTTCCTCATTATCTCCGACTATCATAAACATTTGTTGTCTATTGAACTTATGTCCTGTCATATACACTTCATCATAGTTATAACATAATCCTTTGTCACGTCTAGACCTCATTTCAGCCTAAGTGAGTTTCCTAATTGGTGGCAGTTTTGGACTAGTGTTTCTCCTTGGAGAAAGAGAACTTGTCTTAGGAGATGTCACAAAACTCCTACTGCTGCTTGGAATGGAAATAGGTAGTAGCTTGGGTATGAATTTGTCCCTTTTAATAGTCTTCTCTAATATGGCTTCCTGCATCCTAGCCAAATACATAGCTTGTTTCAGACTAGTTAGTGAGAATATTTGTACTGCAAGCTTCAATTCTTCCTTCAATCCATTCGCAAAATTGGAAGTGATATATTCAGTTAGATGTTTATTCTTAGCAAGCATGAGAGCCTTTAGTTCTTCAAACAATTCGTGATATTCAATCACAGCCCCTTATTGACTCAACTTATTAAATTCTCCAACTATATCATCATGTCCAAGCTTTTGGAATCTGAAGTTGATGTCCACAGGAAACTCTTCCCACAAAATGACATCTTTTCTGAAAACGTGGGGGTACCAAAATACACCACCAACTTTTTCTTAGGCAACCTGTATGGACAAACTTAAATACAATTCTGAGAGTTCAACTTAATGAATCTCAATCAAGGAATAATATTTAGAGTTATATCTCTTTCTCTCACAATCAGAAAGTTTACAGAGACAAGTCCGTGAACTTGATTTACGTGTGAGAGTACTTGGGCGATTCCAAAGATCAATATCCAAGAATCAATCAAGTCGTATCCAACAAACAAGGATGGATGTATCTACTTTGATTGATTTACATACAACCTGTGATTTTATCAATTATAAAGATAAAAAATACAATGCAGAAAATAAATAACACAGACACCAGAAATTTTGTTAACGAGGAAACCGCAAATGCAGAAAAACCCCGGGACCTAGTCCAAATTTGAACACCAAACTGTATTAAACCGCTACAGATACTAGCCTACTACCAATTAACTTCGGACTGAAATGTAGTTGATACTGAATTAAACCCTCACGGAAATTCAGTTACAGTCGCACTCCTTACGCCTCTTGAATCCCAGCAGGACTTGTGCAATTCTCTTAGCTAGCGTCCTTTACATCATAAGAGTTGCTTCAACTCAATTGAAGACTTTAAACCAATCGGCCTCCCATAAATAAGCCTATATGTGCGATTTCCTTTTTGATCGTAGATCGAGGTGAGACTGGAAATCGATAGCAATAGACAAAGTCTACCTAACCTCAAAATCCGGACTTATGCTTCCCGAAGAGCGGCCTAGATTATTATTCACCTCACAAGTATTAAGCCTGTGGAATCACAAAGTCTGAGATGAAAAGAACTTTGCGATTTCTATCTATCTTGTTCGAGTGAGCATCTCAACAATCAAACAAGATCAGGATACACAAACTATCAAGATAAAAGATAGTTGGACCTGGGTTAACGAATCCCCAGGTGAAGTCTTTTCTAGTCGCTAAACCTTAGAATGGTTTTAGGAAGAGAACTACTCTAGTTTACAACTAGGGCACACAAAGATAGTGTCAGGGATTCAAAGATCCCAGTTGCTTGAGGTTCCCCTTATATAAACTTTCAAACTATAGGTTGTTTTAGGTTTAAGCTAAGATAGCTTTGGAACCAAGTAAACAATATCCATCGTTAGATGAATCTTTGAAATGAGATTAACATATCAAGATATACACTATGGTTAGGATGAACCGTAACCGAACCGTATACAAAGACATTGTTCATAGACAGTTAGCCGAAACTAGCCGATTGAGCTATCAACTTATTCATTTTCATAAACACTTACGACTTTTGAGCTTGAATCACAACCATGGGTCATATAATGTGATCAATCATGTCTATATAGTGTTTTTAGAGATTTATTCAAATGCTAATTATCTCACAGAAATAATTTTATGTGCATCTGAAAATATTCGACAGGGTAAGTACGTGTACTCTTCCTATTCGTGATTTTTTTTTGTCATGGTACATGTACCCTTAAGACAAAAATAGGTTCTGGATCTTACAAAACTTTTTCGGTTTGTGTACCGAGTATGGATACCATACCGGTTTCAAAACCAACAGTTCTTTTCGGTATGCATACTAGATATGCGTACCAATCCAAGTTCACGAGTTCACAGACTTTTTATGGTATGGATACTGGGTATGCCACTACTAAGTCACTGTCGACATATAGCTATGCCGTTACGTATACCGGGTACATGTACTACGGGTCCGGACCTATAACAGTTCTCCCAGTTTGTGAAATTGGTATGCATAATGTCATGTATCCATATTTTCAGTAATTCTATATTTCTCTCTAAATCAATTCGAAACATTCCCAAATAACATCAATGACACATATCACTGTTCCAGGCTATTTTCGAATGATAATCTTGAATCACGATTTAGATTATAAACAATAAATTGTTCTTAACAAAAATTCATCAAGTATGAGCAAATGTTCATTAAGCTTAGTCATATATATTTCGAGAACTAATTATCAAGATAAACTTGACTCGAAATTCTTGATATGCTTGCAATAGTCTAATTAGTCATGTGACAACGTCTCATATATAGAAGGATGAATATAACTTGAGAAATAGGTGGTTAGGTCTTCACTTACCTCTTGTTGAAGAAGTTCTCCAAAAGCTTCGGCTGATCTTCAACTTCAAACGGTAGAACGTAGTGATGTCCGATTCTCAACTACACTTTTATCCTAATCCGAGACTTGACTAATTGTAGACCAGAAATAAAAATATAGTTTTGATCAACTAAATTTGACAACAAGCTTGATATAGAAACACTTGTGAGTTCGACCGAGCAATGCTCTAACATCTTCCCTCTTGATTGTCTTGAAACCACACATCTTCCCTTCCATCTTGGTAAAGTGAGGCTAACATGACACTTTGCTCTTCATCCATAGCATGTAATTGAATTTTTTTTTTTACATATTCTAATCCAAGATCTAGGGTTATTGCCATCAAACCTAGGAAATTCGACTTTAGTCTTATGAGAGTTAGTAATTTGATTTAAGATTTGACGGTTACCTCCTCCATTGCGACCCTCTTTTGACTTGTTTCGCGAGTGATATCCAGTAGTGTTTGTAGTAAGCCATCAACACTTTTAAGTCTGTTAATGATTTTATCCTCCATTGACTGCATCTCAACGTTTAACCAGTTTGAAATTTTACTATGGGCCTCATCAAACTTCTTAACGATTTCTTCATGAATCTTCATTAGAGTGTTAAGCTTCTTGTGAAGATCACCGAAGTATTTTTGATTAACCATAGTTTACAAATCACTCAGATCGATTGCTCTTGATACCAATTGTAACGATCTACCTTACAAGTTAGCCCCAAAACATCTCAAAATATCTAAGGATAGAGATTGGATTGGGAAGAAGAAGAGAATTTAGAGAGAGAAATATAAGTTTTGTGATTAATTTTTCATGTCCTCCTCACAGAAACAAAATAAAAGGATAACACAAAATACAACACGTGCGACTCGCACGATATCTACTAAAAACACCTAATTAAAATAAATTAAAACTAATAGATATTGGGTGTCATATAAGAGGGGACATCCCTTAACAAGACTAACTCTAGCAACCATGATGAGCTTGGGTTTTGACATTTATGCAGTAGTTGGATCAAATGGATGTAGATTCATGATGACAACAGAACGATCACCAACACCATGATACAATTATAGATGCGCCAAGTTCCTCGAGATCCAGAACCAGAAACTATATTAAGAAGAAGATATACATGGAGATTTCGAGAGGAAGGTCACGAACAAATGATTCGTGATTATTTTGTTAATAGAATTGTGTACTCTGATCAAGATTTTCAACGTCGCTACCACAAGCCATAATACTTGGTCATGTGGGTTATTGGAGAGCTTTGTCCGGTAAACCCTAAATTCAACTATCAATTTTGTGCGCGAAACATTCGAGGGCATAGTCTGAACAAAAGGTCATTATGCATCCTTAAGGATTCTAGGTTATGGTTTTCCTATGAAAACCTGTGATGAGTACATTCATATGGGCAAAACAACAACATACGATAATTTTTTTGCGAGACTGTAGTCAACCATTTTAGTCCACGTTTTTTGCGTCAACCAACGCAAGATGATGCCGATCGACTCGCTGAAAATAAGAAGATAGGCTTTTCAGGAGTGCTAGGTACCCTTGATTGCATATATTGGGTGTGGCATGGATGTTCGTATGCTTGGCAAGATCAGTATAAGAGCCACTACACAAAACCAACTGTGGTTCTGGAAGCGGGAGCTTCTTATCATTGTTGGATATGGCATGCTTTTTTTGGCCTCCCGGGTTGCAACAACAACATCAATATTTTGCAAAAATAACCATTGTTCGAAGAATTGAAGTATGGAAATGCTCCAGCTACTAATTTCACCATCAACGATAATAACTATAATATGGGGTATTTTCTGGTGGACTGAATATATCCAGCGTGGTCAACTTTAGTTCAAGCTTACGATGAGATACCTAGCTTACAATGAGATACCTATAAATGAGGAATTTGTCCATGCTCAAAGGTTGTTTAACAAAAAACATATGGCGTGTAGGAAGGACATGGAACGGGCATTTGGAATTTTGAAGAGAAAGTTTCTTATAATTTGTGGACCAAATCGTTCGTTTAAGCCAATAAAAATGAATAGGATTATGCTCACCTGCATCATTTTGTATAATATGATAATCGAGAAAACTCGACGGGATAAAAGTTGATTTCCTTCTTTCACTATAGATTCTATGCTATTGCTATGACATTGCATGGATTCATTCACCCTGTGAATCATCCTGTGTTTGGTTGGTTAAAATGATGATTAAAGTCATAATGTTTGCCTAATTTTATATAAATGGAGGCTAATTTTGAAACATGAGTCGCTGATCAATTTGTTAATAAATTTAATCCAATTTTCACCAAAAGTAATAATATCTCATGGAAAGATCGAGCAGGTGCATTATTGTTAGTTAAGGTGTCTAACAAGTTCTTTACAGTTATATATGAGCATTGCTTTATACATATTGTCTAGTTCAACACAAAAAAGGATAAAAAAAAAGATTATCGACTAGTTTTTCTAGTATTTACTGTCTGTATCCCTGTAAATGACTTCAAGTTCTTCTTGCTTTGAGTTAGTTAACAAATATTTTTGTACCCGAAAGGCATATAAAGACTAAAGTTATTAGCAAAACAAAAATACAAATGGAAGAGTTAAGAAGATTATATCAAACATGCATATATACCATTCAAAATATCATCAACAGAAATTTTGGGTTGGTTAGGTTTTGTTTCAGAAAAATTTGGGGATTTTTAAGAAATAAATTTTTCCACAACAGATTGACTGAATAGAGGAAGAAATAAGAATAAAAAGAAGACGTGGCCTAATTTACACAAGTGAGAGAACGGGGCTTAATTTCTGCACTTGACAAAAGGCCTTGTCCTGAGATGGGCCCTGTGTGTCGCACCTCCTGCACACCCTCAGGCCCGGCTCTGATAAAATCCCTTCATCAGTACAAACACATTCATTCTAAGACGAGCAAAACTGGCTATAATTCATATTTTGATCAGTAACCAAAACCAAATAATAAATCTAATTAACGTGTTCAGCAAAACTCTAGTGGGAATTGCTTTAGGCACTATCGTCCATCATGGACACTGACATCGTTGGGTCCTCCAACAGTGTCTCTATAATTCTTCTGAGCGCTGCTGCACTGGCCCCACACTGCTGATCAGCGAAGCATGACCGGCCTTCTTCAGCAGCCTTTCCCAACTTTGGGTCCATGGGAACTTTTCCAAGGAATGGAACTTCCATCTCCCTGCACATTTTCGCTGCACCACCTTTGCTGCTATCAAAAACCTCAGTGCATGTAATCAAATTCAACATTTCTGGAGCATTTTCTTTCATATACTTCAATGCCCACTCAGTCATATCTGTCTCCTCCCCTTTCCCTGATACTTTCATGAACTTGACATCTGTAAGTGGTTGCTGCAACCCACTCATATTCTCGACAACGCCAAGAACACGGATTCCAACCTTTTTACAGAAACTCACTTCCTTGCGAACATCAATCAGGGATACCTCTTGTGGGGTGGTGACAATGATTGCACCATCAATACCAGTTGCTAGAAGAAACTGCACAATAGAGATGTGTTCATCTGAGGTGCCAGGAGGAGCATCCACCACTAGATAATCAAGCTCTCCCCAGTGTACGTCTTTCAAGAATTGCTTGATAATTCCATTCTTCCGAGGACCTCTCCATATCACAGCTTCGTCTGGGTTAGGGAGCATGAAACCAATAGACATAACACCAAGGTTGGACTCCACATAGACAGGAGACCAGCCAAGGTTGCTCTGATGAATGTCCTGACCTTCCAAACCAAGCATCTTTGGAATGCTTGGGCCACAGATGTCAATATCAAGGAGACCCACCTGATGGTCCATTCCTGCTAGTGCAAAAGCAAGTTGTGCAGAGAACGTGCTCTTGCCAACTCCACCTTTCCCGGATAAAACAAGAATCTTGTGCTTGACAGTGGCCATCCGTTCTGCAATTGCGACCAAGTCTGCAAACACAAGGATACAGCATAAGCTAAACCATTGAAGATATGTCATTTCCTTAAGTTCAAACTTCAAACATTCCATGGTAGCACTCAGTGACGGAACTAGGGGGTGTTCCAGCCACCCCTAAATTTCTAAAATGTACAGACAATTCATATTTTTTTTATGTGTACTTTTTTGAATTTTTAGAAAAAGAGCCCCCCTAGAAATTTATGATTAGTCCATCTTATTGTTTTAGCCACCTATACTTTTAATCCTGCTTCCATAATTTGTAGAACTTGTACTCATTGGTGAATCATTGTTACCAAAATCTACTTTTCATGCAAACTCCATTTTCCGTGATAAATCATGAAAGTTCGAGTTGATCAATTGTCATAGCCTCATAGGACTGCAAATGCAGACATGGTCTTCCAAGTTATTATACCCAACTGGATCAAATCATTACATTTAAATGAACCACTTCATCTGAGAATCAGTCAGGTTTCTTGATAAAAATCCAACTATTTCGCTAAGTAATGACTAGGAGATCATGCCTTCATTTCGTGGAAAATTACTTAAACTAGAAAACTGAACACAGATTATATCCAACTTTACCCAAATTTAGAAGAAAATGAACAATGACGTGCAGCATGGAAATTTTGGGATTCAAAGATGAATACCAATTTCAAATACGAAAGCTGAGGACAAGAAACACTAGAATAATATAGTATAAGAAAACAAAACTAATTAAAATATTAAACGAAGCAAATGATTTCCATCAAGTTATATCAAAGCTCACGATTCACATATCTCATTGAAATAACCTAAGTCAGAAAGTTTTATATACATAAAAAAACTCACACTCAGTGACTAACCACTAATCTAATTCAGCAGCTTTTATTATACCAAATTGCAGGTTGAATGAGAAGAAACAGAAATATCTAAACAGACTATTTCGAATTTTATTTTTAACTGGATATGTTATCATATCATAAGAATTGAACCATATCTCGAAGACGTGTGAAGTGCATAGCTGCTTGCCACAAAGAGCGATTCACAACTCGCTCAACAAAAAGGGTCATTAAGGAGTGGGACCACTAGTAAATCTTAACGAGTCCAATAAAAAAAAAAATCAATATTTTCATCTTCTCATTCTGGACTGCAGGTATTCAAGAAATGAAGAAATTTCATGTAAATCACTACAATGTCTTCACTGGAAGTTTCTTGTATTCCCTTCCTTCTAATTCCCACTTACAATTTTAATTGAAAAAGGAATGAATCAATTTGTTATCACTGAATCATTGACCTTTTTCTGTTCTCATAACAACCTTGATATAGTGTCAAACTCTCCAGCTATTCTATATAATGAAAGGTTTGAAGTTTCTAAATATCTTCTCAAATGTAAAAGTAGTATTACATGCTATGTTTCCCTGTAAAAGTTGTTATTAAGTTGGCTGACCACAAACCATATCTAAGTTATAATAGCGTACTTGTTTCCCCTATTTCATCTACGACCCATATTCTTTAATGGAATTACAAACTCAGGCCCTAATCACATGCTGTCTGGGTTTCCTTAAAAGTAATATGCAAGCACTAATCCCAAGTGAACTTGATCATCAGTTCAAAACCTATAGGAGTTCCGTTTCGTGCCTAACAAGTAACAACCTGACTCTCCCGTCCATCCTATTCTGTCACCCGTATCATGTACTTTCCATAAATAAACTAAATCTCAACGAGGCGGACTCTGAAATTACAAAGCATTAGCCTTACTCCACCAGTTAATCAGCAGACATGACTTACTGATCTCATATTAGGTACACATGGAGAAAGTATGGAGACACAAAAGGTGAAATTAAGTTCCAAACAGAATTCCTTAGTTCACCACTAACTTTAAGTTTCAGAAAGAGAAGGCTCTCTTCTGCTAGTAATCAAAAAATCATAAATTGTGATCCTATACTTATCCAGTCTTGACTCTGAGAAGAGCAGCACCTAATAAGTACTCTAGTAATCAATAACTTCCATACTTGTAATTGCACAAGTTAGGGCAAAAAGTAAGGCAAAACGAAGAAGAAGCAGAAGATTTAGTTACCAGGGTCAGGTCCTTTAGGAGCAGTAGCACAAATTTCTTGATTAGGGCATCCAGCACAAGAATCAGCTTTTCCAGCTGATTCTGATTGTGGACCTGGACAGTCTGCACACAACAACAGGACACCAAAAATAAACATCAAAACAACTTGTTAAAAACCCCTAAACCTAAATCCGTATAAGAGAAACCCAACACTACCCATACACACACTACCAGTTTCTCACACTCAATTACATAAAGAAGCTGCAACTCCACAAAACAAGAAAAATTGAATAAAAAAATCATGAATGCGTCTTTGTTTCTATATCATTAACCAATTGAAGCAGCAATGCCAGTTTACCAGATTTAAATTAACAATTACAATAACGCGATGTATGAAACATGAAAAAGTTGCAGCATTAGGTGGCATGAAAAGCATCTCAGTTTTTGTGTATGACAGTACAAACAGAACTAACTCAGCATAGATGATATTCTAAATACAGATTAGACCAACCATCTAGATTTTATATAGGTCTATACAAAAGAAATCCCAGCATTGACTTATCTCGCTATTTTAAAATATTCCAATTCTTACAACGCCTAGAGAAATTGCGTCTTTTGGAAACATAAAATGATTTTTTCAGGATCCCATTGATGAGACCCATAAAATGACAACCTTAAAGATTTCGGGTTACATATCTATACAATACAATATGTCGAATATTTATGTAAATAAAACAAGAACATTGTAACTACCATGCTACATATTTGTATATGTATGTGTTCATGTACAGGACATGGACAAAAATATAAAGGAAGAAAGGTGGTGATATGCTTACTACAAATCCAGGGCTCCACAATTCCTTAAAAATTGAGGATCCTTTCCAACACAATCAGTCCCTGTAAGTCACAAAGGAGCTAAGTCAGGTATAAGTACCAGTTGCTTACAATAACACACTACTTTGTACATGAGAAATATTCGATGCCAATTATTTAGTCATTCAGCCTAGTTTGGAGTTTCTAGCTTTTAACACAGGGTGCTTGATACACTATGGCTTCTAAGCACGCTAATATAACATAACAAAGATCTCTACATTCCAACAACGAAACAGAAACACCACTTTTAACATAACTTTCAAAGACTACATAAAGGTACTCTTTTATGCTCGTAATACTAGCAAACTTCAACTTAAAACTTAATCTATTTGAGTTCATTCATGATAACAGAACCCAAACTGGAAGATACTAACTGACAGTAACATCAGTATATCAAACAACAACACCAGCATTTTGAAAAACCCATTTCTTTAACAGTAAATTACTACACAAGCACCTATTCCGCAACTCAACCAAATACACCAAAACAAAATACCCATTAAAAAACTTAAGCTCATTCAACAACAAATATAACAGAAAAACTCTTAGCCTTCAAATATTTATTAATTTTTTTTTTAAGTTGAATCAATATCTTACCTTTTATAGACAAAAAAAGAAAAGAAATCTTCCTCCTGACAACCCAGCGAATCCCTATAAAACACTATCACTAAAATCTATACGATCACTATAAAAAATGCAGCTTCGGACACTAATAAAAATTAAGGGTCTGTTTGGTACCATTTTTAAAAACAGTTTTTAAAAATCATTTTCTAGTGTTTTTAAAACATACCCTTTTTTCTTGTTTTCATTTTCTATTGAACTTTAAAAAGGTGTTTGGTAGGAAATTTAAAAAACTGTTCTCAAATACACATTTTCCAAAATTAGTTATAAGTAACAAGTCAAAAGTCACTTATATGCTTCGTTGAAGACAAAAGATATCAATCACAAATTCTGTGTTACGCTTAGTGAATGGTATGCCAAAGAACAACCTTGAAAAGTTGTCGTGCAAAGTCCTCTTCAAAATCGTGCCTGTAAAATTCCAAACCCATTGCAACAAGAAAGTTACATACAGTTACTAATACTTGGACAAAATTTACTAACTGTAAGATGCTTTTAGATATGTTACAGAAGTTTACCAATAAAAGCTGATCAATACACAATCTCATTACAGCATATAAACAAAATAAATAGCTCAATATGATAAAGGGAATGCACTACCACGTCATTGTACATATACCCGGATCATTGTCCTTGTCTTTGATAAAAAAGAGGCATGTGATAACATGATTTAATATGTGCTGAATCATGTTGGGAACTGTCACGTATATCCAAAACCGCATACCCCTATACAGCTACAAGTTTTTGGGGCTCGTCACTACTCACATGATTAACCTTCGCTCTAGTTTCTATACTTCTCTTGCAAAGTGGTTTGCAGCTCATAATTATTTTATGGTTATTATAGAAGTTCAACTGAGATTTCCTGCAGTTCAGATACACTCACTATTATCCCAAAGTACATATGTCTGCACTGCGATACTTAATTACAACTAGAACGTTATTTATTTTGATCTAGGATACCTTGTTCGTTGTCTTTTCTTCCATCTTAATTAGCAGTACCATTTTAACAAACAGACACTAAACCACTAATCGTCCATTGTGTTTTCCGGTAATCGACGTATTCTGGTCTAGTATACTGAAGTAAAGAAAAATTGACAGATCCTACAATTCATTTTAATTAGAGAAGGTAGCATGTCGTCTACGTAGAGTGGTGCTTACATGGGCTCCTAACGATCTCTACTGTTTTTTCTACAATAACACCTCCTTGAAGGATGCAGTAAACAACAAGATCTCTAACTCAAATAGTAAAACTTAACTTAATTAAGAGACATGAGAAAGAATATAAGAAGCTTACCACTAAATAAGTGATGGGTTTGGCCACCTCCTCAAGTTTATGAACCACCAAACCTCTTCTGCATTTAGTGCAGTACCCTTCACAAAGCAAACACATAGTGTTATTACAAGACAAGTACAACCTGAATTTCGCAAAGCAAGCAATGTTCCTTAAAAATCAAAGGAACATGAACCTTTTCACTTGACAGCAGTGGTTTGTAACCCATTTTTGGCTTCTTCATGAACCAATTCAACAAATTACTTCACAGTAAACGGTGGTTGTGTGGGAACATCATCTATATTATCACCACTTGATGCAGAAGGCATCTTTTGTTCTACACGACATACTATCTAAAACTTAAGCATAAAAGAGTGTATACATTACAAGCATAAAGGCATCTTTTAAAAATGATACCAAACACAGCCTAAGTTTTTAGGGATTTGGAAGAATAATTTTCCTCCAAAATATCACACAGAGTCAGAGCAATTGTTTGCTCCATGTGTGTTATGTTTATGGGAAAAATAATTTATTGGTATTAACCAAAAATATTCTTCGTCGTCTCAGAAATGACATAACCAAAAATAGTACATGGTGATTGTTTAATCCCACAAAAACTTCATGGCACCAATATAAGCACAATGAAATGACATGAGCTATCTGGTAGAGCACATTTGATTAGTAAAAGATGTTATGGAAATGACAAATTTTTGGAACATACCAACCATTCGAAAGCATTATTTTCTGGGAGACAGCCCTTTCATAGTATTCAAAGCAGAATCTCTAGGACTACACAAAGAAGTAGGATGTCATCGGTTTCTAAATCTCGATCATGTTTGAATATGAGAACGTTGAAACTAGCACTAGAAAAGAGATCATGATAACATTATTGATAAAGCTCTCTACATGTCACAGAAGAACATAAATACAGAAGACATGTCTACACATCAACCTCTTATAATGTAATATTGCATGTACCTAGAGTTTTTGAAAGTTCGGTAAATAACCCCAACCAATAATGTCTACTGCCAACACCGAATAATGAGAAAGACAAGTTTTTTATAAGGGTCAGTAGTCAAGCTAGTTTTACATGGCATCATTCTATTCATGATTCATGAACTTCCTAGATTTTGCCACCACCCAAAAACGCAACACATGACAACCTCAATAAAATGTTTGCGGGAATATAGTAATTAGGAATCCGAAATTACTTAGCCAATTTATCAGTGCAAACACAAAACTCTTAAAATGGAAAACACTAACCTTATATCCAATAGGCTAGGGGAATCACAATATGAAAAAGAAATCATTCAAATAAAGACACTGAAT
Organism: Papaver atlanticum; assembly: GCA_023531105.1. Classification (NCBI taxonomy): domain Eukaryota; kingdom Viridiplantae; phylum Streptophyta; class Magnoliopsida; order Ranunculales; family Papaveraceae; genus Papaver; species Papaver atlanticum. Next base: position 77,407 of record JAJJMB010005871.1, on the reverse strand, counting down.
AAATCATATTCATCGAAACAGATAGAAACACATACCCTAGTCCTATTTGTCACTAGAACAAGAGAATCTTCAAGTTTAGCAGTGATATGGCAGAACACAGATGTTTGCCATATAAATCATGTAATCTATCTAATCATCTATAAAAGAAAACGATTCTTCAAATACGCACTAGTATTGTTTTTAGAGTGAGATGACCTTTCGTATAATATTTCCAAGCTCCAACCCTTTCTTCTTTGATATGATTCCAAAAGGCATATATGATATATATATATATACTACCAATTTCAAAATCTTTGTCATATTTCCAAGTAACAACCCGCCTCAAAATGAAGACTGAACTAAATTTTCCATTTGAGATGTAAACAGGATTTCATTTTTCATTCTAATTGTAGTACTAAACCATCCTATTAACTCAACAAAGCCCCTAGCTTCTTTACCATCAACAGTGGTTGTAATGTGGTCACCAACTCTAAATTTTGATTGCACTGCCGTTTCAAAAATACATTTCTCAAACAGTTCCATAGCCACTCTAAAAAGAACATAGACTGTCATAACCAATTCTGTAATCAAAGTACTAGAATTCTTCTTAACAAAGTTAGGGATCAAAGAAATATAGTTCTGTTTAACAAAATTAGGGTTCAAACTTCAAAGAACTTGACATCTTCAGTTTCTGTAGGCAGTGTGTTGAAATTTCTTAAGTTAATCACATTTGAAAAAGGTTTTAAGGTCAGTCTGTGGTTTGGAAATGGAGATACAACTCCATTAACAGCTACTCTGCTTAATGAATACATTTCGAAGTTAGAATGTGATCTCACCTGCTGAAGGATGACAAATGTGAACCAAGTAGTAAAGAGATGATCATCAAGAACTAAGGAAACAAAATTTGCTGGCGATAACATCAGAAGCAAACCCTAATTTTGCATATTTCAAAAGGAGGGAAAATGAAGGGAATTTCTAGGATTTGGTGTCTCAGAAATGAGAATGTGAGAGAGGGATTAATGGAATGAGCGGTGAGTGACATTTAAGTGTTGGTGCATATGGGCCTTACGGGAATTTGGGCTCAATAAAAATGTCCACTAGTGGCCAATTCCAAGTAACGATTTTTTTAGGACCATGGTTTTATTAGGCCAACTTCCCTATACTTATAAGGGGTGTCCTAAAATTAGATAATTACACATTTACCCTTTACTTTAATTTAAATTAAAACTAAAATAATAATTATATAAATCTAATCATATACATCTAATTTAAATGAATCATTAACCAAAATCAAAAACAGAGATAGCAGGGGCATCAAAAAAAATTAGTTTTGAAAAAAAAAAATCTTCTCTTCTTTTTCTCTCTTTCCTTGACGTTACTCGTTCGATTGAAAAACCCATCACTTTTAATTCGTTTTTCATTGAGAAAACTGAGTAGAAATCATCAAAATATGGTTTAAATGGAAGTTACAGTGGCATATTCGGTTAGGAATAGTTAAAAAAAAAAACTAGTTTGCTAATCGAACATTCTGAAACAAAGAACACGAAGAACACTTCGGTTATCACGAATTAATTTTTTCTTAACTGAACCCAGAGTTCGGTTGGTTCGCATATCAATATGTTGCTAACCGAACCCTTCTCTGAAAATCAATATGTTGAGTTCGGTTGGTTCGCAAAAAAGTCTAAAACTATTTTCTAACCGAACTTTACCAATATTACAAAAAAAATAAAAAAAATCCAATGTAACCGAACTGTGCTATTTTGCCCACTATGTTCGGTTGGTTCGCAAAGAAGGTTAAAACTATTTTCTAACCGAACTTTACCAATATTACAAAAAAATAAAATAAAAAATCCAATGTAACCGAACTGTGCTATTTTTCCCACTATGTTGAGTTTTGATTTAACCGAACTTTGCCACTATGTTCGGTTGGTTCGCAAAGAAGGCTAAAACTATTTTCTAACCGAACTTTACCAATATTACAAAAATAAAAAATAAAATCCAATGTAACCGAACTGTGCTATTTTGCCCATTATGTTGAGTTTCAATTTAACCGAACTTGTCCCACTATGTTCAGTTTGTTCGCAAAAAACCTTGACAAACCGAACTCTTCATTAATTGCGTGTAGTTCGGTTAGATATTGGTTGGTATGAAGTTTGCGAAACAACCGAACTTTGTACACTTGGTAAAATCTTAATCAACGCGAAGTTCGGTTAGATATAGGTTGCGAACCAACCGAACTTCTAGACCCTAAAGTTCGGCAACATTGCGGGCAAACCGAACATTACTCTGTAAATCCTATAAACAAAGTTCAGTAACCTGCGTGTTAACCGAACGACTAAAAACCTCCATTAAGAGCAAGTTCGGTAACCTGCGTGTTTGGAAAAAGTAACCGAACTACACTTTCAAATGTGTTCGGTTACCTGTTCTTCACATAAGGTAACCGAACAAGCCCAAATCTACTTAAAAAATTTACATTTTTTTTGAAATTTTGGATGAATTCAACCAACATTATCTAAGTTTGAAGCATACCTGGGTACCCAAATACTCTTCCTCCAGTTGTGGTTGGTAAAATCCATGCTTTTCTTCTTCATCTTCTCTAACTTCACTCTCTCAATAATTCTACTTCTTTTTTTAAAAAACTCATCTGATTTTTTAATCTCACTAATTATCTTTAACTTAATCATTTCACTAATTATTACACTAACTATTATTAACACTAACTAATCATTACCCAAAATTAATCAGGAGGGTAATTTAGGTATTAATATAAATATCTAGATAAGGGGTGACCTAGATTTACTTCTAATGTCTTACCCAAAATAAAACCATGGTCCCCCAAAAAAATCATGGTCCCCAAAAAAATGATTCATTGCAAGAGTCCACTGTCAAGAGTCTTTGCCAGAGTCCCAGAATAAATTAGTAGTGTTACTTTGATATTTTCATTTGATTGGATCCATAATGATTGTTTCAATAGTGATAACAATCTTGCCCAATGAGTAATCTATCAAGCTTAAATCTCCGGTGGAAGTATTAGTAGCGTTAGTAACCTTGACAAGGGAAGAATCAGCCGAGAGCTCACTGAATCTACAGTGGAAATATCAGTAGCACCAATAGCCTTAATAAATGAAATATGCTATTTTGTAGATCATATGACTACTAAACGACGTTATGGACATGAAAATATTAAAAAAAAAACAGATCATCCTAAAGCAGTAGGATTACATCGATCTCCAGATCACAACCATGATTAAATTTAAGGACGTTGAAAGTACTATAAAAGAGTAGGTCAACCCAACTCAAAAAAAACAAACGAACGCAAAGTACCAGAAACGAACAAATAAACGAAAAAAATTCTCTCTTACAAGATTTCTCTACTCTCTGAACTTTTCAAAATCCTAGCCTCCGATGGGAGATGATCTGATAACGAGAAGATCAGCCCAACTCCAATCTACGTATTTGCTTTGTTTCTAGCTTTTTCATTCAGTTTTTCTTTTTGAATATCTTTGTTTCAGATTCAAACACAAGGTGTGGATTTACTCTTATTACCATTTTCTTTGGATTTTATTTTTATTTTTTTCTTTGATTTCTTTCTGGGGCTTGATTTTCCTAAATCTAACTTTTGATTTCAGGAAGAGTCGGAAAGAAATTAATTTAGTTTCCTTTTTTTCTTTTTTTTTTCTTTTTTTGGGATCTTTTTATTCTCTGTTGGGTTTCATATTGTATAAGGGTTTGTTGATAAATGGGTGTTTCCTAATTGGGATTTGAAAATTTCATCAAGTTCTTGCTGATTTGTTCAATCGAGCCGTACATGCTTTTACTTCAAAGGAATATTCAACAACACTCAACCAACAACAGAATAAAAGTCCTCCAAGCAAGCTACATAACTCCGGTTCTGATTTACTCACCACCAACAACAAAGACACCAACAACAAGATTTTCAAAGACATCGGAAAGAAGATTGTCAAAGACATAGAAGACACCAACACAAACACTTCTACAAGACCAAGTCAGATGAAGACCCGAACTGATCCAGGTTATACCAGTTAACTCTACTACTAAAAATCATTGACAATGGGTTAGATATATGGGTCCTTTTATACCTAGGTCATCACTGTAATTTTGAAAAAACCTTTAAGAAATGGTTGGATTTACGGATCCTAACGGTTCTATTTATTATAGATTTGTTATCTGGGTTGGATGTGTTACTTTTGATCCAGCCAAGACCATTTAAACCAGTTATGTTACCTTGGAATCGGGTAGGAAATCTTTCTCGGAATTGGTCTTATAACTTTGTTGTTAAGTATCTTGATTTTACATGTTGTCTGTTTGAAATTTTCAGAATGGTTGAAAACTTAAGAGTCTATCCTGTAATCGAGCTCAATCTTTAGTTGGAAAATTGTAATCAATATTTATGAGGCTTGCCTCTCTTTTCAAAAAAGAAAAGAAAAAAGATATTGTATTCATGAAAATCATTATTGCTAACACATGTCATAACAATAACATAAAATAAAAACAAAAGATATGTTTACAGATCACCCCTTCTTTTTATTTTATATTTAATAAATAAAAGGAATTACAAAATTAGAGGTGTTAGAGCAATGCTCGTCTGAACTCACTAAGCGTTGGTATGTCAAGGTTGGTTGTCATATTTTATTATCAAAACTTATAAGTCGCTTGATTTTATGTTTTTTTTACACGTTACTTTGATTTCTAATAGGCTCATCTTCTGCAGTTGTGAGCTTTCACATTAAGGATCTTGGATATATACGACATTTTAGATATTTACAATTCTTTGCTCTAGGCGTAGCAATCCCTGACAGTTGTATTTGCAGACTCATGAAGAATGTCCACAAGACAAACCTCTCTTTTCAAATCCAGGGTCTCCAGTATTTGAACGGGATATTCTTGCCATTCTTGATGACCTTTCAGAAGAAGAAGAAGAAAAAGAAGAAGAAAGTCATCTCCAAACTGAGGTATCTTCATCTTATTGTCTTTTTTCATACTACTTTTGTTTTGTTCGATGTGCTCTCAGTATCCTTTCTCAAGTGAGGGTGCTTAACAATTATGTTTCTTTTTTCTCCTAGGTTCGTCAAGGATGAAAAAGAAGCAGTTATTGGCAATGGGATTCTCCGAATATGATTTTTTTAATAGCCATTGATTTTAGACTAGGAAGTCTAGAAATGTTGAGACATACAAGTATTACTCTGAAGACCTGAAGATTCCAAAGACGTATCGATATTAATGATATCATCATTCCACTTGAGGTTAGTAATACATGACTTGACTTGTTTCCATGTCTATATCATAAGATTTAAGTCGTTTATGATTGAAAACATAACATGTGAAGTTATATATATGATACTCTAGTATAAGAGACTTGATCATCATATTGTGATCAAAATGTCAAGGAACAATATACCAATAGTGATGAATGATTTATATTGGTATCTTGAATTACAAAGTATAATGCTTATCTTTTGAACTTGTAATTGCAACATCAACATAATCTTTGTAAGTCGTTACTAGATTGTGTAGTGAACATATGTTTGATTTCAAGTTTAGAAAACTATGTAATATTGCATGAGTTTAAGGAAGTAGACTTACAAACTTGTTTCGTAGTTGAAGTAAATCAAGAGGATTAAAGGTCCATTTTTCATTGAAGATCTTATGGTTTGACCGATCCTAACCTATATAGGGAATCAAGGTAAACCTATCCTAACTTATGTTGGGAGTGAAGGTAGAACCGATCCCTAGTCAAGGTATAACCGATCCTAACCTATGTTGGGAGTCAAGGTGATGTATATCCCACCATTTAAATTTTATTGACAACACCTAAATTCTTCTGAATAATATAAAACAAAAACGAAAAAGAATAACTTTTTGTTGAAACTTTTGATCAAAATTACTTATGAGTAAAGTTATTTATGAGTGAAAATTATTTTTCAAAATTAAATTCCAAGAGATATGTCTTTTCATCTATAAAACACCTAGTCATGAATAAGTATTATGGAGAGTCACCATGGTTAGTCACCTAATGATGAAGAGACACTTTGTAGAGTCACTATTGACTCTGTAATACTTATCTCTTGCTTTTTATTTGTATGGATTTTTACAAGGTTCATTGAAAGATAAGTTTTCAAGAGTTCACGTCATGTCTAGGAGCTTAGTAATTGTCAACATTTGCCAACCGAATATAATTGTAGTGCCACCTTCTACAACGAGTGATTGTTGTATCTTGGAAGGTTACTCCGTAAAATCGTAAGTATCATATGTAGGGACGTATTAGTCTTTAAGGAAAGAGTGATCCTTGCATGGATCAACCAATTCGATAAGTATTATAATTTTTACTTTATTTATTTTCTATTTGCCGCATCATAGTGATTTTAAGAAACTGAAACCAGACAACATTTTCCAATATCTTTTAAATAAATATTGATGATTTTATAAAAATATGTTGGATATAAGAAAAAAATCTCATAGATAATAAAATAAAAACTACAGATGTTATAAGCATACAAGTACGATTGAAGAAAAGATTACCGTCTAGGTGGCTAGCGAGCTTGGTTTGTGTATATGTAAAGCTTTGTGCTACTAAAGATAAATTAGATAGTATGTTTACTCTTTACAACCAATGATAGAGGTCCGAGAGAAGCAAACTACATTTTGTTTTATGGTAAATATTAGCTAGGACGTCTCGTTTCGCTTTAGTAGATGGTAATATGATGAATAATATTTTGGTATACATGTGTATTTTGTTTGCATTTCATACTTCGATGAGGATGGATTCACTTGAACAGGTTCAGGGAATTTGGTCATGGTTGTGTAAAATGAAGTTGTAATTTATAAAACAAATTAATAAAATGGAAGTGAAGTGAAATTTACATTTATTTATACCCACAGTCAAACTATTGACGTGTTTCAACCTTTTGTTTTGCTAGTGATTCACATTCACCTGACAGGTTTTGCTCTCAAGATTTATTAGGTATCCATGAGAGGTCCGGTTATAATGTAAAGCTGAACTTCAGAACTTGTAAATGAAAAACTGTTTTCAGATTAACGCGTCAGAAAAAAAAGAAAAAAATTCATGTCATTTGTTAGGTGTGCTTATTTAATTATTACATATAATCCTCTAACCCCTATCAATATTCTCAAAGATAAGATTCTAATTTTAATTGCCTCTTGTAGACAAGGTACAAATTTTTAACATGATTTTTTTATGTTCATGCCAAGCGTCATGGTGTAACCAATAAGCACCTCATTCAAAAAAATTAACTGGAAATATCATCTTAAGCTTGATATATATTTGGTTCCAAAAATGAAGATCGTGCATAATATTATATGTTCTCCGTTTCGCAGTGGTTGTAGAGTGCAAAACCAAATTCTCTCTTTTAATTTTCATTATTTTTGTATGATTGCTAAAGGAGATCACCGGGATTAACAGAAAATATCGTTTCATATAAGACAAAAATGTTATAGCCGATCCAGACCATCGGATCACTCAAACGGTACCCCCGCTAATCCCGGTAACCCTCTTTAGCAAAAATGTTATAGCTGACCCCTATGACCCTATGTTTGTTAATCAATTGGTATTTAGGTGTTTGCTTTTTTCACAGCTTGAATCACATTCGGTACATTTCTTATTAAATTTGAGTCCCACTCAGATTCAAAATTTATTATGGAATCATCTCCTTGGGTAATTAGAGATGATTTATTTGCGCTAGAAAGATGTGTTCCCAATAAACTACCGCATGAAATATATGTTTGATAGTGTGGAATTCTGGGTACAACTTCGTGGGTTACCGATAAATTACTTGGATAAAAAGGTTATTCAACGATTAATCTCTTTTGTTGGGGGTCATTGGACAATAACTTTTCAAGAATATAGGAACTAGGGAAAATTTGCAAGAGTTCGACTGCATGTTGACATTAAACGGCCATTAAAAGATTCTATAACCTTTCCAATGGGGAATAATTCTGAAATTACTGCTGAGATACGATATGAAAGGTTACCAAGATTCTGTTACTTTTGTGGTCTTCTTGGTCATCTAATGAGAATGTATCCTAAAGTTAATCAACTAGAGACAAAGTTCATCAGGATTTTCCACCTAAACTACAATAACAGGCATATGATCTTATTATTCCTAAGTATAAAAAATACATTGATGCATCAGTCAAGAACTATGTCAACGACATGGAAATGTTTAAGGAATCAGATTAGTAGGAAGAGGAAATCATTGAATTTATCAGAAGTCGAAGAACAAACTCGACAAAGATTGCAGGGATGATGAATCATCATGCCAGATCGGATGCAACTAGGGTTTTTTGGTCCACATCATCTCCTGACTCATATAATTGTCAAAGAGATAGCATGACCAGGCAGTTACAAAATTCTGGTGATTATCTTGAGAATGCTAATCTTACGGTTACTAACCCAAATCATGAACCACTAAAAAAAAAAACACAAGAATTCTGAGTATTATTCACCATAAGTGAAAAATTTTCATCCCTGCAACAAATGAATACTGCTCTGGATAAGGGGAAATCGGTCCTCCATCCACGGGAAACATCAACAAGCCTACAGTATAATACTTTTCAATCCCTACAAGTTTCAGAATCATTCAAGTTTGTTACAAAGAAGATGAAATCATTTGTAACTCAAGTATCAAACACTTCTATTAATGAGAACCTTCATCAACTTCTATCCAGGGCTAACAACCAACCACATGATAATCACAGTGGACGGATTCTATAGGATCCCAGACAATCAAGCAAGATTAACAACCGGAGGGAATAAAAATCTATGGCTAGGAGTTCTGGCAATGCCTCTTTTCCAGAGTCATGTTCCAACAATGATTCTAGAGGTGTTAAACGAATGCAGGATTGATCATGCATCCATATTGGAAATCCACAATTAACAATAGTTACAACAGGCAACAAGGATGCAGATGACCAACGGGAGGTGGCGGCTATCCCTTATAGGTCGCATGGTCTATGTTAGTCTTTGCATGGAATTGTTGGGGGTTAGGGAATAAGTCGACAATTCAAACTCTTCAATCATTCCTAAAAAGCTCTCATCCTGACATAATCTTTTTATTGGAAACTAAACTATCTGAAGCTTCTTCAACTACAATTATCAACAAGTTTGATTACTCAAATCATATAATGGTTCTAGTGGTGGGTCGTTGTGGTGGACTTTGGGTTCTCTAGCAAAATAATATACATGCAGAAGCTATCTCTTTTTCTAAAAATCTGATTCATCTACAAATTAAACAAATGGGTACTTATCCTAATTGGAATTTATTCTTCATTTATGGTCCCCCAAATAGATTAGATAGAGAAAATTTCTGGTGAAGTTTATCTATTTATTCTCAACATGTAGTAGTAGGACCTAAATGCTATATTGGAGATTTCAATGCCCTTTCTTCTATCATAGAAAAATATGGAGGCGGTCAATCTATTAACAGTACCATTAGTCAGTTCAATAGCTTCATTCATGAGGACCATCTGTTGGATTTAGGTTTTTCAGGTTCGTCTTATACTTGGTGTAATGGAAGGTAGGCGTAAATATAGATCAAAAACAGGCATCTTTGCACTTAAGTTAAATATGTCTAAGGCATATGATGGTGTTTTTTTTTTTTTTTTTTTTTTGGATTTCATGCTTTATCAGTTTGGTATTCATGATCATACTCGCAAATTAATCATGAATTGTGTCACTTCGGCTACTTTTTCAATACTTCTGAATGGCTCTCCGTATGGCAACTTTAAGAGTAGAAGAGATTTACGTCAAGGTTGTCCTCTATCTCCATCATTATTCATTATTTGTTCTCAAGGATTATCTCTTCTAATAGGAAAATTTGAAGACGTAAATCTGTATAATGGCTACAAAATCAACTATCAAGCCCCAACAATAAGTCATCTTATGTTTGCAGATGATCTTTTTTTCTTTGGGAAAATTTATGCATATAATGTCAGAAAACTGAAGTTCATCCTAGATACTTACTCTGGTTTTTCGGGTCAGATAATAAACTACTCAAAGTCTTCAACCTATTTTAATAAAGAATGCTCCAACAACAACAAATGGCCTACTATCCAGGATTTAGGAGTCAGAGAGATTGATGTAAATGAGAAATACTTGGGCACATACCCGTTGAAATCTGATTGCAGTATTGATACTCATGAACCGCAGCTTTCTAAATTTGGTACTAAACTGGAAGGCTGGAGCATATACTTCACAAATTCGGCAGGCATGACGGTGTTATCCAAGAGTGTCTTATCCACGATACCAAATTATACAATGGGAAACTTCATACTTCCTAAAGGTATTACCAACAAAATCTATCAAATTAAGAGATTTTTATGGTGGGGTCATGATGTTCATTCAAGGAAGTGTCACTTCATCAAATGAGATAAAATCGAAAGATCCAAAGAAAATGGTGGTCAATAAGGAACATGGATTTCGTCAATGAGTCCCTAGTAACTAAACTTGTTTAGATATTTGTTTCAGACTATGATTCGGTATAGGTCCAATTATTCGAGGAAAAATATTTGCAAGATACTTCCTTTTGGGACTATCAACATAAACAAGGGAATTCTAATTTGTGGAAAGATATGTTATCTGTAAGAGATTTGCTAATTCTAATAACTGCTGGCATATTGGTCCTGGTGAATCGGTTTACATCTGGAGAGACCCTTGGATACCGAACATTTTAGGCTTTAGACCCACTAGGCTGTCACATTCTAATATCCAAGTTGAATTAGTATCATAATTCTTTGTTCATAATGAAAAAAGATGGAATGAACAACTGTTACTTCAGATTTTCCCCCGGAAAAGGTGGAAGCCATTCTCAAAATCTATATCCCACAAGATGAACAAGTTGCAGATACTTTGATATGGCTTAAAACCCCTTCAGGTAAATTCACTACAAAATCATGTTATAAGTTTTTGTCGGATAATGTCCCCAATAACTCTTCAGTGTCAGCATTTCCTAGGATTAAATTCTGGAAAAAATGAGTACCCAACCGAAGATTCACATATTTCTATGGAAAATACTTCATGATGGTACAACGGTCAACAACAATCTGAAGAAATTCAACACCCGTGTCCAGAATCTGTGTCCCCTATATAGAAGTGAAGAAGAAACTGCCTTGCACATGCTATTCAACTGCAAGTATGTAAAAGATGTTTTTCACTTGAGTCTCATTCTTATAAAGATTCAATTTGATACTCTGCCAATACAAATTGTTAATAACTGGTTGATGTATCCAGATGAGGGTATTATGCCGAATCTAGGAGCGTGTATAGTATGGAATGTTTGGAAAGCAAGAAATGATTTGGTTTTCAGTAACACTACAATTACAGTCCAACAATGCATACACAAGGCACTACAAGACTTCAAGATGTTTGATCTTCACCATGCATAGAATTTTTGTTCAAGTACGAGCATTACTCATCTTAATAATGTGGTATGGAGTCGCCCCTCCCCTGATTATCAAAATAAATGTGGATGCAACTTTTAACAATGGAAAAAGTGCAGTAGCAAAAGTGGCTAAGGATTCTTTTGGAAATCATTTGGGCAGTGGAGCTATCTATTTCTATACTTTCTCCTCTACTGTAGCAGAAGCACAGGGGTTCAACTGGCAAATAGGCTACAAGTTACAAAGATCATAGAGAAAGGTGATGCTTCAGAAATTCCTAAGGCTATTGCAGGAAGTACTAGTGATATACCATGGCGTATCCGTTCTATCAATACGAGACTGTGTCAAGGATTTCTGTGAAGTTTTCTTTACGGCTGTTCCTAGAGACGCCAATTCCGTTGCACATGACTTGGCTCAATGTGCAATTTCAAATTATATAAATAGACAATGGGTTTATGATGAACCACCTAGTTGTATTATGCAATACCTCAATTTCGTTGAGGATTGTTTCCTTCGAGAGAAAAAAATAACGAAAATATGGATGTATTTTTTCCCGATAGGAGTTGCCCTAATCATATTGGAAACTTTTGGGGTTGTGGTACGATAACTTTTGATGCCACATCTCTTTTATTGGCTGAAGCCATTGCTTGCAAACTCGGCATGGAGATAGGTAAGAAGTTTTTATTTAATAACATCATCATTGAAGGAGACGCTGCTAATGTTACTACGACAATCTTAGGAGATGTTTCAGATATCCCATGGAGCATAAAATCTGTAATACTTGAGATTAGGGATAATATCTTTTTCTTTGATAATGCAATTTCCAGCCAGTTCCTAAAAATGCAAACAGTATGGCATATGTATTGTGTCAAAATGCTATGCATGAATCTGTAAGTGGACGGTGGAATGCTGATTCTCCACCTTATTGTATCCTTTCAAACCTCAGTTTTTGAGGTAGTCTAATAAATTTGGGCTCTTTTGAACCCTTTCCCCTTTGGAGAGCTTGGTGAGGACACTACAGACTTCTTGAAGCGTTCGCGCAATTATATGGCTAGCCATGATGCTAATGTTCGTGTTGGAGAGTTTCTTTTCCATAGGTTAGGTGTTGTCATTCAAAAAGGGGTTGGAACTCAGCTTGTTGTTAGACTTCCGACTAATTTCTTACCAGATGATAGTCCGAAAAAAACGAAAAAAGTAACCTAAGTTTCCAATTATTTTCGCATAATTTCGGGGGGACTAATATCCCATTAGCGTAACTAACCAAAGTTATCTCCTATATTTTATCGATTTGCTGTGGACTAGGGAGGACAACTGTCATCCTTCGCCCACATATAGCCCCGATACTGGCGGGAATGGTCAAGGTGGGCGGTGCATCCTAACTGTCCCCAAAGGCGCATGGTATATTTCAAGAAGGGATAAAATTGAACTTCTATACTCAAAACAAAAAGAAGAAGAGATTCAGAGAGCAAGGTACGAATCAAAACTCACAATTAAAGCCCTAACTTTGGATCAACAGAAGCAGCAGCAGATTATTTACTTGGAAACTATCTAAAGGTATGTAAAATCGTCTACATTTTCAATCAATTTTATTTCATTTAAAAAATAAATAAATCAATATCACTCCCGTTTGCAGTATCTTATTTGTGTATGAACATATGAGTTGCTGTTTTCGATTTATAACCTTAGCAATCAGTTTTTACTGTTTCATTTGATTGTTTTTTTAGTTAGGGTTTATGATGAAAATTAAACTTGTGGAAAAGAGATTTGATATTTGTATGATTCATGTTGTTGTTATTGTTACAGACGATGACGAGGAAGCAGCAATCTGCAACGAAAACGGTAGGTTGATTCAATTTATTTGTAGTCATGCTTTGAAAAGTTGAAATTGATGTATACAATCTTCTGCATTGTAGGCTGCACCACGTAATTCTGCACCAACTGTATCAAATGAGAAGGATCAGTATGTTGAATCTTTTGAGTTGAAACTTAGAAGTGAAATTGAAAAAATTAGGAAGACAAAGATGGAGTTGGATAAGACTGCTCAGCTATACCATGAACAATTGACAACGATAGTGGAGCCTTATTACCCGCTCACGGAAGGGTATATTGTACTTAAGGGAGAGAATGGAAGACTCAGAAGTGATATTAAATCGCCCAAGGAGGAGAAGGTTGAATTGGAAAGGGATGCTGACTTCCTCTGTAAGGAGAATGATGAGCTGGGATGTAAAATTAAAGTACATCGCGAAGAAAAGTCTGCAGTGGAAAATGAACTAAAATTACTCAATAAAGAAAGTGAGGAATTGGCGAATGAACTCGATTTGCTAAAGGTAGAGAAGTTGATACTTGGCGAAGAGAAGTTGAAACTCAGAAGTGATATTGAATCACTCAATGAGAACAAGGCTGAATTGGTAAGGGATGCTGACTTGCTCCGTAAGGAGAATGATAAGCTGGGATGTGAAATTCAAATACATCTCAAAGAAAAGTCAGAAGTAGAATTGGTGAATGTTTCGGTAAACGTAGAGAATGCTATACTTGAAAGAGTGAAGTTGGGACTCAGAAGTGATATTGAATCACTCAATGAGGAGAAGGATGAAATGGAAAAGGATGCTGACTTTCTCTGCGAGGAAAATGATAAACTGGGATGTCAAATGCAAATACTTCGCAGAGAAAAGTCGGAAGTGGAAAATGATCTAGAATTACTCAACAAAAAGAGGGAGGAATTGGTGAATGATCTTGATTCGCTAAAGGTAGAGAAGGATGATCTTGGCTTAAAGGAGTTGAAACTCAGAAGTGATGTTGAATCACTCACAAAGAAGAAGACTGATATGGAAAGTGAAATTGAATCGCTTAGCAGTGAGAAGACCAACTTGGGAAATAAGACTGAGTTGCTCAACAAAATGAATGCGAAATTGCTTAGTGATTCTGAATTTCTCAACAAAGAAAAGTCTGCAGTACAAGGTGATATTTTTTGCTCAACAAAAAGAAGACTATTCTGGAAAGTGAAATTGAATCACTTAACAATGTGAAGACTAACTTGGGAAATGAGACTGAGTTGCTCCACGAGGAGAAGACGAAATTGCAGAGTGGTTTTGAATTTCTCAACAGAGAAAAGTTTGCCATACAAGGTGCTATTTGTTCTCTCAATGAAAAGAAGGCTGCAGTACAAGGTGATATTCGTTCGCTTGATGAAAAGAAGACTACTCTGGAAAGTGAAATTGAATCTCTTAGCAATGAGAAGACTAACTTGGGAAATGATACTAAGTTGCTTAACAGTGTGAAGGCTAAATTGATAACTGAAACCGAGTTTCTCGCCAAGGAGAAGATGGAACTGCGAAGTGATTTTGAATTTCTCAATCAAGATAAAACTTAACTAGGAATGGATGTTGTGCTGCTCAAGAAAAGAAAGTCTGAAGTGGAAACTGAAGTTGAATGCCTCCAAGATGAGAAGAGTAAGCTGCATGGTGATATTGAATTTTTGAACAAAGAGAAGGCTCAACTAGGAACCAATTTTGAACTCACCAACAGCGAGAAGGATAAGTTGCAAAATGATATTGAACTTCTCATTGAGGAGAAGGATAAATTGCAATCTGATATTGAATTTCTCAATGAAGAGAAGGCTGAATTTGTTCGATCCGTCACTTCTGAGGTTAATGAATCTTTTTATGAACGTGAGAAAACATTGGCTGAGAATGAAAAAATGTGCATAGAGCTTAAAGAGATGAACCAAACATTGGTTGCCAAGGAACAGTATTATACTAGGGAGTTTCAGGAAGCTCGCCAAGAACTTATCAAGGTACATCTATCTAAACATGTTTTTACTTTAGAAGTTTTTTTTATTCATTTGTTCGCCCTTAGTTTGATCTAAATGTATGTGATTACTATAGGTAATGCAGAGCATGGAGTCAGAAAAGGTAACCAAAAATTTGATTGGAGTGAAGAGAATAAGAGGAGATCAAGTGCTTTGGAATTTTAAGGAGAAGAAGAGAGCTACGCTGAAAGAAGTGATTAGTTTTCAATTGAACCATACATGAGCCTCAAGTATTACTTTAATTAGGTAACCGTAATGTCTATTTTTTGAGATTTTTTGGGTAGACTAATAAGATTGTAAATGTGCAGGAAAGAATTAGCTGATGATTTAATGATAGATGTGGAAGGATATAGGGTTGTTAACAGTCCGCTCATAATGTTCAGCTGAACTTCAGATTTTTTTAAATGCTCTGAATTTGAAATATAAAACTGCTGCCGACTTGGCCATTTTTTGGAAGTGCTTCGTCTTGTCCTTGATTTGGGTGTGCTTATTCAGTTGTTACCTGTAGCAAATTATATATCTATATTTCTTTTGTTTTATTGTCATGTAGAATCTCGGAAATCCCTGCGTTGTGTTATTACCCAATTTTCTTGCAGAATATTTTTGCCTGAGACCAGATTAAAGGTTTATGACATCATATCATGAAAGTGATAAAACTCTTGAGCTCTTACTGTTACTTTGCTCAGATTATGACATCATATCATGAAAGTGACACCATTCTGTTTCTTTTATAAACGCGGTTATTTGATGCCGGCCGGCCAATCATCTAGCTCTGGTGCAGAAACTTGGAAACTGACAGACATCGTCTTGGTGATGAACTCATGAGCATGCAAGGTGCCGATGAATCAGATTTCGTAGTTGCTGTGCTAACAGTCTTCTGCAAAGATGCATAAGAGAGAATAAAGAAAATTGAAGAGAAGATTATTATGCACGTATATGTTCTTCAATTTTCTTTCTCTCTTGTGCATCCTCGCAGAAAATTGTTAGTGCAGTAACTACTAAGTTTGGTTTATCACCGTCCCGCAAGCTCATAAGTTTGTCACCAGATAGATGTCGTACGTTTTAGGGTATCCGCACAAACCAAACCGGCTCGATGAATCCAGAAGAAGAAGAGATTTCTTGATATGTTAGAAGAAAAAGAAGAATGAAGATCTTATATAAGACCGTTTAAGAAAATAATGCTGACCTATACTCATAAATGGGTGCTTTAAAATAAAAAATCACATCAGATACTACAAAAAATTAAGCTAGCCATTATCACCTTATCATTATTGCGGATCATCGTATGTACATAGTGTATTTATATATGAAGATTCGACTTACCTGAACCTGAACCTGAACCAGAATGAAGCGTATCTTTTCATTAACTGTACTTTGTACTGAGTGTGCGGAATATCTCAGATTTTTGGTAAAGATAAATGTTTAGAGATTCCCCCAATTGTGCACGTACAGAACACTACAAAATTGTGTTAATATGTTGTAGCTCAAACCGATAAAGCCAAAGTTTTTCTAAAAGAAACACCCCACTGATATCAACCTTGTAACAGGGATACACCAGAGAGAGACTCAAAACAAGAGATGTACCAGGCTGGTTGCTTACTTTATAGGGAAAATAATCGTTTAGTCCTTTTTAGGTGGTCCCATGTTTGTTTGGTCCTTTGGGAAAACCCATTTACTGTTTGGTTCATAATTATTTAAAAATATTAAATGGACCAAAGTACCCTTCCGTGTTAATTCCAACTTATTTTTTGTAGCAGTTCATTCGTCAAAATGAACTCCTGTTAATTTCTACTTATTTTTCAGAAATCATCTTTTATCAGGTGTTCATTCGTCAAAATGAACTCCTGATAAAAACCTAAAAAAACAGAGTTCATTCCAGAAATGAACTCCTGATAAAAACCTATATAAACCAGAGTTCATTCTAGAAATGAACTCCTGATAAAAACCTAAAAAAACAGAGTTCATTCCAGAAATGAACTCCTGATAAAAACCTAAAAAAACAGAGTTCATTCCAGAAATGAACTCCTGATAAAAACCTAAAAAAAAAATGAGTTCATTCCAAAAATGAACTCCTGATAAAAACCTATATAAACCAGAGTTCACTCCAGAAATGAACTCCTGATAAAAACCTAAAAAAACAGAGTTCATTCCAGAAATGAACTCCTGATAAAACCTAGAAAAAATAGAGTTCATTTGTAAAAATGAACAATCATCATCTTCATCTTCTTCGACGTCTTCAACAGCAGCAGCAACATCGTCGTCTTCAAACACCAACAACAACATCATCTTCCATCGTCTTCATTAGATCGGATTCATAGTCGTCGTCGTCTTCATCAAACAGTTCGTCGCCGTCTTCATCAAACAGACCGGGTTCATCGTCGTCTTCAACATCTTAAAACAGATGCAGCAACAGATCAAAAATCTTCAAGAAAGCTCGTTTACATCTTCAGCAGCGACGAAGATGAACTTCAACAGTAGCAGCAGATTAAAAACCTAGAAATCTTCAAGAAAAACTCGTTTACATCGTTTCTTGTTTCTTGTTTCATCTCTGCAAATTAAAACCTTAGAAAATCTTCATCTTTTCTATGCAGCAGAAAAGAAAAAAAAAAGAGAAAAAAGTAGATCTGGAAAAGAAAAGAAAAGAAAGATGAGAGAGAAAGTAAATCTGAAAATGATTTTATCTCTCTTGATAATTGAGTATATATGCATAGGGTGACGTCATGGATGATGTAATGGACCCAAAAGGGTATTTCTGCCACTACAAGATGACAATTACATCATCCATGACGTCACCCTAGGACCAAACCATTATTTTTAGGACCAAACAATAATATATATTTTAAAAAAGGACCAAACAGACAGTTGACTTGGTCAACTGGACCAAACTCACTCTAATATATTATTTCTAGGACCTATTGGTATTTCCTACTACTTTATTTTATTTTTATTTTGATAATAGTAGGATACTAGTTTGTAAAACCATGAAAACTGCAATAAATCCAAACCTTGCATAAAAACACGGGAGATGAGAATAAAAATCATAGATAGTGAATTTCGTGTTTCAGTTGAGGTACACACAAGACTGTTTTGAATACAAGATGGTAAAATTTCATCAAAATAAATAAATAAATAAGATATTAATTGCAAAAATTCGATATGCAATAATTGAATACCTCCCTAGTTTGAGGCCCAAGGGTTTTATTTGAGGCTTGTTACTAAAATACATAAAAGGGTCATTAGAAATTACTGTAAAAACTCCATATTGTTGGAGTAACAATTAGAGAAGGAGAAGAACTTCTTAATGATAAAAAGGCATCATATATTACATACACATAATGATCTTTATATACATGTAAGGTAAAACCTAGTCATCTAATGGACCGCACATCCATGGGCCATAGGCCCTATAACACTCCCCCTTGTGCGGTTCAACAATGAAACTCCAGATGTTGTGCTTCACATATAGTGCTTCGAATGTAGTTCTTCAAATGTCGTTGTCTCCTTGATGACTTGTGCCGAAATCAATTGCCTTACTAAAACTTTGACAACGAAAAACCCAGTGGGATAAAACCTTGGTACATCTCTTCACATGTAGTACTTCACATGTTGTCTCGTACTTTACATGTAGTTCATCACATGCAATACGATCTTCAAAGATCGACGAGTCTAAGTTAATTGCCTTGTTAAAACTTCGTCAGGAAAACCCAGAGGGACAAAACATGAACTAAAGAAAAAGAGTACAATATTAAACAAACTTAGAACATAGTTGGACTCCAATATGTTGCCTCACTAAAACCTTGACAAGGAAAACCCAGTGGGATAAAACCTTGACGGACGGAAAAGAGTACAACGTGACAGATGCAAGTAAAGGTGATCTGTTGCAGATGATAACTTTTCTCCGTTGAAGTTGACTAGTTGCTTCACAACTCTTAAGGCAGAAAATCCTCGTGGGAAAGACAATAGCCTTAGTTGGGAAATTACATTCCCGGTGTTTGTTGTTGTCTCATTAAAAACCTTATCGAGTAACAAAACCCTGTGGTAAAAAGTAACATCGGTGAAAGAAAATAGTTCAACACACCATTAGATGCCCCCCTGATGTTAGACAATTTTCATTAGTGTAATGCAGTTAGAAGGAGTTTATCACACTTTACTTTGGTGACTTGAATGTTTATAAGACCATGTTGTTGATTCTGGAAGTTATGTTGATTAATAGAATATCGCGTTTCATTTCTTTGATTCAAATATTTTCAGTAATATCAACGCGATCTTTACGTCTTCAACATTCAACATACTTGATGTTTTTAGTGTTGTCTCGCTAAAAACCTTGTCGAGTAACAAAACCCTTTGGGAAAAACTATTCTCGATCGAAGGGAAAAAGAGTACAACACAGCTTCGATTTCGAAGTAAAATATGTCGACATCATATCCTTGGATCCTCCCCCTGATGTCGGAACCTCCCCCTGATTACTTTCAGAGTTGTTCCAGACAGTTCCTTTAGTCATGTACTTTTCGAAAATGAATATCGATAATGACTTAGAAAATAGTTTACCATATCTCCCCCCTAATTACTTTCGTTGGAGAAGATATTATTTTTCCTTCATAATCAACAACCTTTGGATTGCAGTTCCTTTAGCATTCCTTTTTTATGTCTTTGCAGGGATAAAACAAACTCATGTCAGTGGTTACTTTTAAGTATATGATGACATTCATTATACCATTCCATTGAAAATGTGTTGGCGCTGAGCTATATCTAGCTAACAAGTTCACTGAGGATGTAACATTTGGTCGAGTACATTATGCTAAGTACAACAATGTGTCTATTGCACTTAGATAAGGGAATTTCATATCCCAACACATCTTCGTCATCTTTCTTTAGACGAAATGGCCATTTACTTATTTTGTACTTCAACTAATCATGGGAGTGCTATCAGGATGCATGTCTTTGTTAAATTGCCTGACAACTTTAGACATATGCAAACTGGTGGAATAATATACCAGTATTCGGTCGAGCTTTCCCCAGATTTTTCATCTCAAATTCGGATTTCAAATAGCTCTTAAGGTCTCTTATTACATCAAGAGTACCCATCATGTCTGTACCATCGACATAGATAGCTACAATTCCAAATCAAGAACTTTTTTGTGAATACGCAAGGAAAAATAACTTACTTGTCTATCCCCTCCAAATCAAATAGCCACTTAGACGGGTATACCACATCCGCCTGATTACTTTAATCTATAAGTGAGCGTTCTATCTAACTGTAAACGCACTCTGTGGTTTAGAGTCACTTGATTTGGGAAACAAAAGGCTATCAAGTACTTTTGTAAATATCTACTATCTTTTGATTCTTTCAGAGATGCGTAACACCATATACATATGCTGCATTTCAAGTCCTTTTGAAATTACCAAGCTAACTAAGTAGCGGAACGCTATAACGTTCATTACTAGAGGACAATTCCAGGGCTTTGTGAGAAACCTCGCGCCACAAGGAGAGTCTTGATAATTTGAGACTTCATTCTTCCCACTGTGCTTTATGACAAATAATCATGTATGTCCCATAGGATTTATACTTGGTTGGTTAGCACTACCACACCAAATACCTGTATATTTGTCGAAGAACCAAGTTCTACCTGGATTGTGTAGGAAAAATATGCTCTTTGTTGACATTAAATAATAAAAAGCATGGTTCGATCTCATACTGCTCTATTTCCT
Organism: Papaver atlanticum; assembly: GCA_023531105.1. Lineage (NCBI taxonomy): Eukaryota > Viridiplantae > Streptophyta > Magnoliopsida > Ranunculales > Papaveraceae > Papaver > Papaver atlanticum. The sequence goes on along the minus strand of JAJJMB010005871.1, from coordinate 56,496 downwards.
TGAGCAACTATATATAAAAATAATCATTAATATGCTCGCACGATCTTTCCATTGACTCGTGTGTGTTTTCATAATCCTTTAGGATTTAATTGTTCTCTGGAATCATTAAACTTCGAAGCGTCTTCCAGTTTTGATTCATGGACATAGTCAGAGACAATCAAATGAGATGATTTCATTAATGATACAAATTATATGTTGTGCCTTACTAATCTACTTCCTTTTTAAGTGAGCATTGATCGAACCTGGTGGTCTCTCCATCTTCCTTTATGGAGCCACGGCCTCAATCACACTTCCACTAAGTGTAGTTGCAACACTTTAGTCTATGGTGTATATCCCTTATTGAGGATTCGTAACCTTGCAGGTAGGTTTGCAGCTGGTATGTGTGATCTCATCACTTTAGCGACATCAGTATACATTTTGAAAATCGATTATTCTTTGTCACTTCACATTTACATTTTTGGAGTACTAGAATCAATATGAGACACCGTGGGAACACACCACGAAAATTCCGGTCGTTCCCTTAGAAAATACTTTTTCTTATCTCCCCCTAACGACGGGAAGATTGTCTCATCAAAATGATAACCCGTAAATCTAGCGGTAAGAGATCTCCTGCCAAAGGTTTTAAAAATGCAGATAATTGTTGGAAATTCTTGTCCAACATAGTCACTTGATCATTTTGATGACCCATCATAGTACGATGTGGAGTCGTAAGGGCACATATATATTGCAACCAAAATTGCGTACGAACAAAAAAATGTCAGGCTTATATCCAGTTACCAACTGGTACGCAAAGAATGGTTTACCAATTGTGGGTCTAAAACGAATAAGTGAAGATGCGTGTAATATTACATATTCCCCAAACAGTTAAAGGTAGGTTTATATATAAGCATGCCTTAGGCACCATCTGTAACCTTTGATGATATCCTTTGCGAGACCATGGGGTATAGGATGCTCTACATTGATCCTATTAAACATGCAATAACCATCAAGTCCTTTTGATGTGCACTAGCTAGCATTTGCAAGGGGTGGTGAGCCCTTATATGTATAATATGTGCTAGTAGTTTTCCAAACGCAAAACTTCTTGGGAACTATAACTAGTTCAAAATGTCAAAGCATTCACCAGAGCCATAAGTCACTTTAATGGTCCGTATTCTGCATGAATATTTTTCTAAATTTCACTGCGTTTTTTTTTTTTTTTTTCTAATATGTAATTTTTTTACCATTTGCATCTTAGGATGGTCCCGATCCTGTTTTACTGAAGACTTTGTGAAATGAGTGATATGCTCTCTTACTTAAAAGCATAATGGGAAGAGGGGTTGTGCATCTAGTACTTTAGAAAACACTTATTGAGAGATATGCCGTCACTTTGCATTCGGTCAATCTTTTTCCCAATTTCGTTCACTCAAATAAAGTGATATTTGTATTAGTTCTTTCAAAACAATCATCATATCACAACCAAAGTTTCTTTATGGTTATGCCCAAAGCCTGTATGAGTCAGTTCCCAACATTTCATCGTCGGAGTCAATATGGATTCAATAATCCAAATATTATAGTGAATTACATTGCACTAGATTGACTCATTAGTTTCTCTAAAATATAGTTCCTTCCAAATATATTAGAGACTATAAAAGATGCAATCAATTACATTTTCATCATTGTGATATTCCACATGATATCCATTTGCACGGGTTACTTGGGAATTTAATAAGGTGTGATTACCTCTCGGTACATCTAGAGATTTTGCGACGTCTTTGTTCTATCTTAAAAACAAATTTTGAGCAATGCTGCGCCCGATGATCCAATCCTTGTAGTCACATTATAAGGAAATAGTTCAACAACTAATTTAAATTCCTTAAGATTTTCGTGTAATAAGTGGTGTGACCTTATTACGTAACAAAAGAAAATCTATCTCATTTACTTTAGAGTGTTACCGTTCATGAAGATGATATACTTTTCATCATAATATACGAATGATCCTTATAACTCAAGTACTTTTGAGTATATCTCAAGTTCTTTAGAGTACTTCAATCTCATGAAAATGATATACTTTTCATTCCATAAGTGCAGAAAATGAATTTAATTCTTCGCAAAAAAAAATTCTTTATTTTAGCTAATGAAATAAATGTCAAACTATCATGTAGACAACATTTTAGGATCAAAATATAGAATCTAACCATACGAATTCGATTGAATAAAGGTAAGAAAAAAATGGGTAAGTGTATTGACTAGGAAAATTTCTTGTTTCCATTAATGTTGATGTCTAGGGCATGACCTTCTCCAAGAATATAGTGTGTTCGTTTTCCTTTAAACTCCCTCTATCTCTTGTAGTTGACTACTAATAAATGATACTTGCATTACAACGCTTGTATCATTCTCAGTAAAATGCTTATGCCAAGATTTGCAACTCTCTTTGGTATGAGTCAGAATTACATCTTTGTCCCATTATAGGTAGATACATTTACTTTGTATCATTACTACTGGAGCAAGAATTACATCTCTGACTCATGGAAACTTTTGTGAGTATCTTTCCACAAAACGTGAGGTGTGCTTTTAATTACAACATATCATTGTCAAAGTTATTGACTCATTATAGTCTAACAAGTGGATTACATCCCACTGAACATTCAAGTTTGGGGGAAAATGAATGTTTTGACAAACTTCTTTCAAAGCATTACATCGTCTGAAGTTAATATGTCGCCTTGGAAATGTTGAAGGTATGGCTTCCTCTTTGAAAGGTGTATCTTTACAAGTTGAAGATTTTTATGACGAAAGTATTGTACTTGTGCACACAAACTTCCACATCATAGACTCTTTGATGGTGCTCAATTACTTATGAGTTCAAAAGGTCAAATTAGAGCCGAGTTGGTCTAGTCAAAGTCTGGTCAACTATTTGGTCAAGAGCCAGTCCATTGGGTTGACAAGGTCATGGTTAATGAATATAAACATATATGGTTCATTATATATGAAATATTCAGGCCCATTGATAATAAGTTTGAAACTATTAGCATATGAGCCCAAAACATATTGTTAACCCTAAAAATTGACAAAATTCTTCTTTCAACTGTTCTGATCTAAAGACAAATGCATCATCGTCCGATCATGATGAAAGTTTTACAGTAGATTCATCACAAATTTTAGACAAACATATTAAATTTTAAAAGACATCCAACGTCTCAATAAAAATATATTTATGACGTCGTATGACTGTTCCGATTCACGTTTCTGTGGACACAGCAGTAAATATCACATACTTTGGAGTACTTTCAATGGTTGGATCTTTATGAAATTTTTACAGTATATCCATGAGGATAACATATACCACATATAAAAATTACAGAATAATCCAACGGTTAAAATTATACGAAACCTAGGTTTTGTGAAGCTGTTATAATTAGGGTTTTCTGAACGAAGACAGTTCTACTAAAATCCTAATTTGGAGATTGCATCATATTCTGACTTGATTGAAATTTTAATAGAGTAAATAAAGACTAATTGTATAGAACATACTAAGTTTTCATGAAAATCTAACGGTAAAATCTCTACGTTTGATAATCATGCTTTCGTGGAACCCTAATATATATTATGAAACGAAATTTCTTTGTTCAAAAGAAATACCTGGTAACGCATCCATGAGAAAAAAATAATCAACCGATCCAATCTAGCTCTGCGGTATAGATTCGTGCATGATAACGTGTTGGAATAACAATTAGAGAAGGAGAAGAACTTCTTAATGATAAAAAGGCATCATATATTACATACACATAATGTTCTTTATATACATGTAAGGTAAAACCTAGTCATCTAATGGACCGCACATCCATGGGCCATAGGCCCTATAACACATATATTAATAGTCTTGGGAACTCACAAAATTATTAATATATGAAGTTTATTAATATAGAGAGGTATACTAAAAGAAATGCTTTTTTTACTTCTTTTTTTTTTGGTCAATTGATAAATTTCAATTCATTCAAATCAAAATAGTGATTACATGTTCGCTTACAAGATTAACAAAAACTTCAAAATACATAAAAAAATATCAAGATAATCAAAACCCTAATACAAATAAGGATATCAACTACAAGTAGACCGCGAAGAGAAAGAGCAATAAACCGCAGAGATACTCAATTTTTGATTATGTATAAGGGAGAGATGATGGTATATTTCAAAAATAATTCCGACCATTTGATTTGATTGTGTTCTTCCTTGAAAAGAGATGCTCCTGGAAGGAAGGAGTATTTTGCCCATAAACTTGTAGATCGAATCGTTGATGTTTTTGAATTAAGAGTAGCAAGCCACGAACCAGCAATCAAAGATCGAAGAACTCGCCCCTCAACGACGAACAAAAATCGCCCCTAAACGACGAAGAAACATGTCAAAAGACACAAAAAATGATGTAGAAACATCTTATTCAATAAACTATTACCTAAAACTAGAAAAGAAAAAGAAATCCTTGCTCAGATCCGGTCCAAAAGGACTAAATCTGAGCAAGAAAGATAAAAAGACTCTAGGGTTTTTTTAGAAGGGAAGAGAAAAGAGGGGAAAACATATTTACACACAAGTTTTTTTTACTTGTTCAATGAATGTAAATGCTATTGGATAATGTACACACATATTTATAATTTTAATACTCAAATACATGCATCTATCTATGAATTTGTAAGGTTATTAAGATTTTTTGATGTTTTTTGCAACTATTTTTTTTTTTTTTTTTGATGAACAATCAGATCACATTTCATTCGATCCAAAAAGGTGAATACATGATTGTTACAAGAGAAAGAACATCAAAATACAAGAAAATTAAAACCCAAAAACAAATAAAGATACCAATCATGTAATTCACGAAGAGAAAGAGCAAAATACCGCAAAGGTACCCAATTTTTTTTATGAAAAATAGAGAGAAAAGATGGTATAATCCGGAATCAATTCCGACTATTTTGAATGTTTGTCTTCTATAACAAGAGATGCTCCAAAAACAAAGGAGTGCTTAGCCCTTAATCTTGTATATATGAACGAAAAACCCAGATGCCCTAAATCTCTTTTGTTGAAGATGAACTCAAAGCGATGCCGTGTTGAATCGTCGATGTTCTCAAATCTAGAATAACAAGCCATGAAACAACCAACAAAGATTGAACAAATCACCATCAAAGTGAAGAAATAATCGCTCTTAAAGCGAAGAAAAAATCGCTCAAAAAGCAAAGATAAAATCACCAAAATGGTGAAGAAATGCGCCAAAAGACACCAGAAATTAAAAAACAACATCTTATTCTATTAGAAAATCTACTAAAACTAAAGAAAAACAATAATCCTTGCTCTGATCTGGTCCAAAATGACCAAATCTGAGCAAGATGATAATGATATTTGTTAAGGTCTCGAAGAGAGAGTTTTTGGAGAGAGAAGAGAGAAAAACGTTTTTTGAGACCGCAACTATAAATAGTACATGTATATATCTATGGATTTGTTCGTCCAAAAATATTTAAACATGCTTGACGAGTTGGAAATATTTTGGCTTCAACAAGAAGGTGTCCATGGTGATGAGGTCCCATAAATCCGTAAATTAAAAGATGCGTTAACAACCCAGACAATTACATATTTTTTTCTCAAAACAACTATAGATAAATATTGTTTTTCATCTTAAATTTTGATATAACAGGATTTACGATTTCCAATATAATGTCGATTATTAATATATGAAGGTAAATTCCTTATGGAGGGACAATTAAAGTCTATTAATATTAAAATGTGCATGGAGGTTATTACTATTTATAACTTGCCCAAAATGGGACTACGATTTTGTATTAATATATAAAGTTTATTAATATATGAAGTTTTTACTGTAGTTTCACATAACCCCTTAGCCAACTACTCTCTTACTACCCATGTTACCCTTGATTAATTAGTGTTAATTAATCTTTTTAGGTGTTAATTAACCGTGTTAGGTGTGAGATTAACTAATGTAAATCGATCTTCAAAACATCAAACAACTAAAAAAATATATTTTATTTTCTTTCTAAAACATTACCCAGAATCGGTTTACATTCATGCACTCGTAAACCGATTCTGGGTTGGTGTTTTTGTATTCACGAAGGACATCAAGAATTGGCGCATAGATAAAATCTAATTTTTATAATCGAGTTTTTTGGCGTCATATATTAACCGACTGTTTCATTTTTGTAAGAAAAAAATTCATTCATACTTTCATTCATTTCAAATCTACTCCTTTTCGTAGGAATCACAGATGTACTTAGCACGCGCATCAAGCCTTTGAACCCTTAGGCGACCCTAGTGGATGAGTTATAGTCTCGTGAGGGTTTTCATAAAGATCTACCCACAAAAACTATAAAAAACTTCTAAAACTATCAATCTTTGTTGGAGGAATCCGAGTTCGATTCACCCACCATAAAGTCCGGGGCATACTCCAGAATTTTGGATACCATGAAGTGATATCTTTCATCAAATGTGAATGCTTCCCCTTTTTCCTCCAAGTAACACGCTTTCGCAACTTCGTGCTACAAAAACACAACAATAACTTACTTTGTTAGTTACAAATTGATAAAAGTAGATTATGAAGAATAAACCATAAAAATACTTACAAATTGTTGAAGGGACAAGCTAAAGTGGCTAGCGTTCAAAATCCGTTGTTGGATAGCTATAAAAGCAACTATCGCATTTTGGATGACTTGGTGCCTATCATGAATTTGTTGAAGACTTCTTCTCTTCGGGTTCCCATAATCTTGCTTATATTTATCATATATCTTCGCTCAAAAGGTTTCGGATTCTACCCTTACGGGGGAGTGATCTACAACTCGACTTTCGACGTACTATGCTTTGATGGTTGCCAAATGTTCGGCGGAGTCAAAAGATGCAATGCTTGTATGTGGAGGTTTGAAATGAGTAGTTGTGGTATATATGAAGTATGAGCGAATAGAATGAGCAAATTTGAGGCAAATCGGGTCCGGGGATGAGGTCTTTTTATATAGAGAAAAACCCCAACGTTTAGTTTTTTTTCGAAAAACGTGAAACAATTTAGCACAATTGGCCTTCTCGAATGTACAAATAAACCGATTATGTTTTATGCCCAATAAAATCAGTCTTTATGTTTGGCAACATAAACCGATTGTGCCTGGAAAAAAAAATTGAACTTTCCACCGACAGTAATAGATTATACATTTGCACATGTAATCCAATTCTGACTAGAAAAAGATACAAAAACCTAACATTTCTGTGGCGTAAAAAATCGGATTATACTGATAGCTACATAAACCGATTCCCTGATGAAGCCTCAAAAATCGGTTGTAGGTGCAGTCATATAGCCTGATTGTTGCCTGTATTTGCAAAACAAATTATGAAGCATGCATAAACTTGTTTTTCCATAAACCCATTATACACATAACTATAATTAAAATTGTAAGTGCATTAAGTTCATAAACCCATTAAACCATAGTTAAATTCAAATTATAATCATCCAAAAAAGACATCATAATCATCCAAAAAAAAGTGTTACCACCGAACCACTAAAAGTCTAAATTAAAAACTTAAAACTTGAACTTATAATATGTATATGAGAGAGCATCATCGTCATGGAGCTGCAGTATTTGGAGCACCAACATCAGGAGCAACAGTATCACCACCAGTAGCAGCACCTGCATTGGCAGCTTCTGCTTCAACCATTTCTGCAAATAGACTATTCATATGTCTGTCGTAGTACCTCCGAGCTGCAATCACATCCCTCATTCTCCTGGCAAACCTGATGAGCTCAACGAGCTCTTCCAATGCAAGCTTGTCAGCTAGTACCAGGGCCTGCTCCAAACTATACCACAGATATTCGTAACCTTATATCATTGAAAAGCATTTTAAAACACCTACTTAACGAGTATAAACATGGTCATCAAGTTATACATATTTCTTATATAAACAATAATCAATTAAAAAATATAGTTTTAGAAATATCTCTTTGTTTAATGATATATATGTCATCTATTAATATTATTGGGACAAAATTTAAAAATAAATAGTTCATCTATTATAAGACGGAGAAGTAGTATAAATAAATATAAAACAAAGATGTTTACAGCGTGGAGTGTATTGAAAAGTATTAACAATGTAAGACAAACAAAATTAGGTTAATTGAACTCAAATTTTTTTTCTTTTATAAAATAAACGCACCGTTATTTTATTTTTTTACTATAGAGCTTGAATATACTACTAAAAATGGTCTTTTGGAAAAATTGGAAATGTCTATGTCAGAGAGGCCTATAATTTTCTAGTTTCAAATAAGATAGGTAACTCGTTGCCTAATCTTGACGGGAGGTATCTATGGAAACTTAAGTGCCTACAAAATATAAAATCTTTCTTATGGCTTTTATGCCATGGGACTCAAACTTAATGAGTCGCTCTATCGAAAAGGAATTACCTCTCATCTGGATGCAGGGCAGTTGGAGTTAATGTCCAGTAAGAGGTATAAAAGTGAAGACATGTCAACTGTTTCTCATTATGGTCTTCATCCCAATTGTGTATGGAGTATGGACACTGCATGGAAGCAAATTGTTGCCATTAACTACCACAATTTGGTCGAGTCTTCTAGTAGATTTTGCAAAGATTGGATCAATGGTTTATGTAAGAGTATTATACTTTACTGTTTTTCGATTTTGATCTTTGTAGCTCGATTTTTGAAATAAAATTAAATAATGGTGGGTTTGGATGTAGAATTTTAAAGGTGGGATTGATGGGTCCAGGGGATTTGGTGGAATTACGTTTCCCTCGGTATGTTTGGTTGCCCAAATACCTGGAATCACGTTTCCCATGAGAATTACTATTCCAGCAAATCCTCCATATGGAGTCCGACCCTTCCCCCCTAAGATTTGCTGGGAAACTTCCCAAGGGATTTATGGACCCACTTTTTTTTTTTAACTCTAAATCCCATATATATACAATTTTAAGATTCTAAGATAATGTCAAACAGTATATGGACTTTAAAACAAGATAATTTTATGAATCTTATGAATTTTAACTGAGTTACCAAATACACGAGGGATTCACATGAATCCCAGAATTTGTAATCCCATAGGATTATAAATCCTCGAAATCGTGAATTCAGCAACCAAACCCACCATAAGATAGAGGTGAGTTCTCATCGGATTAGATGGCTTTTGAGTATATGAGTTCATAATATTATTGAATTAATTAAGCTTAATTTAATTTCTTTATTTATAAAAAAACGAATACCGTTAATTTTTTATTATTATACATAAAAATGACATAAATAACATAAAAATGACATTGGGGAAATCAAAGTACCGCGGTCCTAGGCAGAGTATTCAGAAAGAAGAAGAAAAAACAGACTACCAAAGTATTTGAAATCCAATCTCTCTCATTGAAAAAAACTAGATGATTTGATTTCTTTACGGTTTGATTTCTTAACATATGATTTGATTTCTTATCTTATGATTTGATTTGATTTCTTATCTTTCTTCCTTTTTATTTATTTTTGTTTTAATTCTCCCATTCCTAGATTTATATCTTAATCTGTTTTATGGAAAGCTAACTTTGTGATTTGTAGTACTTGTGTGACTCTAGTAGTGATCCAGTGGTGGTCTTTCGGGAGCAGTGGTGCATTTGGTTTTTGTATCTCATCAAAAACAGTGGTGTTTTCATAATCTTTGATTATGACCATGTTCAGATCTGCAACAAGTAACATAAAGCTAATAACAATAATGTTATTCGTCTCCATCTCTTTAGGTTTGACCCATATTTCAGTGGTTGATACTACCACCAATTATCCTATTTGTCCCACTCTTCAAAAACACTGTCAATCCACATTCCATCACCATAAGATCAAGATGCATTGCAGTAGGGGTATTTTTGGTCTTTCAAAGGCTAATAGAGCGCTTCAAACTGGTATTCAAATTTTTGAATTTCATTCTCCTAAATTAAATCCTTATTCTTCTCCGAAATATCTATATACATCTCATGATTTTATTCAAACAAATCTCGCAATATTTGGTATATACTGTTTTAGCTTTGCAAACCCTAAACCTAATCCCATCTATAAAACAGGAACCAAAAACTCAAACTCTAAACCTATCATCTCTTTTACCAACAAAGAAACCATGTCTCAAATCTCAAGACTACAACTATCAACGCTTACTAGAAGAATGAGGGATACAAACTTAGATGTAGGGAATCCAAACTCTATGAGAGGCAGTCTTATATATGTAGCTGAGATTGATACTGCAGCCAACCAATGGAGCAACAATCTTATTGGGAAAATCAAAGCAAAGGATACAATAGATACAGATGTGGTTAAGAAAGAAATCAATATCATGTGGAGGAAACAAAAAAGAGTTGAGGTTTTTGTTATGGGTCGTAATCTGTTTGTTTTCAAGTTTCAAAACTCAGAAGACATGGAAGCAGTAATTAAGAAAGGCCCATGGAATATCAGTGATCATCTCATTGTTCTTCAAAACTATGTGTCTTCAATACCATTGGAAGATTACAAGTTTACACATCAAGTTTCTCTGTATTGATCACAGGCCTGTACTTGGAACATATAGACAAAGGAATTATAGAAAAATTGTGTCAAGACATGGGGATGTTAGTTGCCGAGGAAGGAAAAAAAGGCTACAGTATCAGAGGTAGATGCGTTAATGCTAAAATAGAAGTTGACCTAAGCAAGCCGAACTCTCCTGTATGTGCAGTTCGGTTACTCATTTCAGCATACGCAGGTAACCGAACTCTGTTTTAACGGAGGTTTTTGAGAGTTCGGTTATCTTTTTCCAGAAAACGTTGCCGAACTAATTTTATAGAGTATACAGTTAATAGTTCGGTTTAGTCGAGTTTAGTCCCTTTGTTACCGAACTTTTTGTTCGGAAAGATCGCAAATCACGTTCATTGAATAGCTAACCGAACTTTGTAGTTCGGTTTAGTCGAGTGTAGTAATTATGTTGCCAAACTATATCATAGAAAATTCCAAAGAACAAGTTCGGCAAGATCGCAATATCTGGTATAAGTTGAGAAGTCACCGAACTACAAGTTTGGTGTTGACAGATCAAAGTTCGGTTACCCCATAGAAATTGCGAAGTAACCGAACTATATTTTATCAAAGTTCGGTTACCTATATAAATTTATCGACTAAACCGAACTCAAATTTCGCATATAAAGAAAGAGTTCGGTTACGATTTTTTTTTGCGAGCTTACCGAACTACATAGTTCGGTTACCTAAAAATTCTTAATTGGCCGAACTGTTCTTCATATTGAAAGTTCGGTTACCAAAATCTAGGGTTTTCAAAATTTCTCCTAGCCGAAATCTATACTATAACTACCATTTTCTATGGTTTTTGATGATTTCTAAGCGATTTCTTCAACAAAAAACGATTAAAAGGAATGGGTATGAAGGAAATTACCTGCGGATTTTCATTTTACTCGAAGGACTTCTTGGTTGATGTTGGAGATGAAGAAGAAGAAGAAGAATATAAGAAAAGGTTTTGAAACTGATTTTAGGTTTTAATTTAGGGGGTTAGATTAGTGGGTAGTGGTTAAATTAGTGGGTTATTAGGATTAGTTATAACCTTAATTAGGATAAGGGAAGATTAGTCTTCCCTAATCTTTTAGGACACCCCTTAAAATTTAGGGTGGACACTCATATAACAAAGTAGTCCCCCACCTTTTTGGGGTAGTCCCCAAAACATCATTCTTGATTTACAAGTTCAAGTATCCTCTTTTAGTAAGCCCAAGAGTTGAATCTATTGTTATTTATGATTTAGAGTTGAATCTAGTGACTAGTGTAAGAGTCTTTTCTGAATGCAGTATAGTGGATATATGAGCTAGGCCTAGTTGCACAAGTTATGAAGCAATAGCAGAAGTCTATGAGATTTGAGGTTTTCAGGCAAAAAAAAGAAGAACTTAAACTATATAACGTGCGCGTTACAGCCCCAGGGATGTCACTATCGATGTAAGATAGGCCCAACGAAACAAATGATATAAAAAAAACCCAAATCCCAAAATTTTATGAAATACCCTTGCTTTTTTTCAGACCAAAACAAGTATTCCCTCGATTCCATCGTTCTTCTTTTTCCTATTCTCTTTCCTCTGTTTCTCAAAAATCAGAAATAGATCTACGAAATATAAGATTCTCCTGATAAACAATCAATTGGAAACCTAAGGTTAGAAATCAATCGATTCTCCTGAAACCTAAAATTAGAAATCAAAATTGAAACAAATTATGACCTAAAATCAAAAGAATAGAAACCAAAATCAGAAAAGCTGGTAAAAATGGTGAAGAAAAATGCTCAACAACTGAAGAAGAAAGATGATTTGCTCTGTAAAACGATCAAAAATACTTCAAAAGGTGAATTGAATCTTAAGTTTCATGTTCTTCGTAAATTATTAAGCGTTTGAACTAAAATGGATCGGCGTTTTATCTGTTTGCTTTCATCATCGTTTTATACGTTCTTCGTAAACTAATCACTAATGATGAATTTCTCAGTAAAATAATTACTCGTGTTGATCTTATTTAGACTGAAACCATTTTTGGAGTAAGAAACTCTAGTCAAATTTGGTTACACCAAAACTCTGTTGGTGTGTTGATTAACTATGGTGGTTTTGATGGAACCATTGTTGGTTCCATTATTTTCAGTTTGTATAATTTGGTTCCACCAAGAATCTGTTGGTGTGTTGATTAACTGTGGTTGTTTTGATGGAACCATTGTTGGTTACATTATTTTCACTTTAGTCAAATTTGGTCCCACCAAAACTCTGTTGGAGTGTTGATTAACTCTGTAGTTTTGATGAAACCATTGTTGATTGCATTATTTTCAATTTGTATAATTTGGTTCCACCAACACTCTGTTGGTGTGTTGATTAATTCATCATTCTTCTCTTGTCGAATTTGGTTCCACCAATACTGGTTTGGTGGTGTTGGTTAACTCTGGTAGTTTTCATCATTCTTCCCTTGTCGAATTTGGTTCCACCAATACTGGTTTGGTGGTGTTGATTAATTCTTGTAGTTTTGATGAAACCAATTTTGGTTTCATCATTCTTCCCTTATTGGTTCTACCAATATTGGTTCGGCAGTGTTAGTTTATTCTTGTTTTGGCTGCTAAAATCAGTTTTGTTTTGCAGGGAAAAGACATGAAGATTCCCTTGTTGGTTCTACCAGTAATGTTTGTAATTTCATACCAACAATTTTCTTTTGCAAGTGCTAACCATTGAGAAATTTGTTTTGTAATTTCAGGGTAGATTAATTGTAGCCTTCTTGTTTGCTATTACATGAAGAGCCTCTTGAAGGGAAACACGAAGTCTCATGAATAGAATATTTCATAAAAGGTGGAGAACATGAGAGCAAGGTTGTGCTACAAGATCCTGATGGACAAGACACTAAAAGAATTATAAACGAAGACATAAAAATTAGTGTACTGTCAACTAGTTGTAAACTTAAATGCTTATAATAGTTTAGAAAAGGTTTAAATGGTTTATGAATGGTTTCAATTAGTGTACTGTCAACTAGTTGTAAACAATGTTTGTAATGGTTTCAATTATGTTTAACCCAAACCATATTGTCGCAAAATGTTATGTTTGTTTTTTGATGAAACCAAAAAGGTTTCCAGCATATTTTGATTCCACTGTAGCAGTAAAATGATGAAACCAGAAAGGGTTCCAATATTGCAGGTGAAACCAAAAGGAAAAGGGTCGTATCACGGCTTAATTTCAACTTAAAATTTTGATATATTTCAAGGCATGGAACATTTTCATGTTCCAGGGAAGAAGTATAATTACAACAAAAAGTATTAGACTATAGCAGGAAACACACCAAGGATCGCTTTTTGGCGACCAACATTCGACACAATGGTAACAAGTCATGGAAATAATTCATAACACTGCAAATGAAAAAAACCAAGACGATTCCGACATATTTGGACAACTCAATAATGCACAGTTAGAAAAGCAATGAAATGATGAAACCACAAAGGGTTCCAACCTATTTTTGTTCCAAAATAACAGTAGAAATGATGAAACCAAAAAGGGTTCCAACATATTGCAGGTGAAACCTGAAAAGGAAAACTTAATCTAAATGAAACACCAGCAGGATATTAACATGTTTAACTGTAAAAAAATGAAAGTTGATGAACTCTAGTCAAAATGAGATTAGACTATAAGACTTCACATCTGCTTCGTATGGGATGTCCTTCGGTTATGAGTAGTCAATAAATTGCAGCCACCACAAGTTTTCATCTTCTTGTTAGGAATTGAACCTGTATTAGGAATCTTCTTACTTGGGCGACCTAATTATGGCGAAACTTTAGGTCCAAGAACAACAAACTTGAGTGAAATTGTTGCAGGCCTTTCAACAGTGGGAACCAGATGAATTGGTTTTGAATACGACTCTCGATAGGACTTACCGTATACCTGCAAGAGAAATTACAAATGCCTCTTCAGTATCTCTTTTGAATAGATGAAATCAAAATTGGTTTCGTGCAAATACCTCTTCAGCATCTCCACTGAAAAAATGTGTACTTGTTGTGTACCTGCAGGAGAAATTACTAGAGGTATTGTACAAGTCCAGATGATAATTAAAATAGTTTAATGAAAACAAGAATGTCCAAAACCTCAAACTATACAGTATTATGCATTTGTGGTTTGTGGAATTTAAATACTGCTAGGGTAGATTCTATTAATTAACATTGTGTTATAAGTTTTTGATATCAACACGACAAGCTAATACAACTCACGAATAAGAAAAAAGTCGTTGCTTGTTCAATTATCCTCAAACTTCAGTCGCAATTCTGACCCACCAACAATGAAAACTCAAACTACTGAGACATAAACTTGGACAAATTATCAAGTACAGTATAATGCCAAAAATGCACTTAAATAATCTAAGAAAAGAAGGAATTAAACAACCCACTCACCACCATCACTACTTACTGACTCAATAACCATGCACTACACACTCAATACTGACCACCTACATCGGTCACTCAATCATTCACCACCATAATGTGGTATCAGTACTTAGATGAAAAAAAATTAAAAAAAAATTAGATGAAACCAAAATTGGTTTCACCAAAATTAGATGAAACTGAAATTGGTTTCGTCATAAATGTACTCTTGAGTGTTTCATAAATTGGTGAATTATTTAACACTTCTTAAGCTTTGTGCAGTTCCATTTTTTTTTTGTTACACATCCAATTTCTTTACAAACCTGAAATATGGTGGAGAATTAATGGTTGGTTTCATCGATGAGAGCTGGTCGAGCCAGGGCGGTACTCTCCAATCCTTAGCAGGTCCTGCACACTTGGAACTATCTTTATGTAAGCAAAGAGAATTCCAGCAAGGTACAAGAAAGCAAAATGAAAGTTCTGTAAACTCAAAGTAACGGGAAACGACGTGAAGGGAGTGAACAATATTTCATAAACATGTTACATACAAAGTATCAGAACTCAAATAGAACCATATTATCATCGAAGATCACTTGGGGTTTCTATAAAACGTCACTGTAACTCTCAAATTTAGGGTAGTTAGTCTCAACAATATTGATTTTCGTATTATAAACAGGAACCAAAAATATTGATTTTCAATTCCCAATTACAAAAAAAATCACAACAAAACAAGATCCGGTATCCAATTCAATTAAAAAAAATCAGTGAAATAAAAAGATTTTAATTACTTAACAACTTCAAATTACCACTAAAATTCATCGTTTCTCGCAACACAATAATCAGATGAAATTGAATCCCCATCAATGGTTCATTTCCAGTATAAGATCAATTCACCACCATCACCATCTTGGTTTTGCTAATTGAGTTTGTATTAATAATCAAATACCTGAATCATCTGGGCTCACTCTCAAATTCAATCGTATTACTATCAATAAATTCAATTTACTGGTTGTGGTGGTGGAGCAAGAGGAGTAAGAGGAGGAAGTGTTGTTGGTGGGGTTGGGGGAAGAAGAAAATAAGGAGGTGTTAGTGGAGATGGTTGTGGGTTTGCTAGCGGTATAGAAGTAGGAGGAGAAGGTGCTGCTGCTGGTGGTGAAGGGGGAGGAGGAGGGGATGGAGGAGGCGGTGTTGATGTCAATCTTAACATCGTAACCGGATTGGTGGTCGCGGAGGTACTCTTGGTGGCGATGTGAAATGGTAGTAGCAGAAAAAAGAAAGAGGTGTTGGTGGATATAGAAGAGGACGGAGAGGATGAGGTGTTGGTATTAGATCCGAAACTGGCAGTGGTTTGTGGTGGTGCGGCGGTAGGAGGTGGTGGTGTTAGGGGAAAGGAGGAAAAAGAAATGAATTACGAGAGAGAAGAAGAAAAAATTATATGCCTATGTGTATAGTGATGGGCAAGATTGGAAATACAAAAAGTAATGAAAACTAAATTTAACAATTTTAAATTAAAATGGAGTTTTTGTTTCATTTTTCGTGGATATGGTTTTTAAAAGTACCAAATAATAGGGCTAGTGTTTGTGTAACTCAAAAAGTATCACCTTGGTTTTTTAGAGCTTAATATGAAAACTATAAGTAAATTCATCAATAGACGGCATGGACAAATTTTAGCAAGTAACATACTCCAAATTTTGAGTAACATTTACAACATGTTTGTTTTTAGGTCTATTTAGGTAGAGGGTTCTACATAGAGGTTTACATCTATCTCTATATCAAAACCACTACATCATGTCTCTTGAATTTATGTTTGTTTTATCACTATCTAAGAACTCTATATGGTGTAACTAATTTTGTATATTTCTCATTTTGCCCTTATAGAATTCCAAAATTCATAAAAGAAACATTCTTCAAAACTCCAAAAAATGTATTCAGAAATTCAAACCGTTTTAAAATTTGAAATTGAAAATACAAACAATGAACACACCAAAATGAGCAAAAGTCTATGCACAAGCAGACTTTCTTCCTCACATACACTTCCCCACCAGCCCTACACTAAAATGGATAACAATCACCAGTTCACCACCATCATCGGCTCCCATTCTCACAGCTTCACGACCATCTTCACATTTTCATCTGCTCTCATCCATCACTACCGGTCAGTCCGTACAACCACCATTCCAACATCATCTCATCCACAATCCACCACCATTCCTTATTTCACGAAAAAATAAATGATGGCATTAGATGATCAGAGCCCAAAAGAAACACAAAAAGGATAAAGAAAAATGACGACACTCCAACAATCAGTGCAGGTTTATTAACCTAACAATTGTAGAACAAAAAATGTCACTGCTCATCTATATATATCCATATAAAACATACAAGCTTTTGGTACACTTGGATCAAACAACTAGAAAAATTAACAGATGTGTTCTGTAAGTAATTAAGTAGATCCAAAATGAAGCCTAGGGATGTATCATGAGGGTCTAATGTTAACACCTACGACATATCAAGGACAATGCACCATGGAGAAAGTAGAACTATTTCGGGTTTAAGATCCACATACTAAGCAAGTCTTCATAGAGGTGAGCCTTCCTCCATGCCATCGATAGATAGCCATCTAAGATACCTGACATTTTTTCTGCAACAAGACCACTGAGATTGTTTTTTCTACGAGGTGGAGAAAATATAAGCGAGTTGCCTTGGAAACCAAATGTAAATTCTGACCCAAGGAGCTAAAAAGAGGTCGTTCCACAGTTTTCCATATAATTTGGCTTTGTTTCTCAAACACTGTAGCTTTTCCAGCTCTTGCTGCAGATATGTGTGTTGCAGGAGTTGGAAAAGAACGTAAGATTCTAGAAAACCTGAGATACATAATAATACGATATATTGGAAATCAAACCCACTCACCGGGAAACATACAGGAGCAAGGTTAGACCACTGCTTGCCTATGAATTAGCAGTCATTTCGTGAGCCAGGTTAGACCACAGCTTGCCTACGCACAGCCGTCTCGACATTTTTCAGATCTTGCTTCTCTCAGGCGCTATCCTAGCCTATTTTAAATCTAAGCTTAACAGAGTGGAAATATTTAAAAGACAAGGGGATATCATATCTACTGTCACTAGTTTTTGATGGAATTGAGTACATACATGCCAATATCTATTGTGACTAGATTTTTGGTGGAACTGAGTACATACATGCCAATGTGAAAACCTAACAATCTAAAGGAAAATATCTAACTTCAATTTTTCCATGTCATTATAGACCTTTTGCACTTTTAGCACAGTTTTGATACAGACCTCAACTATTACAAGCCTTATAACTTCAATTTTTCCATGAGGAAGTTATCTGTTAGACCTCCATTGCAAGGCCACACACCTACAAGAATATTCAATACCAATTTAGAAAATCAAAAGGAATAATTGCAAAAGGAATCACCCTAACAAAATCAACAAAACCAATTCAAGAATCAATCATTCCAAAATAAAAAATGCATTTAAATAGGACAATCTATATCATACACCTTGGAGGAATAATTTGAAAAACAGCAGAACGACCACTGAGTACTACAACAAGACCTTTACATAATTTTGTTTACCCTAGTTAAAACCAATTCTCATAATGTTAATAAACCTAATATGAATGAGAAACACCACTCTGAAAAAAAAAAACAAACTATTTTAATCATACACTAGATTGATTAAACAAAACTCGTTTTGTGCAATAGATTGAATGACAATAAACTAGATTAACCACTTCCTTTCTCTAGTAAAACCAATACTAAATTTCATTCAGAATTACAAATATGATTCATACCCACAAATTAAACATTCAAGATTTCCTACAAACCAACCGAACATGATATTACACATCTATAGAACCGATCTCTTTCTAAAATTCAAGTAAATACATAACTGAACAATCATCATATAAGATGAAACAAAACGAAAATCTCACCTCCGTGAGAGAGATCGATGAATCTTCCTGCTCGAAGTTCGAGAAAAAAAATTGCGGCGGCGGAGAGAACGAGAGGAGAGGTGACTCAGGTGAGAGGAAATAAACAGGTTTTGGATCGATGGAAAAAAATAGAATTTCAAATTTGTTTAAAGGTATATTAGACATTTGACGTAGTAAATAGAGGTTTATTCCAAAGATAACACCTGATTGGTGCTATCTCATTTCCTCTATTTGATAGAGGTTTAGCCTCTATATTGGTAGAGGTAGTGGAAAAAACAAACACCTAAAAAAATAGGGCCCACCTCTACATAGAGGTAGATAGTGTTTTGCCTCTACATAGAGGAGAAAACAAACATGTTGTTAGTATAGACATGATTCAAATTTGCATGCACATATCAGTCAGTAATTACATTTCTAAGGAATGGACAGTATTTCAAAATACTCCAAAAATGTAAGTTATAATCACCAATATTGCTACTTTAACGGCCCTCGACATTCGTTATACTCAAGTTGTTTATAGACCATGCATTTTGGCTTTTCGCGGGCAAATTTGAGTTTGTAGAGATCCGTCGTTCCATAAATGCGGGTTGTTTTGGGATAGGCAAAACTGCAATTTCACTAACAAGCATCGAGAGTGTGGTAGACATATTCGGTCTGTCTTTTGCAAAATCTTGAACACACAGCAACCCCACATGGATGCATCTCAAAATTTCGGCCTCGAAAATTGGCTCAGACAACAAAGATGGGTCAATAAAAGATTGCAACTTCTGTTCATTCCACAATTGCCATGCCTGAAATGATAACACAAAACTATCAGCTGTTTAGGTGTTAAAGGGAAGTTCACATATATATAAATTAGCTTAAAGAATGAGAGTGAACGACAGATGGATGAAGTAACTGAGAGACTAAACCAGGAACCTACATATCCCGACAAGCTTAACGGCGTCTCCTCGTAATAAAAACTACTATTTCTCTTTCCACTCACAATCTCCAATAGCAACACTCCGAAACTGAAAACATCAGATTTCTCTGAAAATTGTCCTTCCATAACGTACTCAGGGGGCATATATCCACTGCATTTACATTATTTTTAGAGCATGAAATGAGATTACAAATTGGAATTCTTTAAAGGGTTGAAAACAAAAACAAGCAATATCATAAAGATGGTGACTTAAAGAATTATTACTTACTATGTACCGACGACCCTTATAGTATTTGCTTCTAGTTCATTGCCACCAAATATCCTTGCCATACCAAAGTCTGAGATTTTTGGATGCAACTGTTCATCCAACAAAATGTTACTAGCCTTCAGATCTCTATGAATCACTCTTAATCTAGAATCTCTATGAAGATAGAGAGTCCCTCGACTTATTCCCTCAATAATCTGGAATCGCTTTCTCCAGTCCAAGAGTGCTCGTTTTGCGGGGTCTGATACACAGTATAACGAGTTGATAAGATATACAACTTGTATGAAAAGAAGAATTTGGTTGCTGAGCCAACATAATATTATCAAGCATTAAATGTGTTTTCATGTAAAGCAGTTGATGAATGACTGAAGATAAATTCTTGAATGACTATGTGGAATTGGTAGAAAATTTCATACCGAAAAGATAAGCATCCAAGCTCTTATTAGGCATGTACTCATATATCAGCATCTTTTCATCCCCTTCGACACAACAACCCAACAGCCTAACGAGATTCCTATGCTGGAGTTTTAAGATCACTATAACTTCATTCGTAAACTCTTCTAAACCTTGTACAGAGCCCTTCGAAAGCCTTTTTACTGCTATTTCTTGCCCATCCGCTAATGTTCCCTAGAAATAAGCAGGTAAAGTCATTGCCAGCTTGGAAAATAGCAGGTTCATTGTCAGCTTATAATGTTAAATCAGAAAGTCTAAGAAAAAGAATCTACCTTGTACACTGGACCAAAACCTCCTGCGCCAAGCTTATTAGCTCCGATGAAATTGTTTGTAGCAATAGCTAGAGTCTCATATTTGAAAAAATTAAGATCTGGATTGTCTGCAGTAAGCATATTTGGATCCGAAGATTCGTAGTCCTTCTGGAATAATGAAGTTTCCATGTCTTTCTTTTGCTTTCCTGGTTTAATACTGAACTGTAAGTTCATGTTTTGGCAAAGATCCTATGTTCCAGGCATTTTAAAGCTAAAAGTTAAGCATTAGAACCTTTTTGTGTTGTCATCCACCTCCAACAGAGGTATGTGCACCCACCGATTACAAATGCTCCAATAAGGACACTGGCTATGACAATTGCCTTTGTATTCTTCTCCCTATCTGCATTTCAAAAAAAAAAAAAAAAAAAAAGGTTAGAATTTCTCTCTACCCTTTGTAAGTCGAAAACTTTACTATTCAAATTCAGCTACTCCATGTGATTCAGATTGTGTATAAACCAGCCAATAGAAATTCTTCTGCTTACCGAGTTCTGAATGAGCTACTCGAATGTTAAGATCAACCCCACCTTCAGAGAACTTGGAGATGTCAACCAAATTTCCACTCCATGTCAAGCAGCCAACACCACTATCATGCCAATAAGCTAAACAGGAACAATTGTTTAAACACTCCTGCTCACACTTTTCGACGTTCAAGGAACTCCCTAACCAATAAGCAAAGTCAGGAACTTTCATATTATTCATCGTTACAAAACCATCTTCTTTCACCCCTTTGTTGCTATTACCAGTTTCATTTCTCCCGCACTTGAGTTTGCTCTTTCTCAAGCACCCACCTGACCAATTTCCCTTGCTCCATTCATCATTAAACCTGGGAGTATACCCTCTCAAACAACTACAAATTGGTGATTCCAAAATATTACAGCTTCCAAAAGGACCGCACTTTCCGTAGACATCACACTCTTTATTCTTATTGGTGGACCAAAATCGCTTCCACTTGTTCTCGATCAAAGCCTCTCCAAATGTTTCCCCAAGATGATTCAGAGCAAATCTTCTGACACTATTGTCTGTAAATTTGAAGCGGAAATAAACATTGTCTTCTGGATCATCATTGCTAATAAAGAATCCATTTGAATAAGCAGACGGCATTGCAGGGGTGCCAATAAAGTTTTTATTGTTCCACGGACCACTACGCCAATGCCGTTTAGATCCATTCCAAATCACCAGCTGAGGAATGTCTGTAAGCTCTAGCCCAAGATAAAAGATGCCAGTTGAAGGATCAGACTCACTTTTCCATGATGTAAGCCCCTGTCTCTTGCCAGTTTTCCTGCTGCCACCAAGCACCATCGTTGCCAGGAATGTGTCTGTGGGATTTTCGAAGCTCCGCCATACGATATTTTCACCATCTTCTACGTCCCGCAAAACCAGATTCCCTGTATCCAGTAACTCTGCCATTGTATTATTAGAGGCAGTATTAGTAAGATTAGTACTCCAATGAACAATCCCCCGCCCATCCAAAACCACAAGATTCCCATCCCCGGCTATACTTAAACTTCCAGAAGAATCTTTTAGTGGGTTATCTCTGTTGGCAACCCATACAATGGTCTGTTCTGGAATGTTATTATACCAAATTCCGACATAACGACTGCTAGAATTAGAAGGGCTAAAGAAGCCAAGTTTGAAGATTCCATCGGGGGAAGAAGTTATAGTTTCACCGTCAACAACAGATTGAGCTGCTATAATGGTGTTGTTATCAACTGCAAAGCAGGATCTGCGTAAAGCAAATGATAAGATTAGCGAGAGGACAAAAAATGATAGAACTGCAGTGTTCATATTGCACTAGCAACAAAATAATGAACCAATACTAAACCCTCTAATTTATTGAAAATGAGAAAAGCTCAAGTTCAACTAATAGGCCTACAAGTGTGAAGAATAGTGTTCCCAAGGTGGACTTTTACTTTCCAACATGAAACTCTGTCCAAGTGAATGAGAGGGTAAAACTAATACACATGTTTCTTTTATCTCTTTCAATTTTGCACTATTTGACCTGCAACATAGAAAGGTTCCTGGAAATTCTTCTGATTAGAGATACTAAGTTAATATCCATTGGATCCAAGAAGTCAAATTACCGCAGCCTAGGTTAGAAACCAAATAATCAATAAAGCTATGCTTCCGACATCCAGTCACACTCATCAGAAGAGTTAAACCACTTTATGATAAGCTTCATCAGTTTGGGAAGAGACTACTTATGATGAAAATAAATGTCCAAAAGTTGCTTTCAAATGTTAAAAACAAGAATTTCGAATAACCAAGATGCATAAACATACCAAACAATATGAATTTCACCACAGTTCTATGACATTTCTTGTTCTGTTCCCAAACTGATGAAGCTTGGAAACAGAAATTTTGTTAGCCTCGCAATTGACAAATACATGAAGCTTTACAACCCAGAACCTGCATTACATAGAAATTTTGTTAGCCTCGCAATTTTAGTTTACAAATGATCTCGATTAAAGTAGATAAATAAACCAGATTAGTCATTCACTTCTCTCTCGTTCCACATCTGGGTTTGATTGATTCTGCAGAAATTTGGGTTTTTTTGGGGGGTTTTGTTGATTCTGGGGTTGATTATTTTCTCTGATATGTTATTTGAGATTTTTGAAATGTTTGATACAATCGTTACCTTTTGATGTACTATGTGCACTGATTTGGGTGTATTCTCTGTTGTCAATGGTGGGTGTGAATAGGGGAAAATTTATTGCTGGAGCAACTTTCTTCTGGCAGCACCATGTCCAGTCATCTTGGGTGTTTAAGGCGGCACCAAATTATAGGAAAAACATTGGTATAAGAGCATCTCCAATGGAGTATGGGTTTTAAAAAATATTTCAACAAAAAAAACCTCTCCAGTGGTGGTTGGATAATCAAAATTTAATATGACGTAAAAGTTTGAGTTTGGAGAAGAGTATGGGTTTTTGGAGACTCCCATCAATTTGTTATTATTTTAATTAACTTTTTAGATTTTGTGAATTATTTTTTCTATAAATAAGTGACAAGTATATCAAAATAGATATGGATACAACTACCACTGGAGATGCTTATTAAAACAAGATTTATATTTGGATTCTATGTTATCAAATACCTTTTTTTTAGGTTTCCACATATGATAAATACTCACTCCATTGGAGATGCTCTAAGTTCGAAAATGATATACGACACCCAATCTAATGCACCCAATGTTAGGTGGCAAATGACACGTCACTACATCAGTTGAACGGTGAAAAAATCTGTCTTATGCTTGTTTTTGTAACGTTGATCAGAATCGACGGATTGGATTAGATATATGCTTATACTTCCAAAAACAGATCGAAAACAGTAAAGTCGTTCTTTTACGAAAATTTTCTGTCAATTTTGATAAAATGATTTTTTTTATATTTCATGATTTCATCTCTGATTTTTTTTTTTTTTCCTAATCGATTTTCTTGTTAATGTTTGTATAATCTAGGGTTAGGTAATTGAAATGAATTAGTTCACTTGAATTTGCCTTGCCTGCAATCAAATGAACAAGCAATTACTTTAAGAGAGATGGATACTGGAGTTACAAAATTTCGTTGGATTTTGTAACGAGGATAGCCTACCAACAACTAGTGTTTACAGGAGTCCAATGAGGGAGAGGCAGAAGATGAAGAACTGGTCGTCATTGTCCAACGACCTATACCCTTGCACAGTTATACTTTCGAGATATACCTGTCTTGATAATTCAGCAAAGATGCAGATAAACAAAACCCTAGATTCCCATCGTCAGGGTTCGAATCAGAAAACCCTAGCTTTTCATTTTCTCATCTTCTGTTCCTCTTCGTTTTTTCTTCTATCCGTGAAAGAGAACAACTCTGATACCCAAAAAATTACGTCAAACCTAAGCCGTCAATTCCGATCCACGGTCCAGAAACTAGAATTAAAAGTCAAATAGACTTTTCAGCTTGTTGTACTGACGTGTCACTTTCCACCTAATACCTGGTGCATTGGGTGCACTAAGATGGGCGCCATATATCATTTTCGTATAAGTTCTCCATTATTTCCTATTGTAATTCCTATTAGGATTTCTTTTTCCAGGTTCTAGTTTGTTTAATTTAGGGTTTGATTTTTTTAGTTTTGGTTTATTTCTAAGTTTAGTTTAATTTATTTTCCTAGTTGGGCCGACCGATCGGAGGATCCGTAGGAAGGGAGTCCATTTTATGGTCACTTTTTGTCAAATGGACCCTAACAATTTGACAAAAAGATTAAGTAAAATTTCTGTGTCCAATTTCAATATGGTCCGTTGGATCACTAACTTAAAAACACGAAATAGACGTGAGCCGTTCAGATTTCTGTGTGTAGATTGGATATCGTTCGTTGGATAAGATGACTTTGAAACACGGATTTGATAAGAGCCGTTCATCTAAAAGGATTTCGGTACAGTATATACAAAATTATGAGGGTTTATACTAAATTAACTAAATTTATAAGGACCTGAAGTTAAAATATATATATAACAAATTTCAGTCCGAAACTTACATTTCTCTCGATTCTTCTTCGAATTAGGTTTACAGTGTTGCTGTTGGTGATTTGGGAAGATTTGTTAATAGTTTGCATCTAGTGCTATGAGAGATCGAAGAAAAAGAAGAGCAGATGAAGATGTTTCTGAATCAAAGATCAAACGCTTTTGATCCTTATGAATTACTGCCGATCTACTGGCACCAACAACTCCACCAATTCCAAAAATATCCCCGACATATCAATTGTAAGTTGCCCCTACCACCACCAACATCATCGCCAGCACCAGCTCTTTATTATCAACACATATCTCTTCACCTACTACAACCACCACCTCTCCCGCCGGCACAACCACCATTTTCGTCAAATTGATACAATCCCATGACAGTAGATTGAAACAAACCCATGCACAGTCACAATTTTATGATTAATTGAACAAACTCATAAATTGACAGTAAATTGACATCATAAAATTGAACTAAAATCTGATATAAACCCATTAGAGACGTCAAATAGTAGAATCAGAAACACATAAATTTTATGATTAACAGAACAATTACAAGAAATCAACAGAACTAATTTAGAAAAATCCAGGGTTTCAATTCTACAATTTTATATGAACAAACTCAAATTTTAGATCTTATTTTTTTGTTGATTCACATCATATTATCAATCATCTTCTTAAACTCTTCAAATTAACCATCAACATCAAACTCTTCAAAGTGATGTGATTGCATGTGGCCTGTGAGAGAAGATTAAGAAAAAGAACAAAAAAAAAAAATGAAGGAAAGAAGAAGAAGAAGGTGTTGATGGGTTAGCAGTAGCAGTACCACTGCTCGTGGTTTTTTTTCTTTAGTGCTTAGCCTTCAAAGTGATGTGATTTGCTCGTGAAAGGTGACTGGTTCAAGGGTTCTCTTTGAACTCGTAGAGAAATGAAAAAGAGGGAGACAGTAAAAAAAAAAAAAAAAAAGGGAGGAGGAGGAGGAGACGGTCTCTCTTTTAATTTTATTCTATGGTTTGTAATTTTGTTGACTTGACAATTCATGTGGGGCAGTTCGATAGGGACTTGTCGATGTGCTAGCTTAGAAGTTAGAACACTAGACACGTTCATAGAAAAAATAAAAGAGAACAACACTAGTACACTACACTGCACACGTATAAAACATGAAAGAAGAAACATGGCCGGGCCGGTTTTCAAAACATTGGTAATGTAATCAGTGGTGTTTTTTATCTTTCTTCTGTCGGCACTTTTCAGCGTGGCAGCCGTGTTCAGTCCTAGTAATGTTTGAAATCACCGAAGCTTATATAAGAAGGCACAATTAACATTGCAGTGAAACATAATACTACAACAGATATTATTATTTGATTAATATTTTCTTATTTTGTTATTGGATTTTGATCCAAATTATACGCTCTGCTACGATAACCAATGGATAAGCTTCTAATGAATTGGGAAACTTACTCATATGAACAGAAAGCACACGTCTTTATCCCATTTTTGGAATATTTGGAAACTAAAGTAGAACGTCATGGTTACATCACAAGAAATGATGTATGGCAAGATTTGAAATTCTGCGAGGTAAATAATGTCTCATATTCTTATGTGGCCGCTGCACAAACATTAATTTGTCATGATTTAGTCTTTTTGTTTTTAGACCCTGCTGTTGAAATTCGATGATGACGAGAAGCATATTGAAGCAGATTGCTTGAGGCACCAAATCAAATATCATAGACTAAGAATAAAAATGTCCAGTGTGAGTTGATTTTTCTTTTTGTTAGTACTTTTTTATTTATATTGTTTGTCTTACAGATTATTATTCCCTCCGTCCTAAATTATTAGTCCGTTTTGACTAAGTCAAGATATTAAGGAGACCGGAAGAGTGTACCAAACTATCCCTATTAAATGTTATGTTATTACTAAAATTAAAAGGAATATATGGAGTATGTAAGAAAAATACATATTTGGTAATTTTATTATTTTATAGAAATATTTAAATAGAAGATAAAAATAAAAATATTTATAGATTGATTTAGTAATTTTGTTTCCTATCGAGGAAGATATCATTTAAGACGATTAAATGGAAGATAAAAATAAAAATATTTATGAATTGATTTAGTAAATTTGTTTCTTTTTTAGGAAGATATCATTTAAGATTTTTGATTGGTTATATTTAAAATAATTTTATAATTATAAAAATTAAAGGATATATCTGAGAGTTTGACTAAAAAATATGACTATAAATAAAAACAGGTCAATATTTTAAGACAAACGAAAATAGAATAGATGACAAATATTTTAGGACAGAGGGAGTATATCTTATAACTTTACTACTTGAAAACAGAATCAACTCTTGTTATTGGATATTTTCAACACTTGTAAAGATGCTATGTTAAAAGAACATAAAGATTGGATGATGGAGAAGAACATACATTTGATGACAAAAGATCTCCTTTCAGAGCTTATTTGCAACTTTGGACAATCTTTAGATGGATTTGAGTATGAACTACAACAAATGGGGGCTGAGGTGGAGCCAGAAGAGGATGAATTACAACACGAGACAGCTGAGGAAGAAATGGTTCGTTTGAATTGTAGCGGGATCTCACAACTGATCGAAAGAAAAATAGAAGACTACAAGCTTTTCGAGCAGATAATAGAAGGCATGATAATCGAAATGGAAAGACTCACAGAACCTTACCAGATAGGGAAAGAAAACTATTCATTGGATGAGTGCAGAGAGAGAACAGAGGGAATTTTCGATATCTTAATTACCAAACTCGAAGCCTTTCAACTTAGAGAGGAGCGGGAATTTCAACTTAGATTTTGCTGATTTCTCTGAATGTTCTAATGAATACTTCCAAGATGTTTACTGGTGTAATGTTTATTCATAGACTTACAGAGCTAAGTACGGATACTTTTACAATGGAACATGCCTGACTTCTCACTTTTTATGTAAAGGAAACTAATATGGTCTTTGTTGTGTGAAATTGTTGACGTGGGTTTTTGGGGCAGGGTAAATTCGTCTCTGATCTTGATTCTGCAGAGGATTAAGCCTATAGATTCTACCAATGGTAACAGGTGTTCTATTCTGAACCTAAATCCGTATACATATATATCAGAAAGGTTACAATAGGTTCAGTGCCGTGGTTCCTAATGTTCATATCACCAATTAACAGGAGAGCATAATCACTAAACTACCGATTGTGCCGTGGTTCCTAATGTTCATTATCACCAATTAACAGGAGAGCATAATCACTAAACTACCGATTGTGGTAGTAGCCCCAAATTCAAATTTTTCAAAAACCGATGATATTTTGAATTTCTCTATTTGCTCAATCGGTAGTTTAGTGATGTTTATT